>JADRCH010000273.1:1628203-1695692 GCA_019843965.1 Rhynchomys soricoides | reverse complement strand
CTCCTCCTCCTCCTCCTCCTCCTCCTCCTCCTCCTCCTCCTCCTCCTCCTCCTCCTTCTTTTGAGACAGAGTACATCTGTGTAACCCTGGCTATACTGGAATTCACTCTGCCTCCTGAGTGTACACCACCACTGCCTGGCAGTATTTACTCTTTTAAAAAATGCTCTAAAAGTGGTTCTCATCTTGTGGGTCATGACCTCCAAAAGGTCACTGGAAAACACAAATATTTACATTACAGTTCATGACAGTAGCAAGATTACAGTTATGACATAGCAATGAAAAGAATTTTATGGTTGGGGGTCACCATAACATGAGGAACTTGTATTAAAGGGTCACTGTTGAATTAATTATTAATTAGTAAATCCTGGCACGGGGTTGCTACCTACCTCAGTGGTTTATGTTCCCGAATGAAAGACACACACACACACACACACACACAACCTTTATATTTTAATATGCTTTCAACAGCACAATAACTAGGCCACTGCCTAACCTCCATGCTGCTAGAATATACCTCCCGCTGATAACTCCAAGTTACTATTTACTAAATTCTGTGTTCTATCTTGACTTCTCTGGACCCAGTTGGGCAGCCCTCTGGGCCGGGCTCTCCCAGCTCCTTCACAGCGATCATGACTTTCTATCCTGCATTCTTCTAAGGCATGGTGTCCCTCCTTTCCTCCACACTCCCTTGCCTGGCAGAGCTCCTACTTCTCCTCCTGCCTCCAGTTCCAAGTCTAGGAAAACCTAAAATCCCGCCTCTGTCTGTCCTCCCCAGCTATTGGCTGCGGGCATCTTTATTTACCAATCAGAGCTAACTGGGGGCAGGTTCCCAGAAGTTCCATACAGACCCTCCTGTGCAAGTAGCTTTGAGGGGGGACACAAATTAGCATTAAAATACAAGCAGCTACAGGTCGCAGAGAAAGGAAGGTTGAGTACCACTAATCTAGAATATAGGCTGTGAGGAGAAGCACCGAGTGGTGGGTTGAGAGAGGGATGCAGATATAGAGCTCTAACTCCTGAAGCCTGAGAAAGGAGAAGGGAGTCGGGAGGCGCTCATCCTTTATCTACAGAATGGTAGATATTAGAGTGAAGCATTCTGGGTAAAATAATTTGGGCCTAGTTGCTTGAGACAGTCATTAACTTTCCTTTTTCTTTTTCAAAGAGGTCAAAGATTGGAGGCCTAAGACGAAGAGGCCAGAGACTCAATGTGGCTTCTTAGAAAACAGCCTCCCTATCAGGAGAAACACTTCTGTCTGAAAAGTCAATGCCAACCAGATGGCACTAGCTTTTTTCTCCCTTCCCATGTCCCTTCAACAGTTGGCAAGAATATCACTTTAAATTATTCACTACGGGCATACTCCTTTTATTTGTCTCCAGATAAAGAGATTTAAACATTGTTTGTCAGTTATGGGTGGAGAAAGCTACAAGATGAACTTTTCTAGACTGGCAGCATATGGTTGGTTCACCATTGCCCAGTGCCATCTCCAGGTGCGGCTGCAGCTCCTGTGATTCTAGGACAATTCCCTGGACTAAGCATGCTCAGCAGACCATGACACCTGTCTACACAGCTGCATCAATTGATGGGATCAATCTACTACATGGGGAGAGTTTTTGCAGTGCCTATCACACTTGGCATCTGGTCTAGAGCATTCTTTCATATAGGCTGTCCTGCAGTGCTTGGTTAGTTGCAGGAACACCATCAACTAGCTCCTGTCTATCTAGAGAACATTGCTATACCTTAATCCACTTCCTTGGCTATTTAAAAATAGAGGTCTCAGTCACTGGCTGAGGAAAAGCCTAGGACAGAGGAACTTGTGAGACCTCAGTTGCTGATGGTTATGATGCATCTGCAGAAGATGTGATGGGGCCTCTCAAACTTGAGTCCATTCAGGCCTTATCATATGACCCTCACTAGAGAAGGGTCTTTGCTGTAGTTATGAGTAGAGGGAAGATTAGTTTGGACTAAACTGGGCCCTGAGTACAGACTGAGGTAATTAAGCAGAAAAAAGACAGAGAGATAGGATGTGTCTACAGGTTGAGGTAAACCAAAGACTTGGGTATCTGCAGAGGCCCAAGGAGACCAGAACAGACTCCCAGGGGAATCATATCCTGCCTACCAGATCTCAGACATGTGTTCTTTTCAGTTGTGAAAGAATGAATTGTGACCCTAGCCTACCAAATTTGTGGTATTAATTATAGAGATTGTTTAGGAAATGCCAAAGACAGAGTGGTAGGTATTAGAGTGAAGCAGTCTGGGTAAAATGACTATTAAGCTCCCCCATACAGCCTGGCTTCCCTTTGATGGAGGCCAGCCTGACATGGAATAGAACCCCTAAATTAATTGATGCCATAAGGAGGCTAAGGAATCTACCACAGAAGACCAATTATATAAGATAAATGCCCTCAGCCATGTCCTCAGCACCACAGAGAGAAAGTCTCACCCCGGAGGAGCTTCCAGAGTCCTGGTATCCTGGTCACTGTTCTATTGCTGTGAAAAGACACCATGACAAAGGTAACTCTTACAAAAGAAAACATTTAATTGAGGGGCTTGCTTACAGTTTCGAAGGTCTGGTCCATTATCATCATAGCAAGAAGCACAATAGCATGCAGGCAGAGGCTGAGCAGTAGCTCAGAGCTACATCTTAATGCATAGGCAGAGAGAGAAACACAGAGCTTGGCATGGGCTTTTGAATACTCAAAGCCCACCCCCAGTGACATGCTTTCCCCAACAGGCCACACCTACCGATCCTTTTAATCCTTTCAAATAGTACCACTCCTAGTGAGTAAACATTCAGATATATGAGCCTTTGGGAGCCATTCTTATTTAAACCTGGGCCCTAAGAAGTTAACACTAGCACTGAGCTAGAGATGGTGTGGGAAAGAAAGGCCCCTGGTGTCAGCTAGAAGCACTAAGTCTTCCAGAGCAACTTCCAAGGTGATTGCTGAGATTTAACTAGTCAATTCTCCACTTTATTGTGGGATTATAACAGCCAAGAAAGTAAAAGACCAGACCCCATTCTTCCTTCCCAGAAACCAGGAGATTGTGCCTAAAGCTGAGTAGTTGGTTGGTTATGGACTAAAATCTCGTGGCAATAGCTTGTAGCAGGCCCATGGAGGGGTCAAGCTCTAAACCTCAGCTGGGGCAGTACACTGAAGAATGGCATAATGCATCCTCATGCATCAGGCTCAGCAGGGTCTGGGTTCTTGAAGGCAACATCCTTTGTCAATTCTGAAAATATCTACGAAACTATTTATTCTCAAGGCCCTGCACCGACCCCCACCCCTGAGAGAGTTGAACATGCAGCACCTGTTTTTAAGGATCCTGAGCAAAGCCCACTTTCCTCAAAGACCTCCAGCCTCAAGGTTGAAGCTGAAAACAAGGGCATTGAATCATCAGCATAGAGAAACAGTGTCGTTGAATGAAAATCAAGAGTGGAAATTGTTGATTTGCCTGTGTAATCTAAGTGCTGGGGGGCCATGGGACCAGGTTCCAGCTTGCAAGCCTTGTGCCTTGTTTTATCTCCTGTGTATGGTAGACACATTGCACATCTGTCCTGGGGGGCCATAAATACTCTGCTGTGAGCAAGCACAGGCCCAGTGCCAGGTAACTCAATAAATATTTGTGGAGTGAGTGAGCGAGTGCGATTACAGCCTGGGATATTCCCTGTGTCCTGGCTTGTACACACAACAGCCAACAGTGCTAGAAATGCTGTGACAGTAGTGCAGCGGGGGGAGGGGGTCTTCCAGAAACCAGACCAGCTCTAGCTTTGCCATAGCTCTTCTCTCCCCTCTCTTGTGTCTTTGAAACATGAGCGCAACTTACACTTTCTCTAAAAGCTTGTGGTAACCTACCCAGGCTTGCAATGGAGTCAACAATCCGTCTCAAAAAGATACCAGTGAAGAACCAAATGCTGTTTCAAAGCAACTGCAAAGGGTTAGTAATTGAGGTTTTCCCTCTGACCCGTGGCTTCCCAGTGCCCTACCTCCTGACTCAGCTCACAAATACCAAAGCTGCTGCAGTAGGAAAAGACAGGAAATAGCCCTGAACATTCCAAACCAAAGCACCTCTGAAGTTCTTGGTTTCTCCACACAAAATGAATTTGAAAGAAGAGCTACTACTAATCATCGACAGCTGCTCCTGGCACCTGTTATTTATCCCCATTGTTGAAGTTTTGATGTCATTTTTGGAAAGAACTGTGCATTTTTGGCTGGAGGAGTACCCTGGGCTCTGGACACTCGATTGGCTGCATTCTAACTGGTGGTGGAGACAAAGGGGCTGAGAGGTAGATCCACAGCAGAACCAGTCGCTGCTGACATCAGCCTCAAACATCCTGGTTTCCTCCCTAACTCTCTGTGCCCACTCTGCAAGGGCACAGAGGTCCTGTAGAAGGAACAGGGGTTGCCAGACTGGCCTCTACTGTCATGAGCGTCTGGAGTAATAGAAGTCTTCAAGGAACAAGAAATGAAATTCCAATATCTTAGCAGGCTTCACAAGATGGTGAGCAAGGAACCTGCTCTGGAAATTTCCATCTGTCTACCTGTAGTCCCTCCCAAGGAGTTGCCCTGTGTTGTTAGTTCCATAGCTGCTACAAGCGCATATGACAGCAGTGACTTTAGCAGCACAAGTTATGGCTAGAGTCTGAAGGTCAGAGGTTGAACGGGGGACTTATTGTAAAGTCCAGGGGCCCTTAAGGAGAGAATCTCTCACTACTCCATCTCTGCTCCCAGAAACCACCCCAGTGGTTTAGGGCTTCTCTGCAACTTCAAAACTCGTGACCTCTTCCTCCAGACACTCTGAGTCACTGGCCCCAGTGGCTACCTCCTTCTCCAACTCCAGTCTTCATGCCTGCCTCTTCTGAGGACCCCCAATATTTGGGAGGCTGTAGTAGGCACAAGCATAGCAAACATGGCATTAGCAGGTCTCCCTTGCTAAACCATAAATTACATTCCCAAAGCTAGCCACCAAGGCCTATCCCCTTTATTTGGCCACTTCTATTGAGACTGATCACCAAAGTCCGGCCATCAAAGTATGGAAGTCCAGCCATCAAAAGCCTTCAAGGAACAGGAAATAAAACTTCTTAGCGGGCTTCACAAGATGGTGAGCAAGGAATCAACCCAGAGGCAGTCCTTTGTCTCTCAGAGCAAATATCCCTTCCCTCTCTCCCTTGTTCTTTTTCCCTTCTCTCTCATCCTCTGTCTCTTAACTTTGTCTCTTATTCCCTGCCCCTTGTCCCTCTGGGGCAAAGAAATCTCCTTTGTTCTGAGACCTTGGTCTTGGTATGTCCTGTATCAACTCGGGTACTTTCAGGGAAAATCCCTGATTTAATCACATCGCAATGCTAGAGAGATGGCTCGGTGGTTAAGGGCACTTGTTGCTCTTGTTCTTGCAGAGGACCCTCATTTAGTTTCTGGCACCTGCATGGTAGGTCACAAGCATCCATAGCACCAGCTAAGAGGATCGGATGCCTTCTTTTGACCTCTGAGGGTGGCAAGCACAGTATGCACATGCTGGACCAATATACATGCAGTCAAAACACTCATACAGAGAAATTTAAAGGTCAATTAAGTCACATCTGCAACAACCCACCCCCGTATGAGGTTCCAGGATTAGGACAATGGCATCCTAGGGAACTATTGCGCTCTCTACATTATTGATCCCCATAAATGCTTAGCCACAGGTTCATGTCATCCCATGCCACAGACCTCTTTGCCCAGTCTTTGACTTGGCTTGCAATCTTTGTGGATTGTTTGTGTGTTTGTTTGTTTGAGACAGAGCTTCTCTATCCAGCCATGCCTTTTCAAGTTGAATAGATAATTGACTAAACTCTCTCTTGCTTGGCATGACAATACCTATTGAGATGTGTTTAATGAACTCCAATGGGCAAGTTCTGACTCAGGCTCTGGAAATAACCTGGGAGGCCACAGTCCTGATGATAGACCCTGTTAGGCATCAGAGGTAGGGAGGCAATCCAGGTCAACTCTTCAGACCCCCATGTCTACAGCCCCTAGGTGCCCAACCCCCCTCTCATGCCTGGTCCTTAAGGCCCTGTCCTAGATATCAGCCAGAAGCAATGGTTTAATCTGACAAACAGGTGGGTGAGGAGAGAGGGAGTGGCAGCTCTTGCTCCTTCCTGAAGCCCCGGGGAGAGCCATCCCTTGCTGCTCTAGCACCATCCCTCCAAACTTCCTAGAATTGACACGTGAACCCAAGACCTTTGACCAAGGAGCAGTAGCCTCAAATAAGAGAATGGCCCATTAAGTGTAAAATCAGTAGATTTGAGGGTTTAAGAAGCAGGACACGGAGCTACTCAAAGCTATTCATCCTTGGGAGCCACATGACAGTTATTAGACAGATGAGCTGAGAAACCAAATAGCATCTTCTTATGTGAGTGAGGAGTAAGGTTAGAGCTCTAACCATCTGTCCTGCACACGACAATTCTACCATTCTATGGAATCTAAACAATGTACTAAAGCAGCACCAATTCCTACAGATGCTGAGGTGTGACTCAGATAGATACATGAGAGAAAAATCCCACATGGCATAGCATTTTTGGTTGGTTGTAGAGGTCAGATATGTGGTCTTGATGGTGATGACTACCCAGAGGGCTCAAAGGTACTCTCTAGGTGCAGTGGATATGTTTTGCCTAGCCCACAAATTGGGTCTTAGTATATGCTCCTTTATGCACACAACACATGTGTATTTAGCTATATGTAAATCATAGAAGAATATCTCCCTTCACTGTATGTAAACCATAAACATACATCTACCTCCCAGTATTGATAAACACATTGCTGTAATATCAACTATTGGCATACACTCACATCACTCTACTATGTGTAAATCATAGGTACACATCCATTTCACTGTATGTAATTCATAGGTACATGCTCATTTCACCATATTGAAAACCATAGACATAGATGTACACATGTGTAATTAAATTATTGATAGTTTAAAACCTCAGTGAAAACCAATAATATATATACATATAGGTATATGTTAATCATGCTTAAAATAATGCTTATTTTAATAAGAAAGATGAGCCAAGTATCTGTAATCCCGGAAGTCAGAGCATGAGGCCTAATATGAGCTCAAGTTCAGCCTGGGCTATATAGCAAGACTAGAAGAAAGAAAGAAAGAAAGAAAGAAAGAAAGAAAGAAAGAAAGGCAGGCTGTGGCTGCCATTTTTCTGTATGAACATTGGTTCAGTTTTAATGTACTGCTGAAAAGTCACCCATCTCCTGTCCAGTCATGGACAACATGCCATCTCCCCCCCCTTTGCAGCAGGAGGCCCAGCCTGACATCCTGAGCAGTTTCTTCTCAGGCAGCTTCAGCTTCTCTGTTAAGAATTTAATGAGTGACTCTGGTCTTGTCATTTTTCCCATCTGTGCTTTGGCAAGATATCATACACCCCACCACACAGTTTCATTCTGGTTGCTTCCAACACTCAAACTCATTCCTATTAAAGTTGAAATGTTAAGAATGAGTATCCAGAAAATGCTGGCTGAAGAGACTTGAATGTTTTGTAATAAGCAAGAAAAAAGTGAGTGCATTGCTTTTGAAAGGAAGACTCAAGGATGACACTCACTCCCCCATCCACTGTGATATAAGATGAAAATGTTTGTTTATTTGTGTAAATGAACATAAATACAAGCTGCCGTGTTTTTTAAAACATGCTAATATTTTGCAGGGACACACATACTCTTTTTAAATGTCATCTCTGACTTGCTTTCAAATGACAACCATCAGAAATGTCAGGGAATCCTCAAGCATCTTGCACTTGCAATGGAACTGCTGGCAATCCTATCTCATAACACACCTCCTGTGTGTGAGCCATGGTATAGTAAGACTAGCACCCTGTCTCTGCAGATTTCTAGGTATTCGGGTGCTATTTTGGAAACCATCATTGTCCCTGAAGTTTTTCATAAAGTCCATAGACTGAAAAATAGCTAACTTTGCTCACCTGACACTAGGTAAAAAAATATGCCCACTCACTGTGTGCTTGGGTTGGATCTCTGTAACCAGCTCTGAGAATAAACACAAACGCATACAGTCATGCGCTCAGATCATTTCTATGTTTGAATTCATGTTATGGCTACAAATTCTTGGAACCCTGATCATGACCCAGTGCTCAGGCAAGGCTCACTGACAGCAGGAAGTTCTGTAGGAACTTGATCAGACTGACAGCAGAACACAGGAGGCAAGCAGCTGGAGAGTTAATTGCAAAGTTCCAGGTTTAGGGAGCTTCCCACAGCCTGCTCAGCTACAGCCAAGGGCTAAAGGGTCAAAGGGAGAAGAGCATGAAGTGAAACTCCAGGGACAGTCAGGAGCCAGATTACACAAAGGCCCAAGAGGCCAAGATAAGAATTTTGAACCCTGTGCTGAAAGGAGTCCGAAACTGTTATTCATCATAGTACATGCTTAGTGAGTTGAAAAGCACAGTGGTGGCAGAAGGAATAGAACCTTCCCAATCAGGCACACAGCCTCACTCCTGCCTCAGCAACTCACCCTAGCAGATGGATCATCCTTTGTGTGCAGAGCCTGTACATAACAGAGTTTAGACCCAAGATTCTGGCACCAAAATCCTTGAACCAACAGCTCTCTCCACCCAACATAGATCACTTGCTTTGAGTTTTGTTAAGTTTTTCATCTTGGCAGATGCATCTTCCAAGATGGAGGTCCTCGATGAAGCCCATCATCCTCATACCACCTGTTAGTCTGTCACAGCCCACAGAGAGATCAATGGACACGTGTTCACTGAAAAGTTCATCTTATAACTTCTGCGTGTGGAAAGTTTCAAGCATGCAAGAAAGAAGTGGAGTTGACTCTGACTGCCTTTATCCAGCATTCATCATTTGGTGTAGACCCTGTTTTGTCTGTACCCCCACTTGCAAGAACATCCCATCTGGGAGACTGAAACAAATTCTCTAACTTATTATTTCGCTCTTTAAAGGCTTCAGAGGTTTGTTTTTTTTTTTTTCTCTAAATGATAAAGACTCATCTGTTTACTGAATTCAATAGTAAGAACGTATCATAACTAAATACTGAACAAGTACACTTTTTCAGCCATTGACCTCGATGGGCAGCATTTACATTTCTCCAGCTTGTTCATACATTTTTAAACTGTTTGAAACAGGACCCAGATCTAGACATTGCAGTCCATTGATACATATCAGCCCCTTTTAATTTGTCAGTTCTCTATCAATTTCTTTGTTGTCCCAGCAGCTTATCTGACCTACATAGTTCCCAGGATTGCTGAATATAGACCCTGCTGCCCTTCAAGACGATCTTAGTCACCTGTGATCCTCTGCTTGATCATGAGATGCAGGTTGACTTTGATGGAAAAAATTACTTTGTCCCTGGCGTTGTGGACCAATGTTGAACGTACACTCATCAGTTCACAGCAGGAAGTACACTTGTGGAATCCTGCCCATCCAATGAGTGAGTTTATGCACTGGGGCCTCGAAGGAGCATCCTCACACTTACATTTTGGTGGCTACCGTTGCTTTGAACTCCATAAACACAAAGTAACAAATTAATAAAGTAACAAATTGACAAAGTAACTGCTGTTCTTCCTGCACCGAAACGAACCAGGGAGGCAGAAGAAGGGTAAATTGCAGGAAACGTAGAATGAATCTGCAAAGAAGAAAGTACACACAAGATCTTGTGAGACAGCCCTGGTCAAGAGGGCAGCCCCACTCAACCCCACCCAGCACCCTTGCCTCCTTGTGAAATCAAGATAGACGGCCATACGGTCTCCACTGGGTAACCCCTTCCCAGGAGTCCATGCAAGTACTCAGTTCACTGTAGAGTACCTGACCAGTGTAGCAAATGATGAGCTGAAAAGCCCTCAGAAACCACAATTTTAGTAATAAATTTTTCCCAGTATTTATACATTTCCAGAAGCACAAAGTTAAGTACAAATAAAAAAAGAATGAAAAATCTAGAAACGAGAATATGTCTCTCTCTTCCCTCCCAACCTGTGATTGTACTGAAATCCAGAGATCCTGGCTATGGAATTTGACAGGAGGAAGTGGGGGCAGGGGTTGGAGCCTCCTGTTCTGACCACTAGATCTGTGTGGGCACGTATCTTTCCTACTATACTGGCAGCTAGCTATACTCCAGAACTCCTCAGAACTTGAAAAATACTGAGATCCAGCTCAAGATTATTCCCATTAAGAAGAATCTTCTATTTTTACACCATCATCTTAAGCATATTCATTGTTCCTTCCTTCCTTGTTCCTTATGGCATACTTGGAGAGAAACACCGGGCAGGCCTTGGCAGGCATGACCAGAGGCTAAACATGGCTGGGCGCTGTTTGGTGTGGTGAGTCACCACCGGCCTTCTCATGTCTACGCTTTTATATGGCTGTTTTTAACTGATATACTTGAATTTCTCACTGCAAGTAGCATCAACTCAGACCCTGAAAAACCACCTGAACGCAGACGTGTTAGCGTCTAGTAGGTCCTGGATTCATAGCCAGAAGTTTTAAGCTGCCTACTTTCTTCTTAAGCAGATCATTTGCTTTCCCTAAATAAAAGATGAATTATCCTTTGGTTTTACGAGAAGGTCGAGCAGAGGAAAGTGATGCTCCATTTAAATACTTTTGTAGACTGGGCTTCACAGGAATCCTGGCACGTTACATACTCCTGAGACTGGTGCGACCAACATACCAGGCACCATGCATCCCTTAACCATTTATAGAAGGAAAAATAGATTCCAAGAGTCCCAGAGTAAGCAAAAAGAGAGGCTGATGATATGGTGGGGCGCGGTGGGGATACTGAGCTCTGCACTAATTCACTGTAGACCTTCCCATTAGGCATTATTCTAAACTAATAGCCAAGATGGTCCTCAGTGAGGACAGTGCGTAGTAATGCTCAAGACAGAGGAATCTGTGGACTGGGCCTTCTAAGCAGCGTTCAGTCCCTCAGCATCAACCCCAGTGGCCCTTGACAAAGACTCATATGTGATCTGCGCTGTCTGCTCCATCCAGAGAGCCATAGGAAGTTCTCCCCCATTACTTGTCCTCTTTGTACACAGCAATAAGGCCTCCCTTTCGCCAGTGTGGACTTACCATTGGAGAACTCAGTCTATGCTGATTCCTTGGAAGCAGCCATTCCCACAAACAAGGGTCTTACATTCCCAGGTCATATTGGCCTAGATCTTAATGTAGATACAGCTACTTATGGATCCAGAGGCAGTGACTTCACCCACTAGCTCCGTTTTTCTCACCTGTCAGGTAGGAATCATAATATCAGCTTTATAGGTCGAGCAGAACGAGGACCTGGCAGACAACAAGTGTTCAATAAAGAATGCGTTCATGGCTTTTCCTGTGCATGACTGGGCTTGAATTAACCAGCTCTTTGAATTAACTAGAAATAAACTCACTAACAAGTGAGTGAGTGTTGTTCTAAGATGTACCAGCCGGGCAGTGGCGGCGCACACCTTTAATCCCCGCACTCGGGAGGCAGAGACAGGCAGATTTGAGTTCGAGGCCAGCCTGGTCTACAGAGTGAGTTCCAGGACAGCCAGAGCTATACAGAGAAACCATCTCAAAAAACAAAAACAAAACAAAAAATAAAAAGATGGACCACCTTTACCACGGCGATATAAAAGTGACTGACATTTGAACAGAGTAAAGTCTTTAAAAATACAAAGCATGGGAGAAGTCCCAAGCTCTCCAAAATATCACATTTCCACACAAATATAGCATTGAGCGCCAGGCTCACTCTAACAGAGACAACTTGTGATGGCCAATCAAGAATTTCAGAGAAAGCAGAAGAAATGCTTTCCATGCTCCATGGAAACCAGGAAAGGCCTTCATGAAGACACTGCTGCTGCCTCTCTCCTCGTGGTCTTGTGAAATAGATGCATGGGAGGGCAATGACCGCAAAGTAACACCTGAGGTTGTGGTTCATTATATTTATTTTGGAAAAATATTTTTAAAATGAATTTCTTCATTAACAAAACAGTAAAAAACTCAAATAACATTTGCACAATATTCCATAAATACATTTATATACAAAAAAATATAGTCACATAGACCCGAAGTGCCTTTGTACATATTTACCAAAATTTAAATTATAAAAAAAGGAACGTCACAAAATACTCAAGCTTTACAGATATCATGAAAAATATTTTTACAAATCCAAAAAAATAACACACGTTTTCTTTTTCCCCGTCTAGAAAAAAACAAAAAAACAAAAACAAAAAACACATTTCAGTATCAAAAAGGACAATAAAGGCAGTTGTGTTTCTAGTTCAAGGAAAGACTGGCTCATAGTAATCCAAGATAGACATGTCGGCAGTGCGTGCTTCTTATATGAATCAAGTCACTCGTCCATTTAAATATATACTCTTCAAAGCAACTGTCCATAGTGCAATGGGAACATCCAGCAGGCAATATAGCGGCAGCCAAAGCCTGGGCTGGCAGTGTCCGGCGCCTCTGCTAACTCCGAGAGAACCAGCTCCTCCTGAACCTGTTTCTCAGCAGCAGTCCCTGGGGTTTCCTCTCCCTTTCCTCTCTCAGCAGCATTCATTGGGGCTATATCCTTGGAATTTTATTTAAGAGAAATGGGAATTTTGCCACATCACTTCCATCTTACACCTAGAAGGGCCCGGGAGACAGAACAGGAAGTTAACTTCAAGTAGAAATGGACCCTCTCCAATGTCACTTCCGTCCACGGCAAGAGGGCCGCACACTGACCTCAGTCGCTATAACACACTCGTCCTTTTCTGCAGACAGGACATACACCGACTGGTACTTGGTGTCCTTTGAAGTAGAGTAGACAGACTCGGGCCTTTTTCTGTCAGGAGCCTCCTCACTGAAAGGAAAATTAGAGAGAACCACAATAAACCCACAGGGAAGTGGTTGAACACAGATATACCCAGAACATGGAATGGCCTTCCTGCCCTCCTTGCCCAGCTCACAGCACATACCCCCTGAGTGTTGAGGTACCCTTCTCTTCTGCAGAGCTCTGTGACTGGCACTTGGTGTCACGTTTGCTGTGTGAATCCCTGACCGTGGCTTCATCTCCCTTGAGGTCTCGAACGAGGTTATAGTCCACAGTGGGGTATCGGGCCTTAAAGCTGCTCTTGTCAGCACCATGGTCCCCATGAAAGTCCGCCTTCTTGTTGGTGTTCTTGATCTGTGTAGCCCCAATGATGCTAACAGAAACATCCTTCTCACGCTGGCAATTGGCTAGGTTGTTCATGGTCTCTGTCTCTCCTCCACAAGGATCAGGTGGAGGCTGATGTTCCTGTAGCTTCAGCCGGACGCAGACCACCACAGCAGCACAGCCCAGCAGCAGCAGAAGGACAAGCACCACCCCGGCACATACGGCCACCCAGGGGAAGGGCCCACCCTGGCTCTCCATATGCCTCTCACTGAGGTCCACCACCATGGGGCCTGGTGGTGGCTCAGGGAGCAGGAACTGGCAGTTGGGGCCACCATAGCCCTGGGCACACTCACACATGTAGCGTTGGCCCCTCTGGTGGCAGGTGGCCCCATTATGGCAGGGTGCATGCTCACACCTGCTGACAGGGGCACTGCAGTTCCTGCCTGTGTAACCAGGTGGGCAGGTACAGGAGAAGTCATTCACACTGTCCCGGCAGGTGCCCCCATTTGCACATGGGAAGGAGGCACAGTCATCCACATTGTCCTCGCAGTACCTCCCGGAGAAGCCAGCCTGGCATCGGCACAGGTAGGAGTTACCGAGGTCCACACACTGGGCACCTTGAACACAGGGCAGGCACAGTCATATTTAGGCACATAGAAGTTTGTTCACCAAACAGATGAGCAGATATAGCCCATGTAACTCCATGATTTACACACACCACAGGTGTAATAATAGTTGAGTCTTGTACTACATAGCCTAGGATCTCAAATCCAAGGCTGTGGGATTCTCGAGCTCCAGGTAAAGGCCTACACAGTAAGAGATTGATTGATTGATTGATTGATTGATTGCACATATTAGGCAAACTCTCTATATCACCAATCCCTCTGGTCCCCACATTTCTTGCTAGATTTGCCAGGATGACCCTGAACTTGATTGTCCTGTCCCAGTCTCTGGAGTTTACAGAGTACAGGCCTGGGGCACCACCCCCAGGCTCTAGATCAGCTTTTTGACAGCACCGTATAAAGCATTTTGCCTGATCACTACATTCACCTTACAACCACCAGACAGGGGATAATACACTCTTAGACCCAGGTTCCAGGCAGAGAGACTAAGAATTAAAGAGAATGTCCTGCTCACTGACTGTTAGTCAAAAAGTCGGGACTGAAAACCACCAGAAAAGAGGGAAGACAGGTAAGAATACAGAAGGAAGGAGGGAGAGAGGAAGGAGGGGGGAGATGAGGCAAAGACAGAAAGGTATCAATTTGTCTCAGCCTCCCTCCTAAGTCTGTTTTAGGTACCTCTCTCTCACTAGCAAGAGGTTCTTGGTGTACAAAGCATGCCTCCTCATACCTGGTACCCAAACTATTATCTGGAGCTAGACTTCTGTCTTAAAACACCATGGCTGTGCTTCCTGTATCTGAGCAGAGCCTGCAGAACCATGGATAGTAGACATGTGCCAAAACACTATTGGCCCCGAGCAAGCTGTGGGCTGCTGACCAGGCCCTTCCTTGCTTTATAAATATGGTGCTAAGTCTCCTGATTGTCTTCCTTCCTCCTGAACCCTCATGGAATTGACTTGGGGGGTCCACACACCCAAGGTGACTCACAAGCAATGTGTTCCCTCATAAGAGTGCACATGCTTTTGGAGCCAGT
Organism: Rhynchomys soricoides; assembly: GCA_019843965.1. Classification (NCBI taxonomy): domain Eukaryota; kingdom Metazoa; phylum Chordata; class Mammalia; order Rodentia; family Muridae; genus Rhynchomys; species Rhynchomys soricoides. The sequence goes on along the minus strand of JADRCH010000273.1, from coordinate 1,680,919 downwards.
CCTCCAGACATCCCCCCAGTGCTCCTCACCATTAGAACAAGGGGAAGAGCTACAGAGATCCATCTTCTTCTCACAGTTGAAGCCAGAGAAGCCCACGGGGCAATGGCAGGTGTAGCCTCCGTCAGGGTTATCAGAACATCGTCCCCCATTGAAGCAAGGACCATCTGCACAGGTCATGGCACTCAGCTCACAGACCTTGCCATAGAAGCCGGGAGGGCAGGTGCAAGAGTAGCTGTCCTCAAGGTCCTGTACAAGGAGACCACAGGAGGCTTTCTTAAGCTGTTCCAAGAACACACACATTTTATTTAAAACCAAGGACCCTGTCTTCAGCTAGCACAGTGCAGTGCATCCGACTCACCGTGCAGCTCCCTCCGTTCCTGCAGGGGCTGGGAGCACACTCATCCACCTCCAGTTCACAGTTGGCACCTGTATACCCAGGTCGGCAGGAACACGTGTAGCTCCCCTGGCCTGTGTTGGTGCAGGTGGCTCCATTCCTGCATGGCTTATGGTGAGTGCAGTAGTTCAGGTCTGCCGGGGTGGAGACAGGAAAGAGAACAGGAAGCCCAAGGTCAAATACAGGAAGAATCTATTTTTCCAGTGGGCATTGGCCTGCTTTGAGGAGACCTGGCAATCATAGAGGAGGGGCTTACCCTGGTTGCAGAAAAGGCCCCCCCAGCCTTCCTGGCAGTTACACTGCCAGGGCTGTTGGCAGGTACCATGGAGACAGCCTGGGTATCGAATGCACTCATCACAGTAGCGTCCCTGCCAGCCAACTCTGCACCTTGGAAAAAGCAAAACACAATCATAACCACCTTCAAGATTCGTAATGGTATTCTAGCACACCACAAAACGTCCAGCAGCACCAATAAGCTACCTGTCCTGGAACTAGGCAGGACATTGGGCCATTTAAAAGCTTAAGGCCCTTGAGCTATCCCTTCTCAGAGTCTTTGATGGAGGGCGCAGGGGCCACCCTGGTTGCCTTGAACATGCACAAGGACTATGGATGTGAAATCTCATTTTCCATACAGACTTTTTAACTGAGGCCTGTATATTTCCATTAAGTGTGAGCTTAAGTTAACGGAAACCTATGCTTGTACATTTTCAGGCCTTTAGTGGGGTAACAGCTCCCACTCAACTGACTCTCTGGAGTGTTTCACATCCTATACATGAAATATATAGATCAGGAAGAAAATGTGAACCAGGCATCACGGTTTTAGGGAGCCTGAAGAGAAGAATTGAGTTCAAGTCCACAGTACATAGGAAGGCCCCTGGGCAACATAGAAAGTCTCATAGGGGAAAAAAGAGGCAAAGATAACTCTGCGAACAAAGTCTCATAGGGGAAAAAGAGGCAAAGATAACTTTGCAAACTTACTTGCACTCTCCTGGCTTGTCACAGTATCCATGTTGGTCATCACACCCTGGCAGACAGATTGCTACAAACAAATAAAAACATACATTGGAGCCCCAGCCCAGGGATTCCCCAGTATCACCAGGTGAGACTGAGGCAAAATTAGCACTACCCACTCTGTAGGTCCAAACTGAATGGATCTCGGGTCCCAGAGCCTAGCCCACCCTGGCTGGTGGCTTTGGACTTCATTCAGGCCAGGGATGAGCATTCTTCTTAACATAGTGCTTCCAGGACAAAAGGGCTCTCAGAAGGCCCTACTCCTACCCCTGTCCCTTTTGCTTCTAAAAGAGGGTCAGAAGTCTTCTCCCTCCTCCTCCCCCACTTCCCAATTCTATGCACAAAGCCCCACCTCTTAATATCCCAGAAAGTGTGTGTGCAGATAAGAGTGGACAGCTGGTGTGCAGCGTGCAGGGCAGGACAGCTGCTCCATTGTCTGTTCCCTCCCGCAGCTGCCCCAGCACAACAATGCTGCCCCCACCCCACCCCCAGTCCTAGCATGTGCGTATGCGCTCACACAAGCGCGTGTGCGCATGGACCCTTCTACCAATGGGAGCAGGCAGTGTCCCCACCGCCTATCCTCAGAGAGATCTAATCTATGGCACGTGTAAGTAGGGGCGGGGAGAGACCCCAGTGTTTGAATAAGAAAAGTTTAGATTTCTGGCTACCCTAGAACTATTGGCCCTGAGAGAGGAAAGCTACTGTGAGAAGCCAGAGGCGCCTGAAGGGGTAGGGGGGTGGCCACAGGCTGAGGCTTTGAGCTGGCTCACTTCCCCAGTTATGAAACTCATTAACAATCAGCAACTCCAGTTCTTAAGAAAACAGTCAGCTCTTGGCCAAGGCGGGGCATCAAAGGATATAGGAAACTAGGCAACAATGACGTGCAGGCTCTCACTGAAGTGTGGACCCCCTTTATCCTCAGGCAAAAACTAAAGCTAGAAAGCTTACTCCACATCCTCCCCCAGGCACTGACAGAGGTTCTGGGTCTCAGAGAGTCCAATGTTCAACTGCTGCAGGGCAGAGGAAGAAAAGTTCACCAGGCCCTGACGTGGGAAGGAAATGCCATTCCAACAGGTTGGGCAGATGAGGCCTCAGATTGCCAGAGAGAGGCCCCCTGAGGTGCATATGAACCAGAACCCTGTGGCCCTGGTACCCTGGTTTGCAAGAGGATTACAGGACATCGGTTACTGCTTTTCTTCACAGTGCACTGGAAGCACTTAGACAAGATAAGGTGCCCTTCAGCCATGTAGCCCTGCAGTCTACCTCAGAGCACCTGCGAGCTTTCTACAGCCCCAAGGAGTGAAGGCTCCTCTACAGGACAGGGTGCACAGAGTACACCACAGGGAATCTTTGGAAATAGATGTCTATAGGCAGGTCAAGCACTCTAACTCTGTGGAGGAAAGGGAGGGCTTCCCAATGAGACATTGTTGCAACAAGGAGAACTGTTGGAAAATGAGCCCTCCACACCCCCTTCCTTCCCTCCCTTCCTTCCTCTCTTCCCTTTCTAATACAAAGGCCCTAGGGAGAGCACAGCCTTACTTCCTGACCCCTGGCCTTGTCTCTGAACTCCTCCCTGTGAAGAAAAGCAGCTTCCTACAGTGGACACAAGGTCTCCCTTGTTAAAATGCCTTAATCCAGCCTAACTTGCCACTGACCTTAGCAAAACACTTCTTCTCTTTAGGCCTCAGTTTCCCCACTGGGCCATCTCTACCATCTCCTGTTGCTAAGTCCCGTGTCTTTCCCCATAAATGGACCCTTAGGAGTCATTCTCCAGAGGACTCACGGTCAGTGCAGTACTGGCCTTTCCAGCCAGGGTCGCACATCTTCTCCCCTCTCTCTCCGCAGGTGAAGTGGCCAAAGGCGTCATCCCGAGGTCGGCAGAACACAGAGCAACCTTCTCCGTAGTAGTGTTCGTCACACACAAACCGGTAAGAGTACCGGAGGTCTGTGCGGCCGCTACTGTGAAGGTCCTGAGACCACTCTTCTCCCACAGTCAGGTGCCTCTGCGTGGTCAGGCGGCTGATGAGCCTTTCTGGGTTTTCTGAGAGGGAAGACACTCAGGTTGGTAATGGTAGCATCCAGAAGCTAGGAACTGAGAGAGAGTGGTCTGGAGGCTGCCAAGCCAAGGACCGCTCTTCTTCTCTGAACTCCAGGTGCAGAGTGAAGCTATCAGAGGACTGGGGTGAGTCGGTAAAGTAAATTGTCTCAATGGGGAGAAGGCATAGTTGAGGAGTTTCGAGTCTTACCTGTTGCAAGGTCATCAGGAGAATCCGTGTGGAGGGCTTCAATGATCAGAGAGAAGGTACCCTAGGAAAAAGGAAGAGGATGCTTGATAATCCAGAAATATGGAGGGGGGGGAGGAGTTGGAGGAGGAGGAGAGGCATTAAAGGGAACCAAATACAGAGGCTCTCAGATCTCTGTGTTGTGCCAGTGAAGGTCAACTTCTATCACTTTGCTTAATAGAAGAATTTTTAAGAGTGTTTTTCCCATGTGTGTGGTTTTTTTTTTAAATGTTAATACAAGAAATTGTTTTTTGTTTCTTTGGTTTTGTTTATTTGTTTGTTTGTTTGTTTTTAAGGGAGAAAGAATACTGGAACAAACAAGGTGGGGTGTTGGAAGAGGAGAGGGCAGTTGTCATTAGTTTTCTGGGGGTGAAACCTCGAGGGTGGAGAGCAGTCGCTGCACTGGTAGCGACCCGACTGAGGCCTAGGAGCTAGGGAACAAGAACTCTCCCAACTTTGGGGGGAGGGGAGGGAAGCATTCGACCCTTGAGGTAAGTAAGTATGAGGTGGGTGAGAAATACCCCGGGCTTGCAAAGCCTCTGGTGTTCCACACTCTCTCCTCAACTGGCCGTCAGTTCCCAGTTAGAAGTCAAAACCACAGGCGTGTCTTTGTGGGATTTCCCCAACCCTTATCAGTGGCCCGTGCCTTCCTCCCACTGCCAGCCACCAGCCCGCCACCACTACCCCTCCAGGCCCAGCCCAGGGCGCGCAGGTGCCCACTCACTGGCCAGGTGAATCCGAAGGGGAATCGGATGGGGTTGCTGAAGGCGGGGTCGATGCCTGCGCCATCAGGCAGGCTGAAGGAGTCGACACCCAGCACTGGCGTGACCGCACTGCCGTAGGTGCAGGGTGGCTCCGGGGACACGCTGGCCTGGTAGTGCTTGAGGCATACGCGAAAGAAGGTCCTGCAGGCGCACGGCGGGCCAGAGCCCCCGCGGCAGCAGTTGCGGTTCCCCAGCAGCCCCTTCTTGTTGACGAACTCCTGCAGCTTCAGCTCAAATACGCCAGAGCTCCAGACCTGCGCGGGGAAGGGGCGTGAGGACGCGCCGGCGGCGGAGGGACCCGGGGCGCGCGGGCCCTTGCTAGGACGCAGAGGCCGAGCGCACCTCTGCGCCCATCCGGAGCCGCCCGCTGCCGGGCAGCTCTCGGGGTCGTCGCTGCCGGAGTCACTTGGGGATGGACAGCTGATCGGCTCGTCCGATTCCCCTCCCTCCACCGCGCAGCAGCCCCGCCCGGCCCCCTACCTGGCACAGCAGGGCTGAGACCACGGCAAGGGCTAGCGCGCTCCGACGGCCCATGGTACCGCTGGACGCCCTTGCTCTCCTAGACTATCCTCTTTTCCTTCTTCTTCAAAGCCCCAGGGATGCCAGGAAAGTCTATGTGACCCGAGGAGCACCGGCGGAAAGGCGTCTCTCAGCTCCAGGTGTGATATCAGGGCCAGGTCGCTTCAGGAGGGTGCGGCGCTTCAGATATGTCCCTGACAAGAGCTCTGCGAGGCTCTAAGAAAGGACAACTTTCGGTTTCCTCTTCTTCTGGCTTTCAGTCCACGGGGACGTGAGGGTCGCCTGCTTTCTGGTTTTGTCTTAAGCTTCTTCGCGGAGGGAAAGAGGAGAAAGGAGAGAAGACACAGAGGGAAGAGAGCCCAGATGTTCAGCTTAATTCCCAAGAGAGCTTGCAGTGGCTTCCTTCGCAGGCCTATTAGAGAGCCGCGGTCTGGAAATCCCACCGGTGAGGCGATAATCCAGGGCCCCGAGGGGCGCGGTGGGAACGGACTGGCGGTGGTGGCAAGGACTGCCGCGCGCGCCCTGCTTTCCCGGCCGGGCGTCACTCGGCGGCGGCTGCCGCTCCCAGAGTGTTCTAGACCGGTATCTCTTGCACTATCGCAAAGCCTCGCGTCTTCCTCAAGAATTCAGCCAATGCCATGCGAGAACACACACCCAGGACCGGAGGCCGAAGCGTGGGAGGCTCCGTGCCGCACCGGTGCTCTCCCGTGACCTGCCTTGGTCAGACAGGGTAACCGCGGGTGCACGCCGGAGGATCTGGCCGGGGCTGGCGCCTGCCACCCTTAAATCCCGCCGGCCGCTCGCATAACTAATGAGATGCAAATGAGCAGCCCCCCAATCTGGCGAGAGCTGTCACAAAGGAGCCACTTTTCCAAACCCTCCTCTCAATGGATCGCCAAATGGTCAGTGAGCTGTAAAATGTGCAACCCTCCTCCCCGCCCCCACCTCCCCGCCCCCTAGTCCTCTCTGCCTCCGCCCTCGCCCCTTAGCCTCCCTCCCCCAGCGCAAAACCCGCTCATTTACATTCCTGCAAAACGTTCGCGGAGACGAAGCGCTCTGCTCCAGGAGCTGGAGCTCAGGCCGCGTCGCCCACCGCCCCACCGCCACAGGCCCGAAGACCCTAGGCACGCTGGGCGGCCTGCGCCTCCCACTCGCGGTCACCGCTAGACTCGCTCGCAGGACGCGGCCTCCGGACTCTGGAGTCTCCAGCCCTGGCCGCCTAGGCTCTCCTCGTTTGTTCAGTCCTGGGGACTGAGAAACCGGGGAGAGGTTAGAGGCCCGCGTCCCCGCTGCTGCCCCTCCTCCCTGGCAGGCTCTTTCTAAGGAGGAGTCTCCCGGAGGGGGCGGGGGCGGGGTGCCCGGGAGGAAAGGGACCCGTGAAGAGGTGGCTAAAGGGTGGCAAGAGCACCGCGGCAGTTTCGGGAAGTTTGGGGAGGTTAGGCACGCTTTATACCTCTGGTAGAGGGTAGCGATTGAGCCCCGGAGAGTGCCGATGGGTTAGCGATTCCGGCTGGGCACCCCCAGCCCCTGCAGTGTCCCGGAGCGCTGGTGTCTCCGTGTTGTCCACGATCACTGAAAATGGGAAATTGTGGTCCGGGCAGTGTATTCCCTGAGCCAGCAGAGCCAAAATCTACGTTTACCCCTTCCCCAGTGTACACACCCACTCCCAGGAGATTTTCAACCACCACCACCTTCATTGGTGTCCGGTCCCACTCTCCTGGGTCTTTCCCTCAGGCCTCCCTTTGCTTGGTAAAAAAGTGAGTTTGGTGTGTGTCGTTCGCGTGGCTGTCATTAAGGCAGTCTGTTATTGTGCGAGGCTGAATCAGTGGCTCTTTGTGCGCTCAGCTGTATGGTAATGCAGACAGCACCTGCTCTCCGCACAATGCGGAGAGAAAGAGCTCCCCTCCGCGCACGCCGCGGCCTCTGCGACAATGTCCGGCACATGTTTGAAAGACTCCCCCCACCTCACCCCCCAACACATAACCTTTACACAACCGTCACCTTATTAGGTTTTTACACATCCATCAGACACTGGAACTTTTGTTTTCATTTTTTAAAGGGAAATGGGTTTATTGGGAGGGCCCAGGACACACGTATCACAATGAATTACCTAAACTGCTCCCTTGGTTACAAGCTCCAGAGCAAAGTAAATGGAGGTATAGACTCTGACTTAGCACCTAGCTTTGTGTCAAGCATGCAATTTGCTGTGTATTCCTATCTTTGGAGGGGCTTCCTTACTCCACCCCCAACACCTAGGCAGCTTCATTAGATTTCCGAGGTGTGATTACTGGAGCTAGTGTATCTTTGATTGTAGCACAGCCCCTAGGGTGTACCTGACAGGTGTCCTCACTGTAGGTGTTGCTATCCTGTTGGTGAGAATGAGCCCTGTCCTGGCAGAATATCTTTATCTTTTAGGCCAGTATCTGGATCAAGATGTATATAATGCACAGAAAGAGAGGAAAATCTTCACATGCCCAGAGAAACACTGGTACCAAGAATCTAAGCAGTTACTTGGCAGAATCATCTGTGTTGGGCCATCTGGCAACTGAAATTACAGCTCGTTTTCTGATGACCCAGCCTGTCTCCTGCTATCCTGTCTCCCTAACACTTTCAAAGTTTCAGAATCAACAGGAATCTGCACTTTACGTCATCCCCAACTCATAGATAATCAAAGAGTTAACCAAAAACCATGTGTCCAATACTCAAGGCTGAGGTGAGAAAATCAGGGTTGGATCCCACTTTTTAAAAAACAAGTGTTTATTATAGAACAAATGGAGGCTTCAAAAGATACTGCCACCCCTATGGCACACCCCCATGGCAGTGGAGTCCCTGTCCTTTGTAAACTGTGTAGGGATTTGCTACATCATCACAAGGCTGAGCTAGCTTGAACCCTAACTTAATCTTGCCACCTAGTGTTAGGATTCCTTTTTCACTAGGCTAATGTTTCCTCGGAAAGTTACTTTCTGAGAACTCCGTTGCTCAGAGCTCAGAAGCTGCCGCTCCCTGTTGGGGTTGGGAGTGGGACTCAGGTGAGAGAGGGTTCCTACAGCAAAGGAGATTCCAAGAAGAAAAGAAACAAGGTCAGATGCCGACTCCTCGGCCCCTTCGAGATTACAAGAAGAAATGAAATATCAGGAACCTTTTAATTAGAAAATGGAAGTGGAAAGCAGGCTTGTTTGAATGCCTGTTTAGAAAACTGGGGATGAAAAGTTCCACAAGAAGGGGCTTAGACCTTGAGAGGGGTGGACTTGTCCCAAATCTCTAACAAACCCCCCTTAGTATTAAGTATTTGTTAAATTGACATGGCACAGATTTCTCGATTACAGTGGCAAAGCAATTCTGAAAGGCATCGTAAAATCCATCAGAATCCTGCCCAAAAGCATTCATTCTTTTCCAACTTAATTTATGCCACACCATTCTGTGTTGGGGAAATCAAGCAGAAAGCTCCTTCCCCCCCCCCCCACTCCTTCTGCTCTTCTTCTTCCTCCTCCTCATCCTCCTGTTTGCCCATTCTCAATCGTCCACCCCTAGGTTGGTTCCTATTCCCCTCTCTTTCAAACCCAGAGCTAACGGGGAGACTGTTTAACTTCAGTGATTCTATAGGAGCCTGTTGTAGTTTAACTCCTGCGTACCAGTAGCTGAGAGGAACAAAGGACAGACTCAAGGTCCGGCGATTCATCCTTTCTTTCCACTTTAATTTTCATTGATTGGGAAGACAAGGGGAGCCCTTAGGGATCCAAGCTAGAGGGGGATGACACGCCTTTAGACGCCATCAGCCCCCTAGCCAGCCATCTGCTCTGAACCAAATGGCGTTTTTTCACTCCCTAACTGCATGTCTCTATACTCCCACAGCTAAGCACTCAGAACCCCCCAAATGCAAGAGGGAGCTTAAGCCAGAGTATGTTAAATAGATTTGCCTGAATGTTGGCCTAGCCAACAGATTTCCCCTCCCCACACACCATAAATCCTCACCTTCACCATTAGAAGAAAGAAGGAAACTTTCTTTTAAATGCTTTTTGATGTTTCAGCAAATTTACTGTACAAAGTGTGGCTCATTAGAACTGAGAAGACACCGAATACATCAGATACAGGACTTGAAGGAAGTATTCGTTGCCTGGTGGTAGTGTTGATTTTTTTTGCACACGACCCCCCTCTCCTAGTCTGAATAATTGCAGTGGGTGGATAGGGCAGACTCAGGTTGCATAATAATCAGAATTAAAGCCACAACAAATGCATCTGGAGTTCTGTCTGCTATTGATCTGATTGTTTTATGTATTTTACTAGTCCATGTGGTAATAATACTCGAAGGCACAATCTTATTGAATTAAAAGTGCCCATCCTCAGCACAGGTCCTCTAGTCCTGATCCACGACTCCTTCATGCACACACCCAAAAGGCTCAGTTTTCAAGATACGGATTTAACCGTGGCTGCAGATAGGGCAGTATCCATGAACAGCTCCCAAACAGTTTTCAGACTAGGCCAGCACAGGTTCAGTTTTCTGTGTAAACAAATCTGGAGACTTGAGCGGGATTTGTGTTTTCTCAGACCAACTGAACACTGTATACACAACAGAGGGTTCTCTTATTCCTAAGAATGAGGATCCTTGTTCAGAACAACAAAACTGAAACTTCCAAGCGGCAAATCTGGAGTTGATCAAACATGCCAGCTTTCTTAAGGGAGGAGGAGGGGGGGGGGGAGCCGCCTGCGTATTAATTAGTTCTACTATCACATCTTACCCAGAAGCCCTTCTGTCCATTTTCCTCAGCCAGTTTTAGAATCAAAAGCAGTTAAAATATTAGGGGAAAAAAAAAGAAGTCCTTGCAGTGACGTGGAAAGCCAACGGCACCTGTGGCCCACCTGTCTGGCGTGATTATGGTAGGTACTCAACAAAACCTGCTGTACAACTCCTTTTAAAGTCTCTCTATGATGCCAGGGCTGGCCTGGCACTCGAGATACTTCTGCCTCAACCTCCCGAATTCTGGGATTACAAGCATGCCCACCATAATCCTGGCGCACACAGCTTAATGTTTGTACAGACATGTGCACACTTGAATGCTAATTAGCATTTGGCTTCCATTTAGACTAGAAACTTCGAGCCTCAGATTCACCGGCACCAGGTGGAACCGGTAGCCCTAGCCTGCTCTGCATCCTGTGGGCAAGACACTCAAAAGAGTAGTGGACCCAAAAGACTCCGGCATGGCGCCCGGTGAACTTCAGAGTGGATCTTGGTCCTAACATCATCATGTGGTAGGATCATGGCCCTTTCTTCTTTGATGGACCCGGCTGCCGCGTCTTTCTACCCACCTAGTTGGTGTTTTTCTTCTGGGTAGCTAGATAGGAAACTCAGAACCATTGTATGCGCTCCGAGGACACCTCACCCTGGGGTGCGTGGGTCTTGGGAAGCCGGCTGCAGAAAGTTGCAAAGGCATGTGCTGATTTACATGAGAAAAGGGGAGGCGCGTGGCTCAGCTGGCGGCTGCCGCGCAGATGACAGATCGCCCCACCCGCGGCCCCTCCCCCTCTGCCTCTCCTTCCTCGGAATCGTGGGTTGTCTGCTCCGGGCTGTCCTGCGCTGATTTCCATGACAAAGCGCGTGTTTACCTGCGGCTGCAGCCCGGGCGGGCGGGCCTTTGTCCCAGGATCAGATTACTCTAGCAGCTGCTTGTGGCCAGCCCAAGAGAGTCACGCGTGCACCTCGCTCGGAACTTTCCGCGGCCTGGAATGAGTGGCAATGGGGTGAGGGGTTTGTAGGAAGAAGGCTCTAACAGGGGAGAGCTTGCCCGTACGTTTGTGACTCTCAACTAGAGTTAGCATCCCTGGGGGCTTCCGGACGGTGGCAGTGCTGGGAGAGGTGGTCATCATTGGGCCTGTGGATGGGGATGCGACTTGAGTCACAAAGCTTTGAGGCGAAATCGTGACGGTTCCACGCAGCTGGACCCAGGCCACAGCGCTCTCACCTCACCTGGTATCGAGGAGGACCAGCTGGCTGTGCGACCGACGACGTCAGAATGACGAGCCGTCTCCACCCTATCCCACCCGGTCCTCTCTCCTCCCCAGGGTCTAATTGCTCAGGCTCTGGCCTTGGGCGGGAGAGTTTAAAGATTAGGTTCCTAAGAGTTTCTTAAACAATAACCTCAAAAGCCTGGCGCTCTCGGGCTTAGTAACTAGGGTCTGAATTAGGTTAGCTGTGTGAACCCGTGTAGTTCATGGCCTCCCCAAGGAAGTCCATGTTGGACACAGCAGCACCCAAAGGCCACTCCCAAGGAGCCCCAGAGAAGCCTAGGCACCATGGAAGCTTTTAGTGCTCCAGGCTTCTCTGGCCTCCCCCACGTCCCTTTTCTGTGAGCATCTGCCCTAGAGAACAGATGTGGGCACCTGCAGTGACAGGCCGCATATGCTCTGTCCTATTCACAGGCATTCAGACGTGGCACAATGAGCGGCTTTTGTGTGCAGAGAGTCACTAAATATATTAATCTGTACTCCCCAGAGCACCGGGCTGTTTAATTTTTCACTAGCAATAACATCTGATCTAATCCTTAAATCGGCTCCCAAAAGCCTTCCCTCCCGCCCACCCCCTCCGCTGAAAAAAACGTGTGAAGTTATTCAACTTTCCACCTGTTGCCTGCTGTATTGGGCCGGGTAACTGCAACTTCTAATGTTGGTTCCGGCAGGGGGTGAATGGAAGGCACAGCGCTGAAAACTGCTTGCCACATGAGCATGGCCCTGGTGTGTTTATCAGAAGGAAACTGAATGCTAAGTGTGAAGTGTGGCTCCCCAAATGTTGTGCAAACAAAGAACAATAATTATCAAACAGGCTTCCAAAAGCAACTCAGCACACTCACCCTGTCTGTGTGAGCACCTTTAAAAATATACATTGAGTTCCCATTTTTCTTTGTGTTTATTAAACTCTAGTGGTTATTAAAAGTACTGCTCAATAGTCTATACAGCCCAAAGGTAACATAAATCTCAGATGTCTTTTTAAAAAAAAAAAAACAATTTTGTTTCAGAACTCTTTTATCTTAGCATCTCTTATTCCATTTTGATTTGTTTTGGGCCACAATGAATCCTTTAGTGCCATTGTAGATGTCACAATGCATAGGGACATCAGGCTGTGAATGAAGACAGAAGCAGTTTAAACAAGCCAAACCCTTTCTTTCCTTTCTGTCCATTGTCTTATGAATGGGCCTTCGGCTGCATTCTGCTGCTAGGAGACCAGATTTGCAAAGCTCTACTCAAGTAAATCTGCTGGGGAGAAAGAGACCCAAAGGCAGCCCAAGGACTCGAGAGGGAAGAAAGGGGGCAAGCCGTACTTTTTCACCTCAGTCTGCACATTTCTTGATCGCAAAATGTAAAACATACCCCCTAGTGTCAACATTTAAGTGTTTTCTGTCTTCTTTTTTTTTTTTCATTCCTCTGCTTCCATCAAGACATAGAATGACAGCCCTGGGTCACCATCAACATTTCATTTTCTAAGTGTAATATTTTCTTTTAGGAGAATGAGAACTGGGCCTGGGAGCATGTCCATCACCCAATGCTTTCAGGATGAAAGCTAGCCAGTGAGAACATGGTGATGATCACAACTGTGACCTGTGTCAGTGGGGATTGGAGCTGTTGCTGCCTTCTCTGATAAGTTAAGACTAGGAATATCACTATTCTCCAGTGATAAAGATCCTGAGGGCCACTACTCATCACTTGCTAGTTGGTGATCCCTCATTCTTCAGGGATGGACGGAGGGAGTCTCATGATCACTCCCTGGGTGAGCCAGAAACCAGAGTGACTCAGAGGCAGGGATAGGGTCAGGCATGGCAGGAAGTGAAGGGCTGTTCATTCTCGGCTCACAAGGCTTAGAGTCTGTCTGAAACAAGACAGACTGTCTGCTTCTATTACTATAAAATGAATTCTGAAAGGTGTGTGTGTGTGTGTGTGTGTGTGTGTGTGTGTGTGTGTTCCATCTCCTGAAAGGGTCTGTGCAAGATCAGCACACTTCCTTAAAAGCATGGCAGAATTTTCCTGTGAAGCCATCGATATTCAGTACTGTTTTCTGTGGAAATGCTTTGCTCGGTTTCTTTACTACACATAGCTCTATTTTTAATTTGTTAGTTATATGGCTCAAGAAATTTTGTCTAAAGTTGTTCAAAAGGTTGAGGCTGGAAAGACAACTGTTAAAAGCACTTGTACAGAGGACTTGTTCAGAGGACTGGAGTTAGATTCCTAGTATTCACCTGGTGGCTCACAATTGTCTTTAAGTCCAGTTTCAAGGGACACTGACTCCCTCTTCTGGCCTCTGCAGGCACCAGTCATGCACATGGTACATATGCATACATGCAAGCAAAACGTTCACTCGTGCGCGCACGGGCACACACATGCACATCTCTTTACTATGGTGAAACCTGTGGTAATACAGTCTGACATTGTTAGTAGGGGGTCATCCATGTCTCTCTTTTTATCTCAGAGAACCAATCTTTTGTTCACTAATTTTCTCTGTGGATCTAGGCAGCTATCGGGACAGCCATTAGTCTTAGCTCCTTCATTTAGATGTCTGAATATGGTAATTTCAGATTTTGTCAAGCTTTGTGGCTGTTTAAAGTGGGACAAAAAGTTCTGCTGGAATTATGCCTTCACAGGTGGAAGCTGAAACCGATACTTTTGATGCAAGTAACAGAAAATCCTAGTTCCATATTTAGTATACGAAGAGACTTTGTTTTATTCTATTAGGAGGGAGGGGTGGTCTGCGTGTGAGTAATTTAATGGTTCAGCTCATTACTCAACCCAAGGCTTCTGTCTTCCCTGTGTTGATGAGCTCCTATGTCCTGGAGAATTTTTCACACAGCATGGACTATCAGAAAAAGAGGAGCATTTCTTCCTAGATGATACCTCTTACCAACTATAAAACATTCAAATAACAATGTGCACCGTGTTCTCGTAGCTGTGACCCTCTTCTTTCTCATCTTCAGACGAACCATACCAAATAAAATGTTGAGCCCATATGGTTGCCACATTCAAAGACATTCAGTTCAACATTGTCTTCACGGTCTTTGTAGAAGAATTCCTTCATTCATTATAGTGGTTACTGTCTTAGTCAGGGTTTCTATTCCTGCACAAAACATCATGACCAAGAAGCAAGTTGGCGAGGAAAGGGTTTATTCAGCTTACGCTTCCACATTGCTGTTCATCACCAAAGGAAGTCAGGACTGGAACTCACACAGGGCAGGAACCTGGAGGTAGGAGCTGATGCAGAGGCCATGGAGGGGTGTTGCTTCCTGGATTGCTTCTCCTGGCTTGCTCAGCTTGCTTTCTTATAGAACCCAGGACTACCAGCCCAGGGATGGCACCACCCATAATGGGCCCTCCCCCTTGATCACTAATTGAGAAAATGCCTTACAGCTGGATCTCATGGAGGCATTTCCTCAAGGGAGGCTCCTTTCTCTGTGGTAACTCCAGCTTGGGTCAAGTTGACACACAAAACCAGCCAGGACAGTTATCTTTTGGGGGGGATGCAGCCACTGGTAGGTTTCCCAGGCTCAGGTGGATGTCCCCACAGCCATGCACATTTGGGTGGCGCTAACTGGACTCAATGGGGTGTCAAACAAAAACAGAAAAACAAAACATGAAGTTGAGAGGGATATGTTGGAGGGGTCCTGGGAGGTGAGCATGGGAAACCAACCAGTGGCCACATCCTCAAAAGTTCCCTTCTCCAGCAACTATTCGTGGGCAGCAGCTCCTTAGTCCTGGCTAAGCCACATGCTAGAATTTTGGCTTGCTTGGATTTTGTATAAGTCTTGCTGCTGGGCAGTGGTGGCGCACGCCTTTAATCCCAGCACTTGGGAGGCAGAGGCAGGCAGATTTCTGAATTCGAGGCCAGCCTGGTCTACCGAGTGAGTTCCAGGACAGCCAGGGCTATACAGAGAAACCCTGTCTCAAAAAAACAAAAAAAAAAAAAAAAAGTCTTGTGTAGGTAAGCACAGCTATTTTGGGTTCATGACTGTGATAGCCCTGTCATGTCCAGATGACTGTATTTCATAACTGTTCTTTGACTCTTACATTCTTTCTTCCTCTTCTTCCTCCATCTTCCCTGAGTTTGGTGATTAAGGGGTTGATATCAATGTCCCCTTTGGGATTGAGCCTTCATCTCTCCATCACTCATGTGTCTCTCCTCAGCATCTTGACCACTTATGTATCTCTCTATCGGCTGCCACCCTGTGCAAAAAAAAAAAAAAAAAAAAAAACTCTGCTGACCAGAGCTGAGAGCAGTCCATGTCTCAGAGTATAAGCATAAATATTTAGAAGGTAATTTGATGCCATGACCGAATAACACAGTAACAATAGCAGGCTTTATCCTAGGGCCTATGTCCTCCCCAGCCATAGACGTTTGACTAGGGTTACAATAATACCAGCTCCCATCCCCTCAAATGCGTGGAGCCGGCTTCAAGTCCAATCAGAAAGTGGGTAGTTATCAGATAATACTGCACCAGTAGGCAAATCTTGTCTTGGCAGGCCAGTATTGCAGCATACAGGGTCCTTGCTGGGTGAAACCATTGAAGTCTTTTCTTTCCCAGCGACCTGTATACCACCTCTGACTCTATGAAAGCTAGCCAGCATGGAGGGAAATATGCCAGTGGATTTAAGACTGATTTCTCTATGTGCTGCAGACGGAGTGTAGTGTTCTCACCAAAAGGATCTTATTGTGTAGTTTTCGTGACTACCAATTTCTATGTACAGTTTCCTTCTAGTCTTTCAGGAAAGAAACGTTGAAGTAATCTCTTACTGGTGCCTCTCCCACTGTAGTGCATGAGAAATTTTGTGGGGTTTATTTTATTTTGAGTCAGGATTTCTCTGTGCCGCCCTGGCTGTTCTGGAACTTGCTCTGCAGACCAGACTGGTCTTGAACTCAGAGATCTACCTGTCTCTACCACCTGAGTACCAGGATTAGAGGTATTTACCACCAGACCTGGCTCTGTACAATAATTTTTGTAAGCTTTAAACAGGTTGGAGTTTGAGTGAGATTGTGCTACCTACTACTATTACTGATGCTTATTCAACTGCTTAAAAATGTTTAAACGCTTTTCTTTTACCAAATTAATAGATTAAAAATTCAAGTATTTCTAGATTTGTAGCAAACGTAGCCTTTGCCCACACCACACAGCTCAGCTCCCAGCACCCCCCTCTATTTTTTCTTTCATTCTGTTTTTTAATTTGTTTATTCACTTTGCATCCCAATTGCTGCCTCCCAGTCTCTCCATCCCATTCCTCCATCCTCCCGCCCCTTCTCTGAGAGAGCAGAGGGCCTCTAGATTTCTTCCCACCCTGTCACATCAGCTCTCTGCAAGCCTAGGTGTATTCTCTCCCACTGAGGCCAGAGAAGGCAGCCCAGCTAGAAGAACACATCCTAGGTCCAGCCCGTGGATGCTCTTTGGTTGATGGTTCAGTCTCTGAGAGCCCCAAGGGTCCAGGTGAGTTGACGCAGTTGGTCCTCTTGTGGAGTTCCTATCTCCTTTGGGTCCCACAATCCTTCCCCTGACTCTTTCATAAGAGTCCCCAAGCTCCACCCAATGTTTGGCTGTCCAACAGTTCCTCTTACTCTGATCTCACAGCTATCTTTAGAATGCACTATCATATTCTATATACTGGATTGTGTGGTTGTACACCCTTTCCTATTAAGTTACTGGTTAGTATTTACCTTATAACTGTAATTAGAATTCATGTCTAAATGTGGTTAGGAGGGAATTTTTTATTGTTTGTCTTTATTGGATTTGATGCATATTCTGGCTTATTTGCTTATTGATTTCCATTTGTAGCTATTATTTACTACCAAATTCTGAAGATCCCCTTTAATGTTCTAATGTACTGGGCATTCTGAGGACTTCAGTAAATATTCCTTTGTCTGATTCATTTGATTTTCAGATGCATTCAATAAATTGGCATTATTTTCTTTAGAATTTTAAGGCTAATGTTCCACTGTATCCAATGTTCTAGGAACTCATGAAGAATTTCTTTGTCTGTCTGACTCCCAGTCTCTTAAATTGGAACTTTTTGTTTCTTCTTCTAGAGATTTTATTTGGTTGGTTTGTTTTTGTTTGTTTAGGCAGAGTTATCACTATGTAGATCAGACATGCTTAAACTCAAAAAGATTCACCTGTCTCCCCCTCCATGTTCTAGGATTAAAGTCATGTGCCAACTTTCCTAGAAACTCAAAATCATTTATTCTGGTGCTTAGAAGTCTTGTGAAGATATAGCTTAATATAGATATTGTGAGGTTTGCCTTTTGAGCACTGACTGTCATTTTCAACATGAAGACATGTCTTCTAGATATAGAAGGTTTTCTTGAATTCTTTGCTGTTTTTATCCTCGTCATTTAAAAAATTTCTCTTTTCCATTTTGGATACCAGACCACGCCTTTTTTAATCTTGTATTTGTTTGTCAGTCTCTTCGTCTCCCATCATCTTAGATGCCATCCAGTCTCTTCGTCTCCCATCATCTTAGATGCCATCCTACTTATCGTTAATTTATTTACATATGAGTTTATTCATCATTAATAAATGTATTTATCATTTTAATTTTCAAGATTCTCCCTTGCCAGGTGGTAGTGACACACACCTTTAATCCCAGCACTCCGGAGGCAGAGGCAGGCGGATCTCTGAGTTAGAAGCCAGCCTGGTAGTTCTGCGTTCCAGAACGGCCAGGGCTGTCTCAGAAAATCCCTGTCTCTAAAACAAAAAAGAAAAAGAACAACAAAACAACAGTTCCCCCTTTTCTAAGTGTCTCTTTATGTCTTTTTCAACATAAGTGTACTGCAGTGCTACTCTAGGTACTGCAGACAGAACGTCTTCTGCAATGGCACATGTAATCTGCAAAAATAACATTTTTCTCTTTATTTTTATTTTTCCTAATAACTTTACTTTTGTTAGTTTTTCCTCTTTCTTGGCTGTGTATTTTTAGGAGCCAAATGCTTTGGGAAGCTCTGTATAGTGCATGTTGGACTGTCAGATTGGCAGTCGCGTGGGACTTTGGTCTGCCTACCTCACTGTCCACCCTAATTCCCTCTTGCCTCTCATTATGCACCACCCCTTTGTTGAGAATTTTGTTCTCCTTGGTTTCAGTCTCATAACATACCCAGGGTTTTACCCCCAGCTCTCTCTCAGAATTATACCTTTTGCAATTGGTCCTTTCTTTGCTAATTCTCCCATCCATCTTCCGACTGTGTCTCTTTCCCTTCCTCACCCCTGTCCTGGTTCCTGGGCTACTCTAGGTACTGCAGACAGAACATAAGCTTTTCTCACAGACCTTGTGCTGGACTCTGAAATCAGAGTTCCAGTATGGACATATCCTGGTTAGGTCTCTGTTTTATGTTTGCCTTTGCCTTGTTTCCTGCATTTTAGAAATAGGGTGAGAGGTCTCATAGGATCAAATCTACCATCAGGATCCATCCGCCTACCAAATCTCCCTTCTCCCAAAGCACTTCAAATAGCATCATAGATTTCAAAGTCTGAACTAACATCTTAAACCTTACTGTGTGTTTCACTGTGTTCTGGTATCTGGTGTGTTTGCTTGTGTCCTTAACCATAGTGAACTTCTTAGGACTAGAGGCCATTTCACATATTATTGGTGGAACCTAGCCATCTCCTACCTGGCATTGTTTGTTGATTTTACTGGAAGAAAAAAATTCAATAGGAAATGACAGCCTCGAGGATCAGAAAGATGTCTTTCCAAACCCTTTAACGTATCCATGGTATAGCTTCAATTTAGTTATATCTTTTGAGTGCTTCATCAAGTGTTCTACCATTGGTTCTAAGGGAAATAATAGACTGTTTTCCCTACTTTACTTCCTTGAATGAAGCTTCATTAGTTCACGAGGGACCAAAAAGTCCCCAATGGGAGGAACACATAAGTTTGGGATGTACCTTAATCAATTTGGTATATTAATCATTGAATTTTGTTAGAGGTTTAACATTAAACAATCACATTGATCTCAGGCCCATTATGTATTTCAAGAGGCTGAACAAGTATTCTCCTGATTGTACAAAAGAAAGGTAGGATCAAAGCCACAGAAATGAGTTGTCTTGGTCAGGGTTTCTATTCCTGCACAAACATCATGGCCAAGAAGCAAGTTGGGGAGGAAAGGGTTTATTCAGCTTACACTTCCATGCTGCTGTTCATCACCAAAGGAAGCCAGGACTGGAACTCAAGCAGGTCAGGAAGCAGGAGCTGTTGCAGAGGCCATGGAGGGATGTTTCTTACTGACTTGCTTCCCCTGGCTTGCTCAACTTACATTCTTATAGAACCCAAGACTACCAGCCCAGGAATGGCACCACCCATAAGGGGCCCTCCCCCCTTGATCACTAATTGAGAAAATGCCTTACAGCTGGATCTCATGGAGGCATTTTCTCAACTGAAGCTCCTTTCTCTGTGATAACTCCAGCTTGTAATAAGTTGACACACAAAACCTGCCAGTACATGAGTGAAATCATGTGTTATTAAGAACTCGGAGCACAGAGCATATGAAGTGAATAAGTCTGAGAATGTCTTGAGTGTACATGACCCCATTTAGATAGATTGGAAATCAATCCTTTTTAAACTCATTGCATGATGGAGGCTAATAATTAAGGAAATGTTCACTGAATAAAAGCATTAGCCACATGTTTAATCCTTGTTTAAAATGCCTTTTAGTATTTTCCCCTGTCAAGGGTTGTGTCCTATTTAGGGTTTCTGTTGCTGTAATAAAACACCATGACCAAAAGCAACTTGGGGAGGAAAAGGTTTATTTCATCCTATGACTCTCAGGTTATGCTCCATTGTAGAGGAATTTTAATCCTACAACATGGATGCTCTCACAGGAATTCTAGGTCCATATGATCTGGCTGGAATGTAAACCTCTAACCTCTAACAATGAAGGCAAGGTTAGTTTGTAGAAGGAAGCAGCAGTGTTCGAAAGTGACATCTGATTGAGGGGCAGACAAAGTGACAAATCAGAGAAAGATTTGATGAATGAGTCAGAGATACGATATGCCCAACTCGCATGAGCATACAGCACAGGAAAGAGAGGCTACTTAAGAGCTGAGAGAGGGAGAGTGGGAGTGTATGGCAGTTTTACCAGGACAGTTTTACAATGACAGAGGCAGGGAGAACAAGCTAAACACAGATGAAGACAGAATGAGCCAGAGAATGAGGAGCCAAAAGATTAGAATATATTGCCAAAGTTAGTATAAGGCCAAGCAGAGCAATTCAGGGAGGAGCAGAGAGAAGCCAGATTGAATCAGTCAGAATGGAAGATTCTGTACAGAGGCTACAAGCTTCCAGGCCTAGGCCTAGGGATAGTTAGCACAGAGAAAGAAGCATTCTGGGCTCAGCCCAAGCTGGGTATTCACACAGCTTGGGTACAGCTCTCATCTCATCCCTTCCTCTGAAGAAAATATGGGCAGAAACTAAAAGCCAGAACCTGGAGGCAGGAACTCAATCAGAAGCCATGGTAGAACTGGCTTTTTTTATCCCAGTGCCACACTTAATCTGTTTTCTTATCTAAGTCAGAACTCCCATACGCAGGGATGGCCCTGCTGCAGAGGCTATGCTCCTGTACATGAATCATTAACCAAGATAACTTCCCTGTAGAGTTGCCTACAGGGCAATCTGATGGAAATATTTTCTTAAGTTTCTCTTCCCAGATAACTCTAGCTTGTGTCACTTTAGTAAACAAACAAATAAACAATGCCATCAGGATAATTGATCTCTTGCCAATCTGAATTTAAATACATTACTATTAAACTATAGTCCTCTCTTTCTTTTGCTTATCCCCAAGATCTCACAATAATATCAATATCACGATATAAAACATAAGTAACTTTCAAAGTTCCACAGTTTTATATTTTTCAACACTTTAAAAGTCAAAGTTCTCTTTAAAAACACAATGTCTCTTTAAAAGTCCAAAGTCTCTCAACTGTGGGCTCCTGTAAAATCAAAACTAGTTAAATATTTTCTTACTCCAAGAGAAAAAAAAATCAGGGCACAGTTACATTCAAATCAACACAAACCCAAGTTCAACAGTATAAAGCTCAGTGACAGATGTCACTGACATCTATTATGATCAATATCATCATCATCATCATCGTCGTCATCATCATCATCGTTGTCATCATCATCTGGGCTCTGAGGGAGTAACTCCAAGTCTAGCCTCTGCTGTCCACAGCACACATCCTACATCTCACATGCTCAAACTGACTGCATTCCCCAGTTGCTGTTGTCTTTGATGGTCATATCGATGGTAGTATCATCTCCAAAATGTTTGGGCTTCTGCTGGAATTGGGTGCAACTTTACCTGTGCCCTTCCCTGGCTTCTCACAGTGCTCAGCTGTACTCCACAACTCCTTCATACATTTGAAACCAGTACTCTGATACATCACCAAATTAAGCTGCCAGTTCAAGGTACTTGGCCCCTGCTAGACACAGCTTCTATGTGATGACACTGGTATAACACTTCCCTGGTGTTGCTACAATTATGCTGGTCAATTTTTTTTATTTTTGTAATTATATTTATGTACAGAAAACTTAGTGTACATTTAACCCAGTTTAGTGGTGAGTTCTTTAGCCTTTGCCTTTTCCAGCTTGGTAATATGAGCCACAGACTTAGGACCCAGGACATTGCCTCTCCAGTGGCGGTGGATCTCGTCATATCTGTCATTATAATTGGTCCTAATAGCTTCCACCAGCTTAGCCAGAGCACCCTTGTCTTCTGAGTTAACCTGTGTGAAGGCAACAGTGGTGCACGTCTTCCTGTGGACCAGGCGTCCCAGCCTGGCCTTTCTCATGATGATGCAGTAGGGCACCCCCATCTTCCAACACAGGGCAGGCGGGAAAACCACCAGCTCAATGAGGTCTACATCATGGGCAACCACCACCAGCTGAGCCTTCTTGTTCTCCACCAAGATGGTGACTGTACCGACTCCTGCTCAGAGGATAGGTGGTCTCTTAGTTGGAACCTCCCCTTTGCCAGCAGCTTTCTTCTCAGTATGGGCCAGTAGCCTTTGCTTCTTCTCCCACTTTGTCTCTGGCCTGTACTTGTAGGCAAGCTTAAGTAGCTGAGTAGCTGTTTGCCTGTCCAGAGCCTGGGCGAACTGGTTAATGGCAGGAGGTACTTTGAGCCGCTTATAGAGGATGGCTCTTTGTTGTTGCAGCCTGATGTATCGGGGCCATTTGATGAAGTGTGTTAGATCTCTTTTGGGCTGGATGTCCTGCCCAATGCCGAAGTTCTTGGGCTTTTTCTCAAACAAAGGATTGACCACTTTTTTGGCCTCCTGTTTCTTGACAATAGTCGGGGCTGGGGCCTCCTTCTTCCCCTTGGCCTTCTTCCTCAGCATCTTACTTGGCTGGTGGAGTGAGTGCTGATCAATTCTTAATCATAGAGGATCCTTCAGCACCAGCTGGCCAGTATTGATTGTCCCAGCAAAGAAAGTTTCACTTTAACAGTTTTGGTCTCTTGTTAAACCTCCCTCTGGAAATTCACAAGCCAGACTTACATCATCTGCTCTGATCTCAGCATTACCTTCTAAATTCCCACAATAATCCAGCTCTGAACAATCAATAGCTTTTCCAGCCCAAAGTTCCAAAGTCCTTCCACGATCATTCCCTTAACACAGTCAGGTCTGTCACAGCAACATTCCATGAGCCTTTCTCAAGGTTTCTATTATTATGATAAAACACCATAACCAAAAGCAACTTGGGGAGGAAAGGGTTTATTTGGCTTATATATCCTGGGTCACAGTCCATTGAGGGAAGCCATGCAGGAACCTGGAGGCAGGAACTGAATCAGAAGCCACAGAGGAATGCTAGTTCCTGCCTTGCTTCCTGTGGTTTGTTCAGCCTACTTTCTTATACAACTCAGGACCCTCTGCCCAGGGGTGGCATTGCCCCCAATAGGCTGGGCCCTTCAATGTGGAATCATTGATCAAGAAAACATCCTACAGAGTTGCCTACAAGAAATTTGATGGAAGTATTTTCTCAGTTGAAGTTTCTCTTTGCAGATAACTTAAGCCTGTGTCAAGTGGACACAAATCCAACCAAGACCTGTTGGACAGTTTGGTTTCTAGACTGACGGCTGTCTTCAGGCTAGAGCAGCAGTTGCCTGGGAGACAAACTGAGTGAAGTGGTTTGGATGAGGTGTCCCTAATAGGCTCAGATGTTCGAACACTTGGTCCTCGGTTGGTGACAGTTTGGGTAGATTTGGTGGCTTGTTGTGTAAGACTCCACTGAGCCTTAACTACCGTTCCCCCCCTCACCCCCCAGTGAACAACTCGGATCCATGATTGATGCAAAAGCAAGAGGAATTTATTGTTCCAGTGCGCTGGGGTCATCCTACACCGGAAGGAGAGGGGGGTGACCCCAGGTGGCCCAGTTGGCAAGTTTTTATACAGTTTCCAGAGGCAGAATAGAGCATCAGCAACTAGGCACAATATGATTGGCAGAACAGTTTGGTCCTTTAAACTGATTGGTCTTTAGAGAATGAGGCAGTAGGGGCTTAATCAGTCCCTCCCTTCCAGCCTACATGCTCTCAGACCTGTCTCTTCCAGGAAGGGAGGGGTCCAGTGGAATTTTCCAAAGGCTCTGCGATGATCTCTTCAGTTGGTGGAAGTATGTCCCTGGGGTGGGGGTAGACTTTGGGGTTTTAAAACCTTGAAACCCATTTCTCACTCTGTTTCCTGCAGGTGGAGATGCGAACTCTCAGCTGCTCCAGTCGTCACACTTCCTCACTGGGATGGTGGCTGACTCTGTAGTCATGATGTTATAACAAAGCAGCAGAAAGGTAACTAAAATACTGAGAAACTACCCCAAGACAGGCAGAGATGAAGGCTGAATTGGGAGCCATTGTACCATTTCCACCATTCCTGAACCTCCTAAGACTGAATGATATCGCTGCCACCCCTGAAGGACTGAAGGACAATTAGGGTGGTGGTAATTGCAAGTTTAGTCTCCCCTTTTCTGGAAACTTGGGACATGTCAATCAAGCAGGAACTATAAGCCAAGTAGCTGCCCCTGGAGGTTCCTCAACCTGTCATCAGGGCAGCTGCAATGATTACTGCTCTATTCTAGCTACCTACGTCTAGAGAAGACTTCACGTCAGCTGTGGATGCCACAAAGAGACTTTGTTTCAGTCAGGGGAATCACTACAATCAACCACCACCCGGTTGTGGCATTGCCTTAGGAAACTCTGACCATAACACCTTGAGATGGCTCTTAGATCACCCTACTCAGTGACCCCAGCTGTACTGGCTGGTTTTGTGTCAACTTGACATAAGCTGGAGTTATCACAGAAAAAGGAGCTTCAGTTGAGAAAATGCCTCCATGAGATCCAGCTGTAAGGCATCTTCTCAATTAGTGATCAATGGGGAGGGCACCTTGTGGGTGGTACCATCTGTGGGCTGATAGTCCTGGGTTCTATAAGAAAGCCAGCTGAGCAAGCCAGGAGAAGTAAGCCAGTAAGCAGCATTTCTCCATGGTCTCTGCATCAGCTCCTGATTTCTGACCTGCTTGAGTTCCATTCCGGACTTCCTTTGGCGATGAACATCAATTGGAAGTGTAAGCTGAATAAACCCTTTCCTCCCCAACTTGCTTCTTGATCATGATATTTGTGCAGGAATAGAAACGCCGACTAAGACACCAGCCCAATAGCAGTATATAGGAGAAGATTTTACTGCAAGATGCCCCTGTACTGCCAATAAAATCTACTCCAAGTGGTTTTGATGCCTCCTTGTAGTCTTTATCATGGGTAGGGTAGCCTCAGTTGGTTACATAAGAAATAGATACAGCACCCAGCAGAACCCACTAGAGAGATGTTGTAAAGGCCATGGAGAGCTGAGACTGTGAAGGGCTGCAGAAGTGTTGGAAAAGTATGGCATAGAAGGGAACAGAAACTGCAAAAGAGAAAACACTACAGAATGCTGAGACTGGAAAACCTGCAAATGCCAGCTGCTCCAAGAGTCCCAGAAAGTCATCTAGTTGCTACCTCTGGCTGCTGAGGAAGCATCCTGGAGCTGCTAAAGGCTGAGAGCCCCGATACCATAAGGCTAATATGAGCTGGGTGTGTTGACTCAATAGCTATTTAGGCTAACGCTGTAACCTTGAGAGCCAACTGTTTCCAGCACCCCAAGTTGGGGGCTAGCGACAAAAAGGGTGCTTTTACCTATTGGAGATTTCCATCCAAAATACCGGACAGCCCGAATGTAGCCCACAAGGATGGCCACTTCACCCAATAAAGTGACCAGCATTATTGCCTGTGACAACTCTGTATGCGGACTCTCAGCCCTTGGTGTCCAAGCTGTGCCGCCAATCAGTACTGTACTCCTAAGGGGATTCAAGACCAAACCAGCATCCTCGCAGCTTCCCATACTTGGCACGGATGCAAACTGTGGTCTATGGCGTTAAAAGGGTTTCCAGTCAGTATCCGCTGCAGCCTGTCTGCATGCACTACCAGAGCAGGACAACCAGTGCTAGTGCCGGCTGCCACTCAGCCTGAGGACTCAGCCTACCACACAAACCCATTTTTTCGAATTTGCGCTATCCAGGGGCGGGCCTCCTAGACTGTTGCCCTGTTGCTGGGCAACGGGTTGAAGCTTCTCTCTTCCCCAGTGCCTGAGCACCACCCACCTCGCCTCCCTCTCTAGCGCCTGCGTACTACATCCCTTTCGTTCCTTCGTCCTTTGCTTCCAGTTACGTAAGCACAAGCTTCACTTTGTCTAACAAGGCACTTCTCCGGGCGGAAATGCAATAACGGAAGCGGAAGTGAGCACACCGGAGACTGAGGGTCTGAAATCTCATTGACGCGTCTGCAGTCCCTGCTGAGCTCCTCTGGGTAGGCCAGGCTTGGGGATAGGCCCTCGGTCTCTGCAGTCGCGCCTCCCTGCCCCGGGCAGTCCGCTATCCCTGCCGCGGCCACGCCCCTCCTCGCCCTGCGTCCTGGATGCTCTGCGACCTGGCTGTTTCCCCCTAGGCGAAGGGGAAAGGCAGCCATCCTCCTGCAGGTGGAGCGGGGTGGAGACTCTTCCTGGGCCCAGCTGCAGGACACTGAAGACCAGTGAGGTATAGTCTCAGGCTCTGGTGGAGGCAAGAACTGGTACCTGGAAACCTGGGGTAGGAGGATGTGGTACCTGCAGAGATGGAGAAGCGAAAGGGCTAGGCCTCAGCTGTGTTGAGTCCCTTTGAGGAAGGGACTATCCTTTTGGTTTAGGCTTATCTGCATATGCTCTCAGACCTTTCCATCTTAGGGACTTGCTGTTACCCACGACCACCGTCTCATTATTTTTCCCATCTCCCATCCATTAGAGGATTGTTCCTGACCTTGACTGACGTTAGGGTAGTGTACAAGCGCTGGCTACTTTTTCCTTGCCTATTTTTGAAAGGCACCAGCAACAGATGCTTTATTTCTCTTGCCACCCACCTTGACTATAGCACCTCCCAGGTTTGTTGTTGTGTTGTTGTTGTTGTTGTTGTTTGTTTTTTTAAAATCTGTTCGGCCAGTCTTCCAGATGTTTATTTCTGTGAACACCTTTGGCCCGAAAAAACTTAAGTGGATAGCATTTGAAGTCATTTGTTTTTCACATTCGGAGACTCTACTCTTACTCTGAACTGGAGTCCAGATATATAGAGAGAGCTGATAATGAGAAATTCGTGAATTCAAGCTTTAGGGTCTCTTTGCTTACGTGGGCAGATTTCAGTGTATTGGGAATGCAACATAATTTCTGTTCATAATTGGCATTCTTTTAAAAAAGAAGTATCCCCAGCTGCATATTATAGGCCCTTTATAACTTACTGTTTGTCTTATCTTGCTGCTTTGAAAGTGTTCTTGTCCTAATTTTCCCCTCCCCATTTCCACCATCTTCAAGGTGTGCTTGGTATTTGAAGGAAAGGGGTGGTCATTGGGAGAACATTGTAACTTCTGTGTTGCAGATACTAAATTAATTTCATTTAATTTCTTAGTTGACTCCGCCTTGGTAAGAAGGATATATTCCACATAACGCTATTAATTGTTACAGAACTTAATACCAAGTACAAATAGCTTTAATTTTATTGTTATTCATTATTTCTCTCCGCTCTTTCTGGTTATAATGCGAGTCTGTAAACTGTGAGTGGGTTCTTGATCTTCCTTAATAGATCTATCTGCCCCTGGTTTTATTCATTTATTTTTCCGAATAGGCATTGGTCCTAGCATATGGGAGACATTTCAGAGTAGAAAGGCCCACCCTCCTGTTAGGGATTCTCAGAACATCTCAGGCTGCACTTTCAGTAGTGGGACTTCTATCTAGTAGAAGTAGGAATGAGCTCTTGGAGAGTATCCTTGTCTCTGTCTAGTTACTGCTTATGTGCATGTTAACACTTAGCCTATTATCTAGCTGTAAAAATTCTCTAATTTAATTGTTTTTTTTTCCCCAATCATCTCGTAATAACTCCTTTAGGGAAAAGAGAACTTCATTACATGCTTTTAGCTATTAGAAAAACAATAATAACTTAATATCCATGGCTTTTTGTCTCTGGGGAATTTACTTATTTATTATTTATTTATTTTTAGAATGTACTAATATGTGATAGAAGCTTCCTCAGGAAGTGGAAACAAATGCCCATTCACCTCAGGTAGACCACTGACAATAGAACAACAACAAAATAGATTCCAACTAAGTCTAGCTTAGCAAACCAGTATGTTTATTGAAGCTCTCTACAGGAACCTGGGTGACAGAAAGCCCACTGCAGCATGGATGCAGAAAACTGCATCCCCAAAGCTCTCTCCACAACTCGCAGGCACCCAGACTATTTGGAGAATCTCCTCTCCTGAGCAGTTACTGCTTTTGTAATTTTGGGGCGGGTCCTTATGAATATTCTAAGTTTGGGGAACTTCCTGAGCCTCATGCAGTAACCTTTCCCTTCCAGGAAGGAATTGGTATTGTGAATATCTAGCAATTGAAGACCCTTTCAATACCAGATGTGTTCTAATGTCACAGGTCCCCATGCCTTTTCTAAATATGTGTGCACGCTTTTCTGAGGTAGTTTGTGATTCACAGTGTGAGAGATTAACAGGGTAAAAGCTAGGAAAAACTGGTTGCCACTCTGTTAAAATGGCAGGCTTTCCATTATGGGGGGAGGGAGGAGCAGAAACTTTTGAATAGAACCAAAGCAGTGTACTGAGCCTCACTTCCTGGAAAACAAGAAAATATCAAGACACCCATTGTCTTATCAGCTTTAGTAGAAAATACTTGAAACAGACAAACAGCAGCCCCCATCTTACTGGCAAAGGAAGGCAACAGCTCTAGGCTCTAACGTGGAAGACACTGATGTCCATGCGGCACTGCCAGGTCAGAGGGGGATTGGATGATCTGTGTTGCTCCTCTCAGTCTGTTCACACATGTGTTGTTTTCTGTGCTGGGAGTAATGGGGAAGGCTTCTGTAATAGCTGACATGGACCATGAGGCTATTACTGGTGTCTTATTAGGGCGAGTTTCTTGGATCCTAGCACGCTGTGAAGAGGTGGGAAAGAAGTGTCATTTCCTCACTGAGTAGAAATATAGTCTCTGGGTGGGTAAGACTTGTTTGTTCATCCCCAGTAAACTACACAAGTCCCGCTAAATCCAGAGCGAGGCACAGACCGACTGTCTAGAGCCTGCGAGGGCTGTGTGCTGGCATTTGTCTGTTCTGACTAACCTTTGTTTTTACATATTCCCTCTATGAAGTCTGCCTTCTCCATACAGTGTCATCTAATATCGAGGCAAAACCCACCCTGTTCCAGAAATGAATGTAAACTGTCAGGGGTAGAGATGTAATTTAGTGGCAGAATGTTTGCCTGCATACGACAGTCCCACACTACACGGTAAAACAAGAGCAGCCAGGAATCAATACACTGTAAAGGCAAGATAGTCTCTCTCTGCCTAGGTCTTCAAGAGGCATTTATTTTGTGTTATTTTTTGTATATTGAGGATTTGTTGTTATTAATATTTTATCAAAGGACTTGGTAGGTTGGTGCCATATTTAAAAAAACAAAAACAAAAACAGAAAAATAGAGAAAAATAGACCATTAAGATGCAAGGTTTCTTTTGGAATTTGTTTTACTATTGATGGACATTGTCTGCCTGACGAATGTCTTTTATTTATATACAAGTACATCTTATTAAATAACGAATTTCAGTGATACTTTCCCACATTCTGAATTCTGACTCTTAAACTATTTTCTATCTATATTTCAGTTTTCCATCGAGTCAGTATCTCAAATGTTGCAACTGTCTAGTACATTTTTACTGCAGTCTCTTTTTAGCACCTTTATGGGGTGTGCTTGACACATTTACCTAAATAGTTTGATAAGTTTTAACACTTGCGGTAAGGATGTCTATCAGCATAGTCAGAGGAGTATCCATACCTGTCACTTGCAAAGTGTATGCTAGCACATGCCTTCTTCCTGTCTGCCTCCGTCAGAGACACCACTGTTAGACCACGGACCCACCACATGCCTGTGTCACATAGAAAGGAGCTCACCCCTCACACCAAATCTCAAGAAAACCTTGAAGAGTAATTTTGCTTTTATTCAGTGCCTTCATGCCTGTGACCCCTGGCAAGTAGGCTAAGTCACATAGTGTGGAATTAACACTCCTCACCTCCCCTCCCCGACACTCAGCCACAGAATTGCAATCAGAAGCTCCCTTTGTTTCTTGTAATCAGAAAGAGTTCTGTCTTCCCTTAAGACCTCATCATGCCATCTATGGTCTGGTGCTCTAGTTCTCTTACTATTCCGGGAACTGAACAGTCTGGTTCTTTGCTGTGTAGTCACCCATCTCATGCTTTTCCTATTAATGGACCTCTTGTTTGGACCTGGAGGCTCCTAATCCATTGCCCCATCATATGGCTGCTTACAGCTGCCATCTCAGCTAGACCTTTAATAAAGGTCCCATTTGAAGGGAAATCATGTCTATTATTATTATTATTAATGACAATTAGTCCGCTTTTATCACTGCAGATTTGCTATCAGCGAACTAGAATTTTATGTGCACCAAGTCAGTGTGCTCTTTTTTTTTTCTGGGGGAAGGAGGGTGTCTGGCTACTTTTAGTTATCAAAAATAATTCAAGCCGGATGTGATGGAACACTCCTTTAATCTCACTACTCACCAGAAAGAGACAGGTGGATCTCTGTAAGTTCAAGGCTGGCCTGGTCTATAAGCAGAGTTACATGGTGGGACTCTGTCAAACAAACAAACAAAAAGTTAGTATTTTGAAGGTTACCCATGTTTCAATCTATTAGTTTAGATTTTAAAAATAACTTCTACTTGAGTCCTAAGTGGGCAGTAATTACTCATTTAAAAACTTAACTCAGGCTGATGAGATGGCTTAGTGGGTGAAAATGGCTGCTGCCAGGCCTGACGGCTGCGTTCAGCTCCTGGTACCCACATGATGAAGGGGAGAACCAGCACACATGAACCAGCCTCTGGCCTCTACACATGCACCATGGCGTGTGCACATGACCACCTCCCACCCCCTCCCTCACCCAAGTAAATAAATAAAATCAAAAACTTTACCTCTTTGTCTTCAGCTGAGGATCCCTCGACTAGTAAGTCAAATTTTAAAAGATCACCATCCTGTAGATTGTCTCTGTGAAAGTCCCACTATAGAAATTAATATGTCTTCTCTACTTCCACTGAAAATATCCCTAGTCCGTATGCCATGTACCCAGTGACACACATTTTTTTTTTTTGAACATTAAACATTGCCTGTGTTTGCTTTGATGAGTGTCTAGAAATAATGCCATGGTTACTAATCGTGGATTTATTTTGTTTTATTTTTACAGATTCATAAGATCCAATTATGGGTGTAAGAGGTTTGCAGGGGTTTGTGGGAAGTACCTGCCCACATATATGTACAGTAGTAAATATCCATGAGCTGGCAGAGCGTCATCGAACCAAGTACCCTGGATGTACGCCTAGCATTGTGGTGGATGCCATGTGCTGTCTCCGATACTGGTACACACCAGAGTCTTGGATCTGCGGCGGCCAGTGGAGAGAATACTATTCTGCTTTGAGAGATTTTGTTGCAGCCTTCACGTCTGCCGGCATCAAGTTGATATTCTTCTTTGATGGCATGGTCGAGCCGGGTAAGCGAGATGAATGGGTAAAGCGTAGACTTAAAAACAACAGGGAGATATCCAAGATTTTCCACTATATCAAGTCAAAAAGAGACCAGCCAGGCAGAAACATGTTCTTTATTCCCTCCGGTCTGGCCATATTTACACGGTTCGCCCTGAAGACATTGGGCCAGGAGACTTTCTGTTCATTACAGGAGGCGGACTACGAGGTGGCTTCTTATGGCCTCCAGCACAACTGTCTTGGGATCCTTGGGGAAGACACTGACTACTTAATTTATGACACCTGCCCCTACTTTTCAATTGGTGATCTCTGCTTAGAGAGTCTCCAAACCATCATGCTCTGTCGAGAGAAGCTCTGTGAGAGCCTGGGCCTCCATGTGGCAGACCTTCCCCTGCTGGCCTGTCTGCTTGGCAATGACATCACTCCAGAGGGCATGTTTGAAAGCTTTCGGTACAAGTGCTTGTCGTCTTATGCTTCTGTGAAAGAGAATGCAGGCAGAAAGGGAAGTATTATCTTAGCCGTCTCAGACTATATCTCCAAAGTTCTTCATTTGTATCAAGGTGAGAAGAAGATAGAAGAGATGCTACCCTTGGGACCAAACAAAGCTCTTTTTTATAAAGGAGTAACATCATATCTTTTGCCAGGGCAGAAATCTCCATGGTTAGTTCAAAAACCCAAAGGCATAATAACAGACAAGCAAATGGTGAGTTTAAACCCTGAATCAAAGCAAGAAGTCCCTATGTGTATAGATCCTGAATTCAAGCAAGAAGTTCCTGTGTGCACTAATCCCGAGTCCATGCAAGAAGTTCCCATGTGTATGGATCCGGAACCCAACCAGGAAGCTTCCATGTGCACAGATCCTGAATCCAAACAAGAAGTTCCCATGTGCACAGACGCTGAATCCAAGCCAGAAGTTTCCCTATATACAAACCCAGAGAGCAAGCAAAAATTACCTTCCAAAATAGACACTGAATTTAATCTAGAAGCACTCATGTGTACACAACCAGACATTAAACAAGAAGATGCCATGGATATGGAACCTGAACTAAAGCAAGTAACCATGGTTTCAGAGTCTGAGATCTTAAAGGCAAGTAGACCTGCCTCTCCCACCTCCATCCACAATGTCGTGATTGAAAGTATACCTACTGACAGGTTTGATGGTGAGAATGTATTACCTGCAGAGGACCGTAGGAGGACCCGACGAGAAACCTCCTGAGTCTAGTTAGGAAGATACATGAAACCGTACCGTAAATACATTTGACGCTGTCTCATGAATAGGATGGGGAAGAGCTATGGGAGTCTACGGAGAGGCTGGTGCTTCCCAGTGGAGTCAGGCCCTCTGGAGGACATCCGCTTTGAATAACTCAAATGTTATAGCAACCCTACAGATGTAGTGCTTAAAGTTAGTGTCACTGGGAGGCATGCTGGTAAACTCTCCAGGCAGGAGCCTAGGGCGCGAGGGGAAGGAAACCTGGAAACAGTGGTGCAGCCACACTCTAAATGTAAGTGCTAGGAGCTTGGGCTCATTGTAAGTTGACATGACGTAAGTGTCGAAGAGGGCAACTCCACACTAGACATGGGCTTTATCTTTTCTCAGTCGACTCTGTCTTAGAACAGTCCTGTGGAATAGGTACTTTTCTAGTCATGCCTAACTCTGCCGTCATGGCTTCACTCATGCTAATAACCCTGGAGATAAATCCGCAGTCATACAGATAAGGTGGATGTCTACAGGAATGGCCAAAGCTTGCAGGCTCTGAGCCAAGCATGATTTTACCCACACACATTAGTAGTTATGTGTTTATAAGAAGATAAAGAGATGTAAGAATATGTTCTAGGGGGTGTGGTGAGGTGTGGGGGAAGGGGGTGTCTCAGTGGGCCGAGACCGAGGCATCCCTTCCCCCTGAGGGACCTGCCACAGACAGTGTAGTATAGAATAGAGTTTATTCAGGGCATGGGGAAGGGAGTTAAGAGGGTAGTAGAGGCAGAGAAAGGCAGAGAGAGGAAGAGTAGAGAAGTAGAGGCCGGCCATGAACACGTGCAGAGAGGGGGAAGGGAATGGGGAGAAAGAACGAGCAAGAGGGAGAAACGAGAGAAAGATGGGGGCAAGCAGCCTCTTTTATAGTGGGTCAGGCCTACCTGGCTATTGCCAGGTAACTGTGGGGAGGAGTTTAGACAGAATGCTAACATTCCCCTATTTTAGTTTAATTAAAAAAGAAAAAATTAGAGTTGATGGTGAAACAGGACTAGGGTCATCGTGATATCTGACTGCTTCATGCTGGCAGTGGGGGCGACGTCTCTGGGGAACCTAGAAGAATGGGGGTGGGGGATGTTTGTCCAGTTGCAGGAGAGTTGGCTGTTTCCTTGCTGTCCAGGGTCTGAGGAGCCATCTGAGGATTGGTCAGAAGGAACAGGTCCAGTAGAAGCATCTGTGTCTGAGAGGAGATTAGAGCATCTGAAGGTTGCTTCTTTGGAGCTGTCCTGGATGTACTGAGCACCTGGACTTGACAAGATGTTGAAAATATATTATTATAGGTAGAGAATAAGATTAAGTACGTTTGGGAGAAAGAAAAATTTTTCTTAAAATGTACGTTTGAAACCCAGAGGAATCCCACTCTCTGGAAGAGGTAGTAAGTGGGAACTTTGGGCAGATGGACTTATCTGGATGGAGTCTATTGGGCCATGAGAGGTAGATCTGAGTGGGTTTACAAAAGAGATAACAGCATAAGTTAACCACACGAGCAGTCTTTGAGATGAGCCTTTTGTGGGGCTGAAGGAACAAGAATTTGTGATTAAAAAGCTGGACTGTATAGTGGAATGTTTTATTGGAGTTCGGCAAATTTATAGGAACTCAGGCAACATTAGGACCCTGGCAGAGCAAGGAGGAGAAGGTAAGGAAGTAACAGATCACATCTGGGAAAGCTTAGCTGTCACTGTAGTCAGAAGTCTGAGAAATAAACAAAAATCTAGCAGTTATATTATTTCAAAAATGACAGAGTCTACTAGCCAACAGTTCCCTGTGGTCTCCATGGTCTCTATGGCAGAGTCAGTCTGGCTTTCAAGTGCAGAAGACACAGGGATTTTTCTCTGTGGAATGGATACGTGTGACATGAGAAATGACTTACCTTTATTTAGCCAAGTCATTTGACTCAGGGTATCCAGTATCCTGTAGCCGTGTCCACATCTTCTGAGACCATTTACCATCTTGGGCCAACTGTTAAAGACTTTGGGAATTCTGTCAGTCATAAACTTAGTAATTACCAAACTTCTGACAGGATTGAGAGCTATAAAGATTGGTTATAACTGAATAGAATTTAATAGCAGTCATAAAAATCATCACCTATCCAGACAGGATAGGAATGAGAATCTTGAGTAGCTTTGGCAGGTTGTGTAGGTAGAAGTGCACTTTTGCATTAGCAAAGAACTATTTGTCTAGGACCAGAATAAGAGCTACCAGCAGTGGCTTGAGATCGAACTGTGCTGGCAGGCAAGCCGTGGGGATGTGTGTGGCTGCGGCAGCGGTTGGGTGCCCAGAGTAGCCTGCGACCCACGCCCACGCAGTTGGTCTGTAGAGCTAAAGACAGGTGTAAGATCGCTAGGAGCCATGATAACGGAGTGTGCTCTCCTGTAGCTGAAGGTGATGGCCACAGGCAGCTGGCGGCAGGAACAGTGTGTTTATTTTGATCAGGCGAGGTGTGGCTCATGGCACGACTAGCCTTTAATTGATAAATCACGGGCAGAGAGGAAGGGAGGGGCTCTCTCGAGTGGGCTGGAAGGCGGCTTTAGTCGAAAGCTGTCTCAAGGCTGCAGCGGGACGTCTAAATGCAACTGCAATAGTGGACAAACAGGCAGGGCCCAGTGGCAGTTTTGGGGGGTGGGGGGTGGGGTCGTCAGGTGGTCCTGCACATGGGAAAGCAAGTCTAACAGTTGGGGCCTCTGGCAGGACGTAAGGGGTGGGGACCAGACCCACCCCTCCCACAGGGAGAGCAGAGCCAAGGAGCAGAGGGGGTAGGGCAGCAAACAGACACACTTTTCAGGCAAAAGCTAAACTAGTGGCTGCAGCAGGCCACAAATGAGGGAGCAGGGAGGGGAAAGTCTATGCCACAGGTAGATAGCAGACTGACTCAAAGGTGAGACACATGGGTGCTGCTGAGCCAGAGAGCAGTTGTCCAGGTCCGGCCTGGAATTCTCAGCCGCGAGAAAGAGTCTCAAAAGGAAAGAGGAATGAATGTCTCACCCAAAGGAGTAAGTCCTAGAATGAGGGTCAGGGCAGCACAGGGATAGCTCCAAGCTCAAGAAATCTCTGGGACCATGCAGATGGTCGCTCTAACCAGTGGGAATGGGGCCTACCAGTTTTCAGCTAGTGAGCGTGGATCTCTTGTGGTAGCTGAAGTGGGATGCACACCTGCAGAGTTTCTGAATCCGAGTTACAGCACCAAATGATGTGTTTATAAAAAGATAAAGACATAAGAATATGTTCTAGGGGGTGTAGTCAGGTGTGTGGGAATGGGGTGTTCTCAGCGGGCCCATGCCAAGGCATCCCTTCCCCCGAGGGACCAGCCACACTGTGGTATAGTATAGAAGAGAGTTTATTCAGGGCATGGGGAGAGGAGTTAAGACGTAGGAAAGGCAGAGAAAGGCAGAGGGAGGGAGAGAGTAGAGAAATAGAGGCAGGCCATGAGCATGTGGAGAGAGGGGGGAAGGGAATGGGGAGAGAGGGGGAAAGAGAGCAAGAGGCAAGAGAGGGAGGAGGGGCAAGCAGCCCCTTTTATAGTGGGTCAGGCCTACCTGGCTATTGCCAGGTAACTGTGGGGTGGAGTTTAGACAGGATGCTAACAAGTAGTACATTGTGTCACCACCATTCACAATACAGATGTAGGAATTCTGTCTCACTGTGTGTCCCTGACTGTCCTAGAACTCACTACTTAGACCGAGCTGACTTTGGACTCACAGATATGTGCCTGCCTCTGCCTCCCGGTGCTAAGATTAAAGTCACATGCTACCCACCTGGCTCTCCCGCTTTCCAAAGCCAGTCTTTATGAGTCTTGTTTTTTCTATTAAATGGGGTTTCAATTTGTGCAGTATGTATTTCTTCCAGCGTTTTTCCCTGGTCCCAGCTATCTCCTGTGGAAATTACTACCTTAATTGTCAAGAACTCCTCCTGAGTAGACTTTTTAGTTCATCTGCCGTGCTGTGTGGAGAAAACAAGCCGTTTAACTTGTATTTCCTTGTAATCCTTACTATCTTGTAACAAACGTTGTAATTATATCAAAATCTCAGAAACAAACACAACCTGGTAGAGGTTTTCCTTGGTTTAAAGAAATCCCAGCAGCTCAGCAGGCATTATATCATGTGTCTAGTAAGAAGAACAGGTAACTGACTAGTCTTGAGTCAATCGTTGCTCTTTATTGATAGTGTAGGGAGTCAGACATTTTAAGTATTTTCTGTGTGTCAGCTCATTTAAGCCTCACTGTGACCTAGTGGCTTTTTAAATAAAACCTGTGTTATAAAGAAAGCAATGAATATGGTGATTAAGACTCAGATCTCAACAATGAATCTGTATAATTAGGTCTACGTAGGTACATATAAATTAGATCCAACGATTTGATCGTCTAAGTCATCCTAACATGACATTTTAGATGCCTTTCAGTTGACAGTTTAGATTTAAAATTCTGAGTAATACTGTAGACAGACCATAACCTTTATTCCCACAATAATGAGATTTGTTCTTTTTGAGAAAAAAAAAAAAAGTCATTGTAGACCTTTTGATCTAAACTGCTTCCTTAGTGAGAGGATTTAACTTGTACCTTCTGGCCTTCTGTGTGATACCAAGAGAACAGACACATATACTGAACCATGGCTTTTGCTAATAATTGGAGCCAGGTGCAGTGGACCATAGAACAGGGAGAGAGGGTGAAACATTGAACAAATGAATACAGCTTCTAACACCAGGCTGCTCGATAGAGGTAAAGGTTGAGTCCCATGAGCAAAGGGCGGTCAGTTCCAGTTGGGAAGGAGGAATAGGTTTGTAGAGAAGGTAGTAAGTCATCCCAAGAGGGATAGGAAGTGGGGGTTAGGAAGCCAGGGAGCTGGCAGCTCAGTCAGGAGCCCTTTGTAACAACCCTAATTTAAGGAAGGTATATGTTTATTGGGAGACCTGAGCACACTAATAAGGTACTGCACAGGTAAGTTTAAGATTGCTAGATTGGAGGACACAGGAGAAGAGTGACACAAGTGAACTTTTGAATTTGCTAGTCTTAAAACCAAAGCATAAATGCCACTTGATATCACGCGTTTGAACCACAGTCCCCTGTTTGAGTTAAACTGAGAAGTGGTGTTCACTGTTTCTTTCTAAAATCCAAAAGTTTGCTTATTTCCAAGGAGAAATCTGTTGCATTCGAATCCTTGCACAGGTGGCCAGGAAGCGACACGTCCACTCAGAAAGCTACCTAGTGTACAACATTATGAGCAGTGGAGAGATAGAGTGCAGTAACACCCTGGAGGATGAGCTGGACCAAGCCCTACCGAGCCAAGCCTTCATCTACCGTCCAGTGCGGCAGCGTGTCTACTCACTCTTACTCGGGGACTGGAAAGGTGAGGTCTGTTGGTCTGGTTTAGCAGTGATTCCATTTGGAGTTGGATTCTGATTAATGACGGAGAGTGCATTCTCTTAGGACAAGCAGACAGCAGGTTCTGTTTGTCTGCAAACTCTACTTGAGAACACCATTAAAGATTAATGCCACAAAACATTACTATGTCTGTGAGTTTGAGGCCGACCCAGTCTGCATAGCGAGCTCCAGAATAGCCAGCACCACAGAGACAGACCCTGTCTCAACAAGCAAACAAGGGGAGTTCTGGTCCTCCAAAGGAGCAAACCAGGATTGTTATCAGATTGGAGCGTCTCAGCAATGACAGCTTAGAATTAACATTGTGCTTTGCTCCTGCCCAATGCCAGCCCCTTCCTGGGTATTTGAAATCAGTGTCTCTTCTCACTGCCTGAGTAAAGAGGCCAAACAGCACTTGAAATGTGTACAATTTTCCACATACCGAGTTTTAGGCATGAAAGCAGAAATACAGACAGACTTGCATATTTGAATAGTCTTAGGAAAAATAAGCACAGGCTAAACAGGGATGATTTTTCAAGGTATAAATGCATTGCTGGGAAAGAGGTGGGAGGGGTCACTGAGGAGGGTCCATCCCCGAACTGAGGTTACTCGGTTAGGTACAGACAGCCTTGATCTATTCAGTGGGAAGTCAGGAAGGGTGGCTCCATGATGCGCATGTCTGTTCCCCAGGGTCCTGCGTGAACACAGCCTGCCCTGTCTTCCCACTTGGCTTCCCTCGCTCCTTTGCCACTGTTGTGAAAACATTTAGTAAGAACCGCTGCCAGATCATGACGCTCCTTTCTGGTCTTTAAAAAAAAATTTTAAATTTTATACATGAGTGTTTTGCTTGCATGTGTATTTTTGCACCATGTGTGTACCTAGTGCCTGTGAAGGTCAGAAGAGGGTGTCAGATCCCCTAAAAATGGAGTTTTGGGTGTTTGAGAGTGGCCATGTGAGTGCTGGGAATTGAACCCAGGTCCTCTGTAAGAACAAGTCCTTTTACCACGAACTCATCTCTCCAGCCCATTCCTTCTGGTCTTGAACTCAGTATCTGAAGCCACTTAACAAAACTTAGATTAGACTTTTAAGAACAAAAGTTCTTCTGTGTGTTTGGTGAGTAATTACTGTAGAATTTCAGCTGGCTCTGGGTTTTCTGTTTTGTTTGTTTCCCCCTTGCACAGAGCAGTGTGATTTGGGAGATGCAGTAGCTGTTGTTGACATGATCCTGTTCATCCTGGGCTGAGAGGAAAAGTCACAAGGCCAAAGGTTATGCAAGGACTCTGTGCTCTTCCTGTACTTACTGACCCATTTTCTTTACGCAGATGGAGCCAGCACTGGCCCAGTGGTCAAGGAGTGGTTTGTGTACCCTGGTAACTCCCTGAAGCACCCAGACCTAGTTAGGCCTCTGCAGATGACCGTTCAAGGTATGTAGAGCCTTAAGCTATCCATTTTAGAATGTCAAGAAAGAATACATTATATGGCTTTCTGTTTGCAGAATTATGTGTTGTTTTAGTTATTTATTGCTGTGAAGAGACACCATGACCAAGGCGACTCCTTATGAAAGAGAACATTTAATTGGAGCTGGCTTATTCTTTCAGAGGTTAAGTCCAGTATCATCATGGCAGGAAGCATGGCAGAATCCAAGGAGACATGAGGCTGGATGAGCCAAGAGTTCTATGTCTTGATGCAAAGGCAGCCAGAGGAGACTGCCTCTGAAGGCAGTCAGGAGGAGGCCCTCTTCCATACCTGGCGGAGCTTGAGTGTTAGGAGCATAGGCAACCTCAAAGCCCACCCTCACAGTGACACACTTTCTCCAACAAGGCCTCCTGACAGTGCCACTTCCCACGGGCCAAGCGTATTCAAACCACCACACGTGTTGACTGATGTTCATTTTAATTCCTGTTCCCTGAAAGACTCCATTGGCAGAGATGGGAGTAGGTAGAGGTCAACATTGAGGATCTTCTTAAGTCTACTTTGATTCAATTTTTTAAAGACAGAGTCTCTCCTTGAACTTAGAACTCACTGATTTGACTAGTCTTGCTGACCAGTGAACCATAGAGACTGCCCAGTCTCCACGTCCCCAGCCCTGGGATTGCAGGTCCATGTTGCCCCTGGCTTTTCGTGTGTGTGGATTCTGGAGGAGCGAGTTCATGTCCTTCTGCTTGTGTAGCCATTTTACCTACTAAGCCATATCTACGACTCCCTGAGACTTTCGGTGACTGCATCATGAAGGCACTGGCCTAATCAATGGCTTAGGCCATTGATAGAGTCAGAATTTGATGGTATTATTGGGCACTAGGAGGTGGGGCTTCAAGTTAGAGGAGGTGGGTACCTGAGATACATGTCAGCTATCCTTACCTGTTGTCATCAGGAAAGACTTAAAGATGCTTTTTCGTAGCCTTGAGCATCTCGTGTCCATGTCAGATACCAGTTTTTCTTTTCTTCAAGGGTAGCAAGGGTAGCATTCACTGGATGCCTTATGATGCTTCACTTTTTAGTGAGCCTTCTCTGTTCTTTCTCTTTGTAAAGGCCTCTCCCAAGACTGTACTTTGAGGGGTCATTTCTGTAGTTTTCTAAAGACCTTTCCCTTTTTGCTTTCCTGACAAGTAGAAATAAAAAAGAAATCAGGTGTTTTCAACAAAGTACAGGGAGGTGGAGGACTGCAGGGAAAAATAAAAAGAGATTCCTTCGAAATTAGGAAGAAGAGTTGAATGTGATAGGCATGCCTGTGAGCTCAGTACCCCGAGGAGGAAAGGTCTGGGTTCAAGGCCAGCTTGGGCTGCATAATGCAACGGTGTCTCAAAAAGGAAAAAGAGAAAAATCAAGAGGGGATTCAGAAAAGAGGGAGCAGACAAAAGGAAGGAAGGAGAAGGAATTAAATGTTGGCCAACTAGGAAACAGAAAAGGAAGCATACTCCTGTTTGCTGCGTTCTAAATCTGTTCTCCAAACGTATGTACTGGAAGCAAAGCCAGGAACGTGATGGCTCAAGGCAGGCAAGGGGCCTTTGGGAAATGAGTGGGCGGTTAGGTGGCGTAAAAGACACCCAGGAAATGTTCTTGTTCTTTCCTCCATGGGGACACACTTGTCTGCACCAGGAAAGAGGCCCTCACTAAACAAAGTCCCTTGCTCCAAGGCTTCCAGCTTGGGTCTTGAGAAACTGCTTTGCTATAACCAGCCCAGTATGTGGTATTTTGTTAAAGCAGCCCAAGTGGGTGAAGGTGTGGGTCTGCTGTATTCAAAGGGCTCACTGACAGTCTATTCCCTCTGGGTCCCTTGTGTTTATGTACTTGCATGTGTGTGCACATCATTTACTTGGCAATACCTTGTGAAAGATGGCTTTCTGCTGACTCTCCAGCTTCTCCCCCCACGAGCTGCCTCTCCAGCTTCTCCCCACATGAGCTGCCTCTCCAGCTTCAGCTTCTCCCCTACTTCATTTTTGGTCTTCGTATCCTGCGGGTTGAGTCTGGGAATAGCCATGCCTGTCTGCAGAACTAGACAACCTGAAATGCAGGCCGTTTGTTCTCAGTGTTGTTTTTGAATCATAAGTAAGTGTTTCAGAAGCTTAGGGAAGCTGATTGAATACACTGATACAGCTAGCTGTCTCTTGAACAACTGTTAGTGTCGTTTAGCACTTAGTAAGTAAACAGTGCTTGTTGGCTACGTAGGGCATCTGACTTAGCATGGGCTTAGTCTGAGAAGACTGTCACAGAGTAAAGAAGGTAAAGTGCTGCATTTCATGAACAAGGTTCTGTTTTTAACCCATTCTGTTCCCACTTGCTTGTTTCCATTCCTCCTGTCCAGTAGGTCAGGAAAGATTTCTGTGTCCCAGACATGTGCAACCACATGGAAGGTTATCTGTCTCTGCAGATTCCTCAACAAATCAGTGTGAACCACGTATAAGAACAGAGGGAAGCTATTAAGTAAGGTCACAAATGTGTATACAGGATAAGGGTCACACCTGTATCTTTATATCCCACTGTGACAGTTTCGAATGCACTGGATAGAAACAGGGTACCAAGTAAGCATGAAATTAGACCGCTGAGCTGTGCATGCATAGAATTCAGTGTTCTAGTGCAATGTCACTTAGATCTGAAGAGCACTTTGTTATGAGAGTAGACAGTTGAAATGTACCCAGCTAAGACTCACTTGCATGTGGGTATGGGGGGAGGTATTTACTGCCTTTCTTTAACTGAGTTTCACAGTTCTTATCCTCTTTGAACATAAGACAGACAGTTCTATATTTGTCGGAGATTTGCTTGTTTGTTTGTTTGTTTTGCTGTTTTAGTTAGACTTTTTTATCTTAGAAATAAGTAAGGAGAAAACCCTTAAAGATAACTAAAAATCTCTGACACTCAATTTGTTTTTTTCTGTTAATTTGCTTATGAGGAGTACATAGCGGCACTAGTTTCTCATCTTCATGATTGTCCATTACATCTTATTCACGTATAAGCACTTGTGTTTATAGCTATGAAAACACAAGTTGGGCATTGCTTTGTACTTATTTGGGGAACCCCACTGTAGCCCCCTAGACGTGTCTTGCAGTCTTCAGAAGTAGCCTCCCCTTCCTTGACCTCTGGAACTCCATGTTGTCTAAAGCCTAGACTATCTACCTGTTCCCATAGACTTTTACCACATTAGTAATTAGGTTTTCAAGCTGATGTTCTCTCTCTGTAGTCTGGAGACAAGAGTGTGTGCTGTGGTCCCTGAATTCTGGATGTAAATACCCTAGCTGCCCTTTTCTTATACATGAAATTTAGGGGTCCCATTGGTTCTTCAATGATTTGTTTTAGCCCAGATTCTAGATAAGAACATGGACGTGAATGTGTGAATTGAGAGAGAGTGAGTGCCTGAGAGTGTGTGCACATGTGTGCATAACAGTGTGAACGACTCTAAGTGTATGTGGTGAAAGTGTGTGTGGGCGTGGGCGTGGGCGTGTGCTTGCACATGCATGTCGTTTGGTGGACAGGAGTGTATATGTACATTTCTGTCCTATGCAAGCTGCTCTCCTGAGCTGATCACCTAATTGTTAAAACATACTTCTTGTAAAGTACAATTATTTAACTAAAAATCTCCTCTATTTTGGGACAGTCTCAGCAACCAGTTAGATGTTTTTCCTAGAGTTTACAATGACAAAGAATTAATCTAGGCATCCTTCAAAACACACCCCACCCTGCCCTGGTGAAGATTGTGTCCTATGGGAGGAAGAAGAGCAAAGTCCTGTAACAAAGCCTTTGTGTAGATACACCAGAGGGGCCACATACACTGGAGTATTCTTTTCTGGTATCTGAAAACAAAAACCTTTTATCTCCTACATTCAGTGTACATGGGCATTTGGTATTTCTTGACTAAACAAATTATTGATTGCATTTAGAAATGAAATTCTCTGACATTAAGGGATTTGGGGCTATTTCTCCCATCCCTCCAAGATGCTAACAGAAAAGAACTCTAAGAAAAAGCATGTGGCCCCTACCGTTGCCACTGTGGAAAAGCAGGATGCCAAAAGCGCCAGAAGCCTTTGAGAAAAGGCCCAAGAACTTTGGCCTTGGATAAGAGATCTCGCCCCAGTCCATTCAGCTGCAATGGCAAAGCCTTTGAGTGGCTGCAGTTAACCAATCCATCCCCAGCTCTGGACCATCAAACACCACTTAGCTTCTCAAGCTCACTCACAAGTGCAGGCCAAAGACAGCAAGAAAAACAGCAGCAACATTGTTGTCTCATGTTGAGACAACAGCTGCTGGCTAAGGGGACAACCCCACTGAGAGACTACCTGTCCTTTGAGTAGAGGTCAGCACTATCACTACCTTCATGGAGACCAGGAAGTCTGAGCTGGTGGTGGTCACCCATGATATAGATCCCATTGAGTTAGTAGTCTTCTGCCTGTTCTATGTTGCAAAACGGTGTCTCCTACTGGTTCATCAAGGAGAAAGCCAGACTGGAGCACTGGTCCACAGGAAGGCATGCATCATCACTGCCTTCACACAAGTTCATCAGAAGAAAAAGTATCCCTAGCTAAGATGCTAGAAGCTATCAGGACTAATTACAGGGGCAGATACAATGAGATCTGTCTAGAAGCAAAGCCTAGGTCCTAGATCTGGGCCTTGATGTGCCAAACTGGAAA
Source organism: Rhynchomys soricoides (assembly GCA_019843965.1). Taxonomy (NCBI): domain Eukaryota; kingdom Metazoa; phylum Chordata; class Mammalia; order Rodentia; family Muridae; genus Rhynchomys; species Rhynchomys soricoides. Next base: position 1,637,135 of record JADRCH010000273.1, on the reverse strand, counting down.
AGACACAGGACAAAGAGCTTTCTCCACCAAGCTGGGTTAGATGTCCACTGCTGAGTCTCCTGTTGAACGTAAATGCAGTAAAGGCTGTCCTTCCAGAGAGGGGGGGAGAGGAAGGGAGGAGGGGGAAGAAACTGAGGGAAAGAGAGGTGGGAGAATTGATTTTGAGGTACTGGGTAGATGGCTCGGCAGTTAAGAGAGCAGTACACTGCTCTTACAGAAGACCTGGCTTTGGCTCCCAGCACCTACATGGCAGCTGTACTGTCTGGTTTTGTGTGTCAACTTGACACAAGCTGGAGTTATCACAGAGAAAGGAGCTTCAGTTGAGAAAATGCCACCATGAGATCCAGCTGTAAGGCATTTTCTCAATTAGTGATTGAGGGGGGAAGGCCCATTGTGGGTGGTGCCATCCCTGGGCTGGTGGTCTTGGGTTCTATAAGAAAGCCAGCTGAGCAAGCCAGGGGAAGCAAGCAAGCCAGTAAGTAACATCCCTCATGGCCTCTGCATCAGCTCCTGCTTCCTGACCTGCTTGAGTTCCAGTCCTGACTTCCTTTGGTGATGAACAGCAGCATGGAAGTGTAAGCTCAATAAACCTTTTCCTCCCCAACTTGCTTCTTGATCATGATGTTTGAGCAGGAATAGAAACCCTGACTAAGACAAATTGGTACCAGAAGTGGGGTATTCCTGTGACAACCTGACCATGTTTTGGGGAGGACTGTGGAAGGACTTTGGAACTTTGAGCTTGAAGATCCATTTGGTGTTAAGAGCTCTGTGGGATGTTCTGTAGGAGCTTGGAAGATAATGTTGAGAACAGTGCAGAAGACGGAGGCCTGGCTTGTGAAACTTCAGAGGAAAGATTAAAGACTCTTATCGGGGCCACTGCTATTTTGATTGTGAAGATTCTGTGGTTTTGGTTAGCTGCGGCTTGAGGAATCAGCTGTGATTAACAAGATACCAGAACTACTGAATCGAGAACTTTGTATTACTGGGACTGTTGATGCTGGTTAGCTGGAGCTAAGAAATAAGCGGTGATTAAGAAGAGACCAGCATCGTTGAGGTGACATCTTCTGGGATGTGTTTTCTGAGAGCACAGAGTCTGTGTTCCAGAGATAGCCTTGTGCTGTGGCTGGACTTGGTAATGTGTAAGAGTCACCCAGGTGATACTGGTTTTGAAGGCATGAAGGAGTCGTGAAGAGCAGCTGAGGCTCAGCACTGTAAGAGGCCTCGGAAGGCCATTGGTGAAGGTGCAGCCTCAATTGCAATTGATGGCCCAGGACTGAAGGGGTTATGCAAAGGAGGTGAAGCTTGACACCATGAAAAGAGCCTATGAGAGGCTATTGGTGAAGCCTAGTTACAGCAGAAGACAGCAGTGTTTTGGAGATGAAAGTACCATGAGATGACCACCAAGAACAGCAGCAGCAGTGGAGTACAGGCATCTGGAGCCTAGAAGACAGCAGCTCACAAGAGTCTGTAACTTCAGTTCCAGAGAAACTGATGGGCTCCTACATGCAGTCACACAAGCACAGACACATACCTTAAAAAAAAAAAAAAATAATTAATTAATTAATTTTAAAGGAGAGATTTGGTGTGTGGTCTTTCACCCTGGTGGCTCTCTGTAATCTCTTACATTTTCAGGCTTCTCAAGGGCCTGTTTCTAATCACCTGTACATGGTGAAGGGGGTAAAGGATGCTGGGTGGTATTCAGAATCTCCTGGTCTGAGTGAAAAAAAAAAAAAAATTGCTGGTGTAGTTGCGTACAGTAGAGTGGACTGAGGACCGTACTTCCGAGTTACCAGGTTGTATTGTGGTTGCTGCTCTTACAAAAAGACCCTGGGAGGAGAGGACAGGGCCTAATCCCATGCTTGTTCTTTATTCATTGCTGGTATGCCGCCAGTGTGTCCACAGCCCTTGAAAACCAGGAACCAAAGAGACAGCCTCTCCACTCCTGTGCTCTGCTGCCTACAGTTTTGGGCACTGTGCTAGTCCCTGTGAGGAGGCCCCACTGCAGATCCACACTTTGAAATGGATGCCTCTGTTTCTAGTGCAGGGAATACCACCTCAGCTTCCCTTAGAGTTGCTGTGTCTGTCCCACTTCAGCCAGAGTCCTCTTACACAGACATGATTACAACCTCCCTTTGTGCTCACCCCCATTTCATTTCCACAGCTCCATCCCAAAGGCCTGAGACATTTCCCATCCCGAGTGTCTCTTCACCCCAGCTAAATCCTCTGTCTTCAGTCTTAGCTCATGTTTGTCTTCTTCATAGAGCTCTCTTGGGAAGACTGTGTTAGTGCCATCATTTGATCAGTTTCCGTTGCTCCCCTAGGCCTGACCACTCACACTGGGTCTCTCTTGTGCCCAGTTGGGCCTTTGGTACCCACCTTCAGAAGCATGTGTCACGTGGATGGTCTGTAACTGCTTCTGGACATTATCCACTAATCACGCGATTTTCTATGTTATGACTTAAATCTGAAATTCCCTGCAGGCTCATATTTTCAACAGTTGGTCCTGGGATAGCAGTGCTGTGGTGAAGGCTGTGAGTTCTTTAGGAGGTAGGGTCTGGCTGAAACAGTGGGTCAGTAACCGTGGGCCTTCCCTGCTTCGGGTTATGGCCTGGGTCTACGACTTGCGGGTGGCAGTGTGAGGAGCAGCTGCCTGGTGGCCCTGCTGCCTCGGGTCGCTGTTGTGGTGCCGTGGACCCCTCTGAATCTGTGAGGTAAAATAACCCCTGTCCTTTCAGTCGCCCCCTCGGTGGCTTCTGGGTGACAGAGAGAGGCCACCGTGTCTGGACTCTGCCCTGCTGCACTCGATGTTTGCTTATGAGGGGAGGAAGGGAGAGGGTCTTAGCACATGGTCATTGCTGTCTGCCTACAGTTCCAGAAGCATATTCTTCCAACAGTGCCCAGGCCACACGTGCCTGCCTTTCTTCTTGAAACCTCCTCAGAACCCCTTCCTTAGTTCACTTTTTTCTCCATATGACCTGAAGTAATTTTGTGGTAAAATCTTTATATTTCTTTTACATACCTGGGATTTGGCCCGGGGACTTCACCATGTTAGTAGGCACCTGTCTGCTAGAAAGCTGACACCAGCCCTTAGTCTCCGCATTCTTAAACTCCAGTTTGCTTGAATGGAGTTTTTTTCTGTTTTGAGACAGGATCTCTCTGTAGCCCTGGTTGTCTAGGACTCTCTATACCGTCCATGTTGGCGTTGAACTCACAGAGATCCACCTGTCTCTGCTACTTCCTAAATCCTGGGATTAAATGCTGCACCACTACGCCTGATGATAATCTTTTTGCTGCAAGCTCTTCCCAGGCAGCAGTCAGCTGTCATTTTTATGGATCTGCTCAGTATAAGCATACCAGTGATTGTAGACACCAGTACATAGGGGCGATCAGGAACTTCTGTGACAAAAAAAAAATGGAAAAACTAAGAGTTGACTTGTTTTGATTTTAGCACTGAGGATCAAACCGAGACCCTCTAGACGCTAGGTCAGTACTGTAGCCCTGAGTAACCCCAGGGCACTCTCTTCTGTTAGACGTGGGTAGTCTTCGTCTTCACTTCCATATCTAAAGCTGTCTTCTGAAGTTGAGTTGACTAAATGAAGGCTGGGAATGAAAATGGTCACTACTCACTCAGCCTGGTACTCACTCACTCACCACTTCTGCTCTCTCCAATTCTGGATATATTTCACAAATCTCTGAGGTTTTTAAAGTATTAAATTCTGATGTATACAGAAGTATCGTTTTCATGAAGAAATGGTCTTTACTGTCCCGAGCATTGAGGTGAATCTCTCTTTACCCTGGTGGAACAGATGATGGTCTTCATACTATTTATTCTACCTCTGTGTTTTAGAATACTATAATGTCTGGGTGGAACAGGGTAGGGGCTTTGGTTGGTTGGTTGGTTTTTGAGGAATTGCAGCTTCTGATTTTTATAATTTAAGAATGCTCTTCTAAGTACTTTAATATTGGAAATAACTGTGATAGTAAAAGTTTAATATTTCCCTTATATGAGAGGCTGTTAGCAAGCCTTTTGTTTCTAATGTCTCACAGTAACTGTGCTCTGCTTTGTGGGCCCCGTGGCTTTCCGTTACTTATAACCTGTGTCATCAAAATGGAATCACAGATAATGCATGCACAAGGTTGCAGAGCAAGTTTCCAGTTAGACTTGATGACCCTTGAAGTGACGTTGGGATTTTATATTTGCTTGTACTAGGAAATAGCAGTTTTCTTTTGATTCTCTTTCAATCATTTAAAACAGAAAGCAGTTCTTAGTTCACAGGCTCACAGGCAGCAGCCCATCACACGCATTGGGAGCAGTTTCTGACAGCTTCTCAGATACCCATCCTGACCCTGGAGTGGGGTGTCTTAAGTACCAGTGTCTCAGAGGACAGCTTCGTAAAGCATGTTCTTTCTCTCAGAGAAAATGGTCTTCTTCCCAAAATTAGTAACAAAAACATGTTTGGTAAATGAAATACTTTAACCTTTTCAGGACAGCAAGTGACTTACTGCATCGTTTGGCTTCTGAGGTGGGAAGAGGTGAGAAGGAGTTTCCTTTGAGTCCCTGGCTTCCGACACCATTTGGTTCAGTGCTCTGTTTTCATGGTGAACATGTGAGATATGTCACCCTAGTTGCTCTGGACTTTTGGCACAGGCTTTCAATCGGTGCCCAGCAGAGAGCCACAGCTGCCTGGAGAGGCGCTGCCACAGTTCTTAGACCAGCACCTTCATGTTTGGGTAGAGGTGCTACTGCTTGTCACCCGTACTCAGGACAGTTTATCAAGTTAACAAGAAGGGGCATCTTTTTAAAAATTTTAGTAATTGTTTCGGTAGACCTGCGTGTTATAGAAGTGGAACACTACAAATTACCTGTTAGGCATTTTGTTTGGTGGTTTTGGATCCATACATCTCTGACTGTAGGTTCGTTGGATGCATAGTCACTGGCACATAGCCCTCTCAGATCAGAAGGTTTGTATTCATCTGAGAAAATGCATCCCAGAGTCTCCACAACTGAGTCTTTTGTACATAGAAGTTTGGAAACCATCCATTTAAGAGGAGTTAGCTCTAACTAACTGAAGGGGTGGGTGGATGGCCTTTCCCCAGAGCATACTGTCCTGTCACTAGATCTTTGAGTGGAAGGTTGTCTTTTCTGAAGAGCACTCCTCAGTGTAGATGCATAGCATGAACCCCATTTCCTCCGCAAACCAGTTATCAGGCCAGGTCTTGAGAGGATATGCGCTGGCCCTGGAGGTCTGTTCAGGCCGAGTCTTGAGAGGGTATGTGCTGGCCCTGGAGGTCTGTTTTCTTTGAAACCAAGAAACAGGGCTCACGTGTGTCCTCTGGTTCTGTTAATCCTTGAGCCCCCAAGTAAATCAGATAGGGAAGAGATGAATCATTTTTCACTGTACTTCCAAAAGTGTATTATGGATTTCCTGTTTTAAAGGGGGAACACCCAGCTTGGAAATTCTGTGGCTGAGCCAAGAGCCCCCAGCACAGGCCCGGCGCCTGGACACGTTGCTAGCCTGCTTCAACCTTTCCTCCTCAAGAGAAGAGCTGCAAGCCGTTGAAAGCCCATTGAGAGCGCTGTGCTGCCTCCTGATCTACCTCTTTGTCCAGGTGAATGCTGAGCTCACGGTTCTGTATATAAACATAGATAGCCCTTTGTCTCTGGCCTTACCTTCCTGGAGAGCTGCGAGTGTTTCCATGACCAGCTCCCACAGTCTCTTTCTAGAGAACACAATCCTTCAAGGTGCTCATGGAGATGACAAGACAGGACTTTTCACACCAAGAGATTAGTATATTGACAAGTCAGTAGTGTACATATTTGTTTCAATGTTGACTTTTCTCTCAGAATGCTGTGGCAAACCTAGAAGGATAAATGATAAAATATCATAGTTTTATATAGTTGAGCTTAAATTGCCTTTTTAAAAATATTTCATTTTATGTATGTGAGTGTTTTGTTCCATCTGTCCCATGTTTTCGTGTGCACCTCCTGTGTGCCTGGTGCCCATGGAGGTCAGAAGAGGGGCATCAGATTCCCTGGAACTGGAGATATCGTTGGTTGTGAGCCATGGTGTGGGTGTGTCTGATTTGAGGAAATCTTGGACGTACATTATTCTTGTTTCTTTGATTATTGGTATAATAAAATCCCTGGCCAAGGCAACATTAGGAAAGAAGTTACTTTGTCTCACAGTTTGAGGGGGACAATCCATTGTGACAGAAGAACAGGAAGACCATGGTGTCAGGGGCTCAAGGCAGTTGATCCTATTCATGGGCAGAATAATGAATGCTGGTGCTTTCTCGTTTTTTATTCAGCCTGGGACTTTTGCCCACAAAATAGTTCCACCTACGCTCGGTGGCTCTTCCATTTCGGCTAACCCAGTCTAGAAACTCCCCGACAGACATGTCCAGATGTTTGTTTCCATGGTGAATTCTAAACCCTATCGAATTACCAATCATACTTAGTTAAGTTTGAGAAAAGACACATGCGAGTTGGCTTTTCTCCTAGTCCAGTGTTTTAAGATCAGCCTCCAAACGTGACTAATTGTGGGTAAAATTACATACCATTGGACCTCAGTCTAAGCAGAGATGGCAGTACATGGATTTTATAATCTATATGTGTGCTTGGCCTTGTCACAAATCCTGTATCTGCAAGATTTGTCTAATAATGGTGCATCCTTTTAAATAAACATGGAGCAGGGGAGTGGCAAGTCAGCATTTCCAGATCTTTGTGACCTGTGACTTCACTTGACTGGTAGCTTGCACCTGGGTCAAGCGCCTATAGTATCTTTCCAGGGGATTTTCAGGGTGACAGTGGCATAAAGCCAGTATCTTTCTGGTTCGTGGGGACCATTTTATCTGAAGGAGACATGCAAGCATTTTATTTTCCAGATGCTCTTGGTTGAGTTTTACCAATGGGTTGTCACAGTTCTGTTTCTCCACCCGCCCCCTGGTTTTTGCTGCCACCGTGTACTCCTTCCTCTCAGAAGAGCTCTTGTGTAAGAATGGTTAGCATATTGCTTCCAGTTGGTGACCAGTGCAGTCGCTGTGCTAGCCACTTATATGTCAGCTTGGCAGAAGCCAGAGTCATTTTGGAAGACCGAACCTTGGTTGAGAAAATGCCCCCACCAAGTTGGCATGTGGGGAATCCCATGGTGCATTTTCTTGATTGATGTGGGAAGGTCTAGCTCACTTTTGGTGATGCCATCCCTGGGTTGGTGATCTTGGACACTATATGAAAGCAGGCAGAGCAAGCCATAGGAAGCAAGCTAGTAAGCAGCTCTCTCCATGGCTTCCACTTCAGTTCCTGCCACCAGATGCTTTGGCTTCCTTTGTTGATGCCCTGTGATTTAGAAAATTAAGCAGAATGCCCCTCCACCACCCCACACTGCTTCTGGTTACGCTATTTCATCACAGCACTAGACAGCTAACTAGACACTTGGGTTAGTTGCCTTTCTCACTGCTATGGTCAAACACCCGACAGAAGCAATCCAAAGTGAGGAAGGGTTTTTTCTGGTTTATACCGTTTGAGGATGTGCAGTTTATTATGGTGGGGAAGGCAGGGCAGCAGGGACATCAGAGATAGCAGGTCACATGGCTTCCTTAATCAGGAAGTGGAGGGAAATGAATGCAGGTGCTCAGCGCATTCTTTTATCAGTGCAGGACCTGGCCGTGGGATGGGACAGTGCCTCCCACACACAGCCTGGGTCTTCTCTCCAAGTCAGGCCTTTCTGAAGCACGCGCATAGACATACCCACAAGTGATTTTCCAGGGTGATGCCAAGTCCTGAAGACTACTATCATAGTGGCTAAGCGCAGGTAGTGTCAGCCTCAGGAGTATGTGAAGTTGAGTGGGCAGAGACACCATGTCTTTGGGTCTTGTCATCACATGACTCAAAAGGCCGGGTTAACCCCTCTCTGCCTCCATTTGGGTTTTCCCCCACACTTTGACTTTTTGATTCCACAGAGTGGGAGGGCCCTGAGTTATGTTGCTGGGATCCAAGGATGAAGGCTACATCCAGGATTGGCCAAGTTGGGTGTTCTCCAGCCATGGGCACCCCCACCTCAGCCTCTGAGTCATTAGTTTTGTACATTTTATGCAGAAGGAAGGGTTTGCCCCATATGACAGCTTTGTGGCCTAGAGTTGTGGATGATGAGAGTAAAGGCTGTGCTCTCCCATCTTCCCACGCCCCTGGTTAACTCACCGTGCGTGTATTTGTACACAAGTAAGTTTTCCTGTGTGCGTGCGCGTGTGTGTGAACATATTTGGTAACCTTGAGGCACTTAAGAAAAGTGTTGGTTGTTCTCGTCGGCTCACGCTGGCCCTCCCCTGTGCTTTTCAGGTGGACACGCTCTCCCTGGAAGATCTGCACGCATTTATCGCTCAGGCCTTGTGCCTCCAAGGAAAATCAGCCGCCCAGCTTACGCACTTACAGGTACAGTCACGTCAGTCATGACAGCCACGAATGTGCAGTGATCACATGGTCAGCACCTATAGCTGTCCAGCAGCCATGGATGAACCGGGTCTGCCTGAAAGGGAGTCTGGAAATGAGAAAGGGACCGGGTGGGAGAGAAGAATGAGGCCAAGACAAAATTTCTGATCAAGGCTTGAACTTTATTGTTCTGTACTCCTTATAAAGGGAAAGCCCAAAGACCCAGTCCTTTGTTTCAGCAAGCTCGGTGGGCAGTCGACTCCTCATAGTTCCTGTAGGAAGTTGCAAATACAGAGAGGCCAAACTGGCTCCGGCCAGGTTGTTTGTCCTACTCAAGGCTGGGGGAAGGGCACAAGCATTCTTTCTAGCCTTCCTGTTGTTGTAGTTGGTACTCCAGGACAGAGAGGCAGGCATGCTTGGTGAGGGTGTCTCCACAAGGGATTGTCATCCCCTGTCAGTAACTCCAGGACAGAGAGGCAGGCATGCTTGGTGAGGGTGTCTCCACAA
>JADRCH010000273.1:1599652-1628193 GCA_019843965.1 Rhynchomys soricoides | reverse complement strand
ACTCCAGGACAGAGAGGCAGGCATGCTTGGTGAGGGTGTCTCCACAACGGATTGTCATCCCCTGTCAGTAACTCCAAGATGGCTGTCCTTTCCAACGCCGACAGCTGCTATCCCCTGCTTCTCAGGAGCCAAGGTTGTTCCAGCTCCTAGCCTAGTCATCTCAGAGTTAGAGAAGCCTTTGTCACCCACCTTGCTGGTATTAGAGAAACAGTGCCTTCTCTGGTCCAAGCTCACCCTCACATCCACTGGTGCACAGCAGGGTGAAACCAGGCTGCCCTTCCTGTGTCCTCACCCAGCTTGCAGTGCTTCTCATTCACTTTGTGGTTCTGTTGAGGAAAATGGAGCCCCAGAGGCCACGTACAGCAGAGTGACTATAGGTCTGCCACTTAAAGCCGCTTATGTTACGCAAACAGTAGTTCAGAATTGCTTTAAAGCTGTATGTTTATGTATGCATTTTCTTGAAAATCCAGAATTGTGCTATATAAGGCTATGTGTATAAAGACCTGTGTACACGTTTTTATACTGACTTTCTCCCTGTAGCCATATGTTCCCCAACTAACCATAGACTGAAAATAGTTCTTTAAAAAGTGCATGTATGCAGGATGTGTACAGACTTTTTTTTTTTTGGGTCATTATTCCCCAGGTAGCACAGCATAACAATTATTTAGAAAATATTTATATTACACTGGGCATAACTAATCTAGAGGTGACTTGAAGTAAGAGCGTGTATGCAGGGCATGTGCAAATACTGTTTGGAGATTCTAGCAGGGGACATGCTTGGGTAAATTGTTCTCTATGGAGTGCAGCTTGAGGAGGGACGCACATGGCATGGTGTCGGAGTAAGGGGCCACCTAGCCAGCCAGCTCAGCTGAGTCATCTCTTGCTAATTGGGGTGGGGGTGGGGGTGGGTGACAGATATGGCTAGATCGTTCTCACATCCCTGGTCATTTTGTACAAGGTTTTTGTCATTTCTATGTGTAGCGGTGAATTGTTAATCTGCTTTGAGCTCCCTTCTAGCGGGTGATCATGCTTCTAGCCACCCACCAGAGTTGCCTGGATTCAGAAATGAAAGATACACACATGCGCGCGTGCACACACACAGCAGCTTAATTTTGATATGCCTTGACTAGCTCAATGGCTGGGCATTTGCAAACCTCCCCGCAACTAGCACACACAGCCCCCTGGTGATCCTTAGTTAACACCTTTTAAAATCTATATTTTATCTCTGCTACCCCAGACCCAATTCGGGGAGTGGTCCCTAGGGCACATTCCCAGGTTCTTCCATGTCTGTGGGCTCTTAATTCTGATCTCTCTGCTGCTTCACCACCACGACATAGGCTGTACAGGAATTCTTCATTACCAATCAAAGCCAGCTGGGGGCCAAATCAAGACAAAGCATTAGAAGCAATCCCCAACATATATGTATATAAATCAACTACATAAATCAAGACAAAGCATTAGAAGCAATCCCCAACATATATGTATATAAATCAACTACATATGAAACCAAGGAATACACGCAACTTAGAATAATTGTACGAATGAAAGCAATTTCTTACAGTTTAGGGAAAACATCAGCTCCTGTTGGAAGTGTACAAAAGACAGTCCTGTTCCCCTGACACGGGAGTCTGCTGCCACTTGATCCTAAGGAGATGCAGGAGAGCTTAGAGATTCCTGAGAGTGCCGGCTCTCTGCCTGGTCATAGCTGCACCACCTCTGAATGCCAGTCAGTGTTCACTGGTCCCCTCCTCACAAGGGTAACTCAGTGTGGACTTCCTACTTACATTCCTGTAGGACATGCCTGCTTCTGGTGCTTTAAAGAGAACACGTGATCCATGACAAATAATTGATGCAGCCCATGTGAAAATATAAACACGGGTTCATTTGGAATTTACTCTAAGATGATTTACCCTTGATGGTGAAGATATTTTATGGGTGTAGCAGAAAGATGGACCCTGTTCCCTAATCTTGTCTGTGTCTTTTTATTGGAGAATTAAGACCATTAATACTGAAAGTTACCAGTGAGCAGTATTTATTGATTCCTGTTATTTTGTTAGAGTGTAGGTGGGTTTGCCCTTGTCTTGATTTGCTGTTCTGGGATTATTCCATGTGTCCACTTTTCTGAACTTAACTTCTTGAGCTACGTACAGAAGTTTCTGAAGTTTTCCTTTTAGTGTTTTGTAGAGACCTAGATAGGGAGATAGAAATTGCTTAACTTTGGTCTTATCATAGGATGTTTCTCTTTGTCTGTTGATTGTGACTGGTAGTTCTCTGTGTATAGTAGTCTTGCTGGCATCCATTGTCTCAGAGTATGTAGAACATCCATCCAGGTTTTTCTGTCTTTGGGAGCCCCCATCACAAAGTCAAGTCCTGCCTTTGTATGGCTGGGTCTTTTTAGCTCTTAATGTCCCTTTTTTTTTTGTTCTGTACATTTAATCTTTTGATTATTATGTCATGAGGAATTTCTTTTCTGGTCCTATCTATTTGGTATTCTGTATGCTTCTTATACCTTGATAGGCATCTTTTTCTTTTGATTGGGGACATTTTCTTCTATGATTTTGTTAAAAATATTTTCCGTGCCTTTGACCTGGGATTCTTCTCCCTTCAGACCCCATCACTTATAGGTTTAGTCTGTTTATAGTGTTTCAGATTTTGTCTGATTTTTGTTTGTGTCAGATTTTTTTTATATATGTATTTAGCATTTTGACTGAGCTATCCTTCCTGCTGCCTGGTTTTTGAATTCATGTCTGCTGGTGAGGCTTACCTTGGAGGCTTTTGTTTGATATCCTAAATTGTTCATTTCTGGTTTTATTTCAATTTGGTTTTTCTTTAGTGATTCTATTTCTTGACTTGAAATGTTTTGATGATTTTATTCAACTATTTGTTTCTGTTTTCAGTCTTCATTCAGGCATTTATTTAGATCCTCTTTAAGGGCCTTATATTCATGATTGCTGTTTTGAAGTCCTTGTCCTGTGCTTCAGCTAAATGCCTTCTCAGGGCCTGTTGCAGTAGGATTTCTGCCTTCTGTCGGAGGCATGCTATATTCGCTGCTTATGTTTGTGTCTTGTTGAGACCTAGACATTCAGAGTTATGATGTTTGAAGTGTTTCTTGCTGTAGGCATCTTGTCCCAGCTTCATTGCACGGACGTTCCATTCTTTGGTTGCTGTTGCCCACTTTGGATCCTAGCCAGGTGTGGTAGCTGTAGGGTGTCTGACAGAGTGTTTGTAGAGGTCAGGGGATGTACAGTGGGATGGAGATGGCCTAGAAGGAAAGGCTAAACAGGGCAGTGGGAAAGAAGTAGGTCTGTACCAAGAGGTGGAGACGTCAGAGGAGGAGAGCAAGGGCTTCTGCTGGCAGGCTCCAGCAGGACTGACGGAGTCTGGAGAGGCTGGAACAGAGGACAGGTAGGATAGATAGTACAGGTTGCCTCCTGGGTCCCAGATTAGTGTGGGCACTGGTGGTCCCTAGCAGAAAGTGGTACCATGGGTACCACTCACTTTGTGAGTGTCACAAAGGAGGGAGACGGGTTAGAAGAAAGATTGAAAGAGAGGAGCATTGGGAGAAATCCACACCAAGGAACAGGGTTCGTGCCTTGATAGTCTGTGTCTGTGTGCTCCGTTCTGTTGCTGAGACGGCCCACTTGACTTTGATTTCCTATTGTGTTTTTCCTTCCATCTCCGTTCTGGTTTAGGTTTTCTTGGGTGTTTGACTCTTACACCCAACGTGTTTCTCCTTTCACGTTGTGGATTGGTGTCTTACTCCTTTCTGTTGCGTGACGGTGTTCTCACAGAAAATACTGGAGTATTTGTCCTCCTTACAATGTTTGCTGTGCTTTTAGCCATTCTCTTCAGTCATACATCCGGAACTTCCTCTAAGTCACATTAGCTAGGAGTCACTAGTGTGCGGTTGGTGACTTCTGCAGATGAGTTGCTTTGGTTTCTCATATTACTTGTGTTTGTGTCGTGTGAAATATAAAATGGCACCCCACGTTAGCGCCGGCTGTGTTCTAGTCTGGCGATTTCCCCACCCCCACGTTCCCCATGGTCGCCATGCGGCAGCCCCTCAACTCACCATTCTCCTGCTGTGGGTCCTGCTTGTATCCCCAGCCATCTGCCCCCTGTGCTTAGCTGTCACAAACCCCCATAACCGGGTAAAATCAAGGCTCTAGAGGCTTGTAATTTATCAGTCAGATCTATAAGAGTAAATCCACACAGTGAACTCAGAGATGATTGATATTGATATAAGCTGCCCACCTAGATTGGACAAATTGTCCTGTATCAATCCATCCTTTGTATGATATTCATAGCTACCTGTGGCTATTAAAAGCCATGCGGATCTGGTTCGTCCTTCTCTTCCTCCTCCTTTCCTGTGTCTCTATCTCTCCCGTCTCTAAAACTCTCAGCCCGCCTTCCTTATCCACTGCCCAATCACAGGCTCCAGCCTTATCTTGTGCCTGCCCTCACCCACATACAGACAGCAACCCACAGTTTTGCCCTGGGATTTGCCCATCTGCAGTTAGACTGTAGGGTAAAGATGTGTTGGCTGTGTTCTTTGACTTCAGCTTGCCTCTCTTCTCTGAGTGGTCCCGTTTGCAGTGTCTGGAAGAGACAGGGATGGAATACAGTTGTGTTTTCATCTCTTAGACTGCTGCTCCAGGCGCCGGGCTCTATCTACACTCTGCCCCTGTGGGTTGGGAACTGTCTGCAGTTCCAGTAGTTAAAACACTCAGTAATGGAGTTGCAGGTGACTGCAGAACACACCTGCTAAGTAGGGATTGGTGTAGAAAGCAAATGGGCCTGGTGGTACTATGAATACTGATAATGCTGGCATGAGTGCAGACCGCACCGTGAAGCTAGCAGTGAGCTTAGGTCACCAGGTGGGAAGCAGAGGAGGGTCCTGGTAATAGTTAAGGCAAAGGGGGAAATGGACTGGGTATGTGCAGGTTTGCATTAATTGTAGACTAAAAAGAAGTAAACATATATAGTCAGTGGTTGTAAACCAAGTCCGCCTCTGGGCTCTTGGAGCTGTAACAGCAAGTAAAATAAATATCAGAAAAAAGAAAGGAGCCAGGCCGTGGTGGCGCACGCCTTTATCCCAACACTCGGGAAGCAGAGGCAGGTAGATTTCTGAGTTTGAGGCCAGCCTGGTCTATAGAGTGGACCAGAGAGTCAGGATGACCTGGGCTACACAGAGAAACCCTATCTCAAAAAAAAAGAAAAAAGAAAAAGAAAGAAAAAAGAAAGGAAAATTTAAAAGAAAAAGTTAAAGAAGAAAATGTAAGAGTGCACCACAATGTAAGAGTGCACCACAATGTAAGAGTGCACCACAATGTAAGAGTGCATCACATGGACAGTAGGGGACAGCCGTGGCCCGTCACAGGGCTTCCCTGTTGTGTAGGGGACAGCCGCAGACCGGCACAGGGCCTTCCCATGCTGTGTAGATAAGGAATAGCCGTTGTGTCGTGGGGAAGAAGGGCTGGGTGAACATTAAAGAACATGTAAGCAGAGCCTGCAAGTGGATTTCTTCTCCTTGGCTGCTCAACCGTTTTGTCTCCTTGGTCATGGTCTAGTTTGTGTCCCTTTTGCTTTTAAGTGGCCCCATTTTCTCTGCAGGGAGCTTCTAGTTTCCCTGGTTCATGGAGCTTTCTTAACTGTTTTGTAGGCTGTGGAGAGCTGAGGAAAGCTCAGTGCAGCTGAAGTTCCTGCCCTCCCACAGGATGGCTAACTGTACCAAGCACTGTGAGAGTTTGCATTTAGCTCCCTCCGGAGTTTTGTGTTTCCTCATTTGGGGTGTTGACAGTGTACCTAGTAGCAGGCACCAGGAACTCCTCATGTGACATTTCTACCACCGCTGTTTTGCAGATTTCCTGGTAGGAGTTTCTCAGCCCAGTTTGCTTGCAGGAAATGCTGCTTTTGAAGGAAGGGGTAGCTGTTTGAGTGGCAGCCGCGAATCCATTCATAGGATTCCATGGGTCCCCTGGTAGAGAGGCTGCTTGAGGTGTTGATCAAATCTATTTCAGGACTTGGAAAAGTAGCAGATGGAGTGATAAAATATTCATATTCCCTTTAATTCCCAAACTGTAATCAGTGACTGCATCCAACGTGGCTTCTGTTCTGCCATCTTACCCAGAAGTCTTCTAAAAGGAAAGTCTCGAGGGAATTGCAAAAACAAAACAAAACAGGATGACAGACCCACATACAGAATTAAGTGACATGTCCGCATATTACCAGTGAGCACATAGATACTGAGTTATGAAAGCAATGCCATTCATAACTGTTTTACTAAATTGAATTGCCAAGGCCCAAATTAAACATAGATCTAGATCTAGATCTAGAGGTGCAGACTTGTACTCTTGCCTGCCTTAATCCCAGCTCCTGGAACGGAGGCTACCTGCCTCCCCCAAAGAATGTAGTCTTGATAAAAACAAGTGAAAGAAAGACCTCATTCCTGTGGACGCCAGCTCACTATACTCAGAGTAAATGAAAGGAAAATAGGGTTGTATTAGTGGGCTACCCTCTGCAGACCAAGCACAGAAGTTTTACATCAGGAGGAGCCCCTTCAGAGTCTACAAAGTCTTCCCTAGTGGCTCTAAGGAATGAGCTTCTCAGAGTCAGACCTCTATAAACAGTTTGTGAGGCTGAAGCTTACCCCTTAAGATTAAAGGTTGAGCCGGGCAGTGGTGACGCACGCCTTTAATCCCAGCACTCAGGAGGCAGAGGCAGGTGGATTTCTGAGTTCGAGGCCAGCCTGGTCTATAGAGTGGACCAGAGAGTCAGGACGACCTGGGCTACACAGAGAAACCCTGTCTCAAAAAACCAAAAAAAAAAACCAAAACAAACAAACAAAAGATTAAAGGTTGAATCTGCAGTGATCCAGGTTCACGATAAACAACTTTTTTATTTAGCGAGACAGGGTCTCACACTGTATCCCCCTGCTGGCCTGGAACTCATCATGCAGACCAGGGGAGCCATGAACTTGTGACAGTGTGACAGTAAGTGTGCCTCACTACAGCTGTGCACCACTGTACTTTTAATAGTTTTAAAATAATTGTCACATTCATTTAAGTGGGCCCTTGTGTGTAAAAGAGCTAAAACACCGATCACCATCTCTAACCTTCAGCTTTATTAACTCTTAGATACGTAATGGTGTTTAAGGTAGCATTGGTCAGTGGGAGCAAAATGCCCAGATGCCCAGAAGGTGACTGGCTCACTTGTGCTCCCCTTTCAATGGGGTTTCTAGGACATTTGCAGTGTTGATGCCTACAGCACGGTCAGCATCACAGATTCACAGGGAATACAGGTGGCTTCCTGTGGGATGTGAAACCTTTTGTAGCATAAAGGGCGGCCTCTGTCCATCAAGAACAACAAAAACAAAGTTGAATATACAGATGGATTTAACAAAGAAACGAAGCATTTCATGTTAGCAGGAGATTCTCTCTTTTGAGATTTTTATTTATCTATTTTAATTTTATGTGTATGAGTCTTTTGCCACCGTGTGCACTTCTGTACTCCACCTGCAAAAGCCAGGAGAGGGCATTGGTTCCTCTGTAGCTGAGGTGATAGACAGTTGCCATGTGAGTGCCGGGAATCAAACCCAGGTCCTGTGGAAGAGAGCAGCCACTTAACCACTGAACCATCTCTCCAGAGCTAAGGCAAGACATTCTTAATTTGTAAAAACTCAGGCACCTTTTGAGATTATACTATGTGGTATTTTATTCTTAATGGTATTCCATTGAAATGAAATTAAGTATGATTTTTAGAAACACAGGGAGCTTCTCTCCCTGTGTTTTTCAGGAGAATAAACCCAACAACAAACGATCGTGTAAGTTTTACCTAGTGGCCACATCATGTGATTGCCTAGATTTTCCTACAGCAGTATCTCAGTTACTTTTCTATTGCTGAGACCAGACAGTTGTGTCCTTGATCATCATGGTGGGTGCATGGCAGCAGACAGGCAGGCAGGAGAGGTTCAAGAGCAGTAGCTAAGAGCTCATATATGATCCACAAGGCCAAGGCAGGCAGGCAGAGGGGGTGGGGAGGAGACTGGGAAGGGTGTGGGCTGTTGAAACTTCAAAGCCCACCCCCAGTGACACACCTCCTCCTCCAACAAGGCCACACCTCCTAATCCTTTTCAAACAGTTCCACCAACTGAGGAGCTGGTCCCATTCAAACCACCACAGCCAGGATGACTGTTCTGGATCTGTCTGAGGAGAGAGCCCATGTGAGCACCTGCTGCCCTAGTGGGTGGACAGTGAACAGAGGTGTGTGTTCCTGGGGGTGGGAAGGGCTCCTGTCCCTTCTCTGGTGTAGCTTGCTTGTCATTCAGAAGAGCTCAAGAGGCCCAGTATTCAGGGCTTGAGGCCCTTGAGTTATCTTCTCGTTGCTCACGTTTAACTTCTGCTTTAAGCTTTCTGTGCACATCTGTCTCCACAGCTGGATTACATTAACTCCAGAGCTGTGCAGCTGGGGTCCCTCCTTGTCCGTGGCCTCACCATGTTGGTACTGGTCAATAGCGCATGTGGCTTCCCCTGGACAACAAGCGACTTTATGCCCTGGAATGTATTTGACGGCAAGCTTTTCCATCAGAAGTACCTGCAGTCTGAAAAGGGATATGCCGTGGAAGTTCTTTTGGAACAAAATGTGAGTTCTGGTTCTTGTCTGTTGGAGGGAGGACGTTTGAAGTCAGTCTCTGTAGTGTGCCTGGAGCGTCTGCCCATCTCACTTCAGGAGGCTTTGGGAAAGCAGGCATGTTCTCCAGTGTCACCCCCATTACCTCACACAGCTGTTAGGACCGTGCTTACATTTCGGTAACTGCTCTCCACACATGAGGTTGGCTCGCTCAGCAGCATCAGTTCACATAGCTTATGGCTTCTGTAGGGAGATTGAACAGAGAGAAGGGCTTGCACTGTCTGTAGAGGGGCTCCCCCAGACAGCAGACTAGTTGGGGGAGAATCTCCTGCTACAAAAGTCTGCCCATGTCCTGGGGACCCTGACTGCTGCTTCAGCCTTCTCAGTAGAATTGCTTCATGATTCCTGGAAGATTTCCAAATGAGGCCTCCCGCCAAGCTCATTTGGAATGTTTTCTTACCCACAGGGATGAGAAGGCGGTGTGATTGTGAGAGAACATGCTGATCTGTTAGATAAAACACTCCCAAGTTTTCACACCAAAGGGAAAACATTTGGCAATGTGTCACCATCACCATTTCTCACCAAAGTTCCAGGGTGTTGCAGGGCTTGTGAGTGTTTAGAACTTAGAGTAGCAGAACAAGTGGGCAGCCCTTTGTCAGATCTGGACGTGGCTCTGGCAGCCACTGAAGGAGATGCAGCCCTGGAGCGCAGCTGCCAGTTAACCTTGTTTCCATGTTTGTTGTTCCTCAAAATATGCAATTCCTCCCTGAGCACCCTGTCTCTCACCAAGCCCACTTCAAAGAGTTGTCTAGGATGAAATTTCACTAGTAATTCAGGAAACTACCAGGACAGCTAATGATCATCTCCCTGTCTGCTGTTGCTGTTTGACCCCAGCACCTCCACTCGGTGTTCTTAGATTATCAGGAAGAGTAGAGTTTTAGCCATGACTGTTTACACTAGATAGAAGCAGACATCATAGGTGTTTGCCGCCATTTCCAGGGGACTCAGGAGGGGCACAGTCATCTAAGACCTTCGTCAGATCATGGTAGTGGAGAGGTGCTCCATCTTCACCTGGTGCACAGCAGTTCACACTGGTTCACACTGGTTGATGTGAGGACAGAGACCACCAGTAGGTTGAATCCACCCCTGCCACCTCACACCCTGCTCTGTACAATCCAGCTATTTCCCAGGGCATTTTCGTCTGATCTGTTTGCAGAGATCGTGGCTCACCAAGTTCCACAACCTGAAGGCAGTGGTCTGCAAGGCCTGCTCCAAGGAGAACCGACACATTGTAGGCAGAGCTCGTTGGAACTCCAACTACACAGGTGGGCAAGGGCTGGGTGCTTCCCTCCTCCTGTCACTGAATGTGCTGGGGCCCAGGTAGGCTTACCTGATGAGAGAACAGTGAAATTATGACAGATGCATATGACTGGGCTGTCCTTGGTAACCTAAATTCTGGTCCCATGAGGAAAAACATTTCAAGAAGGATTCATTTGTTCATTGAATGAAGAACTCTTTCTCTAATGTCTCCCTAGGAGAATTCCCACAATCCCCCTTGTTAAAGACTACATGGATAGTGTGTGAGTGCATGACAAAAGTTAAGGTTTAGTTTTTCTCATAACAAAGGACATTGGAAAAATTCAGTATGTTATATACATATATGTGCAAAGTAACAGTGGGGGGGGGGAAATGGTCATGAATTTGAAAGCAAGTAGGGAGGGGGAATGGGAGGGACTTGTCAGAGGGAGAAATGTCACAATTAAATTATCTCAAAAGGAAAGCATTTTAAAAGGAACTGCAAAAGACTTAGCTCTGTGACCTAAAAGACCTGTTGGAAGATTTCTGAAATTCCTTTCAGGGTTCTTACTCAGCCTTCTACACAGGACTTCCCGCCATGTTGAACAGTGGCCAGTCCTTCACTGTTGTCCATGGCACATGCCCATGCCTCTGAAGGTCATGTCATACATCTGTTGTACTTGGAGGTTCTGGCAAAGGTTCACACTGCCAGTAGGTCCTAGTAGACAACCAAGGAGCCCTGCAGTGAGGGTGTCGGTAACAGGCATCCCAGTAAGCTGATTGTCGGTAGCCACAGTCAGGAGGCCTTGCTCAGTGAGTAAAGTCTGGGGAAAGATTTGGGTGAATTACAATAGTGGGAAAAGCAAGGAGGGTCAGTTGGAGTTGGGTGTGGAATTCTTCACACTTCGTTTAAACGAGTTGACATTTATACCCATTATAAAGTGAGAAACTTTTAAAGGTTTTGTAGTGCTACGATGAGAAATGTGCTCTCCGGATAGCAGCTGCTCTAATAGGGAGTGCTCTGACATGGGATCAGGAAATGGCCCATGGATTGTCCTGGGCCCCAGGCAAGAGGTGGCCCTGGAGAAAGTGCTGACATCCTTGGGGCCTCTCTGGCATCAGTCTGTTGTACTGTGATCTTGGTCACTACTGGGTGAATTTAGTGGTATGGATGCGTGAGTCCTTACCCTTCTGACCACAGTGCCTCTAAACAGAAGAGGGGTTTAGTCGCTGAAGGTCACATTATACATGTGTTGCACTTGGGGGTTCTTGGCCAAATGCCACGCTGACCAGACACACCCCCGATTCTGTGATTGGCACTTATGGCAGGAACTCATCCTTCTGCGGAGCATGTGAAGTAAAGATACCTCAAGTGCAAGATAGTGCATAATTAGTGGAAATTAGTGATCCAAGGGAGGGTTCAAAGTGTAAAAGGAATGTGTTCGTGCATTTGTGGGAAGCATAGACGAGCTCACCACATCCCAGGAGTATGCTCAAGGGAAAAGCGACTGTCTTGTTGTGTTACCTAAAGCAACTGTAAGTGGGTCTCCCTGCTGGAGGAACAAGCATTGACAATCGTTGCCTCTGGGGAGGAGTCTGGGTAAGGAACAAGATCCTACAAGGCACATGGTGAGCTAGTTCTTAGTACTGTCATAGGCTGCCATTTGGCTCCCAGTACAGATTGACTGCATCTCTTCTTGGGCATTTGGAGTCCTCCAGTCCTGCTCTGCTGCTGTGAATACACTGAAGGGTCCCTGGCTTGCTATCACTTACTGCACCATTAAGTGTGAGGCAGAGTGAGTGGCTGTGTGCTGATGTGCTGCCCATATTCCCACAGGGAGGCAAGAGAGACAGGGCTACAGCTCCTACAGGACAGGCTCCACACATGGCCATTCTGGGCAGTCGTGGAGAGACCAGGGTTCAGGTAAGAGGTTACCACATCAGCCATCACCTGCTCATAGGTATTGCATCCCTTCACACTGTGTTTGTGCTGAAGACCCTTCCTGTGTTTCAAAATAATTGCAATTAAAAAACAAACCAATATGTTGGCATACCTAATTCTTTGTTTAATGGAATAGATACAAATAATAATTATCTCTCTCATTGGTGATATGTCTCTCCTTGCTGCTTTATTTTCTGCCAATTAGTTCATCTCTTAAAAACACATTTTTTTACAATTTATTCAGAGGTTTTTTTCAAAAGGTCGCTAATAGAGGGCTCAAATAGTAGTGTTCTGTTATCTTGCATGTCATGGGTTACATTTATAATGTTGGAAATATAGCCTCTTCTATGTCCTACCGATGTATTGGATCACTATACTTATTTTAATATGTAATTTTTTACATTTAAATATATAGAGAACCTCTCCTCAGTATTTAAAGCCAAATCCCTTATAGATTTCAGAGCTAAACTTGGTAGTAGACTGAAATTACCTAAGATTTATGGTTTTTGTCCTTTTGTGGAAACTTAAATGTGATTTTTACTTTTGCAAACTATGTGCAGCTTTAGATGTTGCTCAGATTGCAGAGAAAGGACCTGATCAGGCTGTTGACAGCATTCGTGCACAGTGCCCAGGCTGTACACAACAGTAGACATGGACAGTGCCCAGGCTGTACACAACAGTACACATGGACAGTGCCCAGGCTGTAGATAGCAGGGCACGTGTACAGTGCCCAGGCTGTAGACAGCACGTAAGTATGGACACTGAGCAAATGTTGAAGCTGTGTGTAGTTTGGAATAATTCCGTTCCTTGTGGACACCTTCGAAAGGCTCCTCCCAGGAGAGTGGGCTTGGGGGAGACTCTCACTGCAGACTTGGATTCGCCTTTCAATTTCCTTGAACTAGCTAGACTTACAGAAAGTACTCTACCACATTCTGCAACTGACTGACTTCTGGGGCCTGTGGTGGTCCTGCTGAAGTCCCCCTGAACTCTCCCGGACTGTTCCTGGGGCTCACAACTCTGAGCTGACCCAGACAGATGTTTGTCTAGAAAAATAGCAAGGAGAAAAGGCTACCTATAAGACCAGGTCGATATCCATTAGGGCTAAAGGCCACCAAAAGTAATGAAAAACTATAGGTCTTCCTTGTGAAGCTGACCATGATACTGGTCATGGCTTTAGCCACTGGAATTAGGTAGGATCTAGGCCTAGGCCTGGCCAGCTGCATGTCTCACCCTGGCAATGTTTGTGCAGCCTGAATTCTGACCCAAGGCATCAGACTGAAAGTCAGGCTAACATCCTTGTGCTGAGAGGAAAGCTGGCAGCCCTCTTTGAGGCAGCCAGACTCTAATGATGGCTCTCCCCTGAAGAAGTCACTGTTTCCTCAGCCTGCCTTTCCTGCCAGCAGCGGTCCAGCCTGCCTAGTATGCTGTGGAAGAGGATGCTTTCCTTTTGTCCTCTCTGACTTGCCATTGTCCCGTTCCCATGTTTAGAACCTTAGAGCTAGGCCAGATGACAACTGTACACCTGTGAGCAATAAGCGCTGTAACTCTCTAGGGAGGCTAGCACTCTCCGCCACAGGAGAATGTCACCAGTGTTCTCAAATCTCCACACTCAGACTTGTGTCTGATGACTGTCTCTGGTCACTGTCCTGTCTGCTTGTTCTCTGTCAGGCAGCTGCCGGCATCAGTGAGCCTATGTACGTGTAGGGTTTTGGTTCTTTGATTTGTGGTTGATGATTGAAAAAAGTGCTGTTTGTAGATGTGCCGTAGAGCCAGGCCCATGCCAGTCTCCCCTGGGTCACTCAAGTCCTAGTCACCTCACCTGCAGCTCTTAGGACAGTGACCACCAGCTCATAACCCTCACCAGCCCTACAAAGAGCTGTCTGTACCCTCAGAGTCCTGTCCCAGACTGAATGCCCAGGAAAAATGTCACAAGAATGTGATTACCCTCACTATTAGTACCACAGCAGAAGGTATAGGGATTTATGTTTCAGATATGCTAGGGAAATCAGTCCTCCTTT
Organism: Rhynchomys soricoides; assembly: GCA_019843965.1. NCBI lineage: Eukaryota > Metazoa > Chordata > Mammalia > Rodentia > Muridae > Rhynchomys > Rhynchomys soricoides. The sequence goes on along the minus strand of JADRCH010000273.1, from coordinate 1,614,309 downwards.
GGTTTGTTGGCCATAAGGGTATTGACTTCTTCACATTCTCTAGAGAGCACATGTCCTCATAGATAAAAATAGTGTGATTGCTCCCTAGGACAGATGCTTTCGGAGTCCTGGGTCTCTGCCCGAGATGTGTCTACCCTGGATCCCACATCACTCAGCATTTCCAATAGCCCAGAGACGTCATGGCATCTGTTTGTCCCACTCCTGACTTCATGGCACGAGGGTGCGTGGTCCCTATGTGATGGTGTCCTTGTGGCCAGTGATATGAGGTAGACATGTAGAGTGGATACAGGTCTTAGGACCGTAAGACCGAGGTGATAGAATGGTGGTAATCTGCTGAGCCTGGCCCTGAGGAGGAAATCACAGGTCAGGAGAAGTCAGAATTCTAAGGTGAGAACTCCTGTGGGTGAGCTGGAAGGCTGGCCTTCAGTTGTCCCTAGGACAGCTAGCTCCTTAGGTAATCCTGTCCAAGCTGTAGGTGTCTTCAAGGGTGTGCTGTTCCATTGATGTTTGTAAACCAGCTACTACCAAGGGGGATTGGAAGCATAGTAAAGAACCCAGGGTTCTTTGTATGCATGCCACACGTGTCTGATTTCCTAGTTTTCAACCCAGCTGGTCTGTAGCTCTCACACACACATCAGTGGTCTTAGCCGTGGTCTGGCCTGGGAAGATACAGCCTCCTCCTGGATCATTTGCACCTTCAGGAGTTAGTCCTCCGTGAGCCATGGACTCTTAGGTCCTTAGCATCTTACACAAGGCTGCTTCCTGGCCCTGTCTCTGCATTCTAGGCCGCAGTCCTGTAGCCCAGCATTGATATGTCTTTATGACCTCTGGCACTCACCAGCTTAATGAAACAGACTGACTGTGTGCGCTCTGCATTGGTTTGCATGCAAGCTGGATGCAAAGTGTTGGATGATTCTTCAGCTCTATAGGACAGTAAAAGCAAAGGTTTTACTCCTGGACTCAGTGAGCGATGTCACAGTTCCCATCAGATGCACCAGTATTACAGTTCTAAATCCAGTGATCACGTCCATAAGCACCAAGGTTCTGATATCTCACTTCTGACATACATGTCTTAAAGACTGTGTTTACACATATAAAGAAAAGGCCAATAATCAAAACCAGTAAGCAGTTCTTGTGACCCAGAAAAGAACAATGTGAGGTCATCATTATGGTTACAGAGGTGCAAGCCCTGGGGGGAGGGGCACACAAGCCCTGGACAGTTAATCCTGTCTAGTGATTGAATGAACAGTAGCACAAATCTCTTTACACAACTGACCAATTCACAGGCTGGAAGTTTCCAGGAACCGGCTGCTATCCTCCATCTACATGGCCACACTAAGCTTGACACATTGGGAGCCTTTAGTGGTATATGTGTATTATCTAGCTTCAGGGCCAGGGATACCATTTTCCCTTGTTGTTCTGGTCACTTGGAAACAGAAACATGGTACTGGCCACATTAGTTAAAGCCTAAAACCTACATAGACAGTGGGCCCTGGTTTGAGACTTGGAACTTTGAAGGACATAACCCACTTTATTGGGCAGGCTACAACAGGAACACAATCACAGTCTTGACTGTAAAGGCTGGGTTGGGAGAAGTTCTAGGGACCTGAGACAAAAAGGCCAGTGTGAGTGGCCTTGTGCTGTGTCGGTGTCAGGCTTAATGGCTAGAGGTGAGTCTAGGGGCAGCTAGGGGCAGTGTGTGTATGCAAGGACAGAGCTTCATTGGCACCTTGCCCATGTGGAAGGAAGTTCACAGGCCGCCTGCTACCACTGCCGTGTTAAATGCTTTGCTTATGTGCTCTTTTGTACGGTTGGTCCTTAATTGGGGCTTTTTGTTGTTTTAAAGATGAAGCAATCTACTTTTTCGGTGAAATGACTGGGCTTGTGTTTTTGGGCGAGCACATTTTCCTAGTGGGACTTTCCTGTCTTTAATATTCTTTTTATTTCTACAATATATAAAGTAGAAAGCTGTTACTATTTCAAGATGAGAAAAAATAGACAAAACTTCATGTTAGAAAAGGCTCAAAATGCTTATGTTCAAAATGGCAGTGTTCACTTTGGGCATAGTTGAGACATATTCAGAGCATGCAATCATAACATAACTGTAAATGTGAGCTGTCAGGGTCACTGCAGGGACTGCGGCCTGGCAGATGGGGTGGGGGTGCACCCCACAGGTAGTCAACATCAAAGTCTAGGGCCAACTCGGTCACCCTGTGAACAAATGGGTGCCAGAGTTGAAGCTTTGACCTGTCCCTGGCTATTATTCAGCCCAGCTGGTGAGGGAAAACGTGTTACATTCCATTAAGAGCTGTAAACTTCGATGAGATTCTTCCCTCTGCCTCTTCTCATGGCGACTGAGAGGGGCCTGCACACTAGGAAACCACAGGGGTGGCAGCAGCGATGACAGGGGGGTGAAGGTTGCATTCATCTGGACACCTGTTTGGGTTGTCACCCTCACACTTTAGGGGTCATTAGGCAGTGCATGTTAAAGCCATCACTTCCATGTACCAAAGAAAGCCAAGAGCAAGACTTACAGAAAAGGGTGGTGGCATTGAGACAGGATCTTGCTATGTGGCATTATCCTGGCTGGAACTCAGAGATCCAGCCGCCTCTGAGTCCTGAGTACCACCATGCTCAACCAAAAGGTGTTGTTTGTAAGATGTGGAAACTCTGAGTTTCCTTCAAGGCCAGCTCTGCTCCAAGCCCCTTCCCAACCCCCGTGTCTGTCAGAGGCAGGAAGTGGCCAGCTACACTGTGGGGTTGGGGCACTTGTGTGCTCAGCCCTTGAAAAGCCACACGTGGCTTTTTCTGTGCTTGGCAGGAAGTCCTCCGAGAGCCATCTGCATATGAATTTCCATTTCCAAAGTCATTAGCAGTAATAAACATCTAGATGTCCTGCAGATGGTCAGAACTGGCACCAAGAGAAACAATTTTGACAGTTTCCTTCCACTGATAGCACTGCCTCCTAATTAATTGCTTCCACTTTAATGGAATAATTATAGAGCAAAATTTAATGACAGGTGGTCACAACTGAAAAATGTTCTGTCTTCCAGTACAGCTCAGCAATCCGTCTTTGTGCATGCTTAGAACCGTGCCACTTCTTTGAGTTGGTGTATGGAGACATTTCTTCTTACTTTGGTGTTCATCTCTGTTTGGTACAGGAGGCAGACAGCATGACCATGACCATTGGAGAAGATACTAGGTGTTGTACAGGTAAAGTCCTCTCTAGCCTCTCAGTGAATCAGTACTTGCTGTCTTTATAGCTGAGGGCCAAGTGGTTAAGATGTCGCATGGGCCAGCTTCCCAACTGGGGTCCACCAACTTAATCCAAGACGTGTTTGCTTCTTCCAGAAGAGTGTGGAAAAAGGATCAACATCCCGACTCTGCCCTCCTTCCAAGGAGTATTCAGAGTGACATCACCCAGTCTCATCAGCAAGGACAGCAACTGGGACCACATTTGAAGGAAAAATTGCTTTTCAGAGGTTTCTCCTACACACACTGTAAAAAGATCCCATTGGTTTGTTTCAGAGGTTGATCCTGACTCCATAACCCAGAACACTCGCCACTAACAGTCTTCTTATTTTTCTGTTATTGTGAAAAGGCACCATGGCCAAAGCAACTTACGAAAGAAAGCATTTAATTTGGGTCTTAGTGTTCCAGAGGGGGGTAGAGCCTATGATCATCATATTGGGATGCATGACAGGGCCAGGCAAGGGCTAGCCAACTGGGAATGGCTCAGGGTTTTGAAACTTCAAAACCCACCCCCCAGCGACACACCGCCATCATCAAAGCCACGCCTCCTCCAGTAAGGCCACGCCTCCTAATCCTTTCCACCAACTGGAGACCAAGCTTTCAAACATACTAGCTTATGGGGCCATTCTCATTCAGACCACCACACATGATATCTAGTAGCTATACAGTGGGTCAGAAATTACTTTTTCATTAGAAAAGCTAACAGAAGTAAGTGTTCATCAATTTTTTTTTCTTGATCCACAAAGTATTTGGATAGAAAAAAGAAAAACAACCAAATTCTTGCTTTCTTGTGGGAGAATTGGTTCTGCTTGGAGGAAAGATGGCTCAGTGGTTAAGAACGGTGGCTTCTCTTCCAGAGACTCAAGGTATGATTCCCATCACCCACACGGTGGCTCATAACTGTCTGTAACTCCAGTTCTGGATGTTCTAAAGCCTTTTTTGGCATCTGTGAGCACCAAACACAAAAATGATGCCCAGACATGGATACAAGCAAAACACCCATAAAGATGAAATAAATACGTTAAAAAAATATATTTTTAAAGAAGCATAGTGGGTTAAGCTTAAAGTAAGATCCACTTTAAACTTTGGGGTTCTTACTATTTCCACTGGGGATACAAGAGTAGCTGTGCCTATCAGGTTCCTTAACAGCCCTGCTGTATCTCTGGGGACACTTAGTCCCCTCACGAGATGCAAGCACTCTGGTCACTGGAAGATGTATCCCTTCAGAGCTCCTGTCTAAGATTTTAATAGGCTTCTAAAAATGTTCCTTTTCATCTTTATGCTGACAGTTTTCCAGACCACTGGCTCAACCATGCTGTGCGGAGATCTTGGGTTTCTCCTTGAGATTCTGTGTTTACCAGCAAGGTATAAAAATATCTCCCACATTTGAAAATGGTTGTATTTGCTCAACTTCTTTCTGCTCCTGAAGGACTTGAGCATAGTGTGTCCACAGGTCTTGTAGCTGCCATGACTTTACTGCCTAGATCTGGAACTGGCTTTTCTGGTCTTTCCGTCAAATTCTGTCTTCTTCCTTTCTGCTGCTTTCAAACATTGCTGCCTTTAGAAGTTCTGGTTTGTTTGTTTTGTTTTGTTTGCTGTTTACTTGTGTAACTTTGAATCAAGGTTCTGATCTCTTAGATTGAAAGTATATTTCTATGAAAGTTGTTTTCCATCACAGAAGCTGCATCCTGACTTGTCAATAAAATCCATACGTCAGTCACAAGTTTAAATAAGCCACTGTGTTGCTTGAACATTTATCACATGAAGAGCTTTTGCAGTGACAGCATTGCTTACACTGTTTTCCAGTCAAGTCTTTTGATAGGATTTCCACATATCAACTTAAAATAAAAATCCATTTCTAAGCTCATACTTCACTCTTTTCTTAAGACAAGGTTCTATCCTGTGGCCCAACAGCCTTCTGTGTCATGTCTGCCTTTTGTGTCAAGCCTTCTGTTACCTTTTTTTGGCAGGCAGACCATATCTTTCTTTTTCTTTATAGAAAAATAATGATGAGTCCAGAATCCTATAATCAGTGTACCTAGAGTCTGGGGGGAAAAAAATCAACACATTTTCAGGAATCAAAAATTTGACCGATATATTCTTTCTAAGAGGAAATGGGTGTGCTCAGGTTGAATGAAAGCTCTGTCCCATGAAATGCTGAGTCTGTATGACTCAGCACTGGGCAAAGAAATCAGTGAAATGTGCAACTACCACTAAGCATTCTGAACTGTAAAAGTAAATAAATCAGCAAAGCAATAGACTATTACCAGGAAAGTGAGGGTACCTCTGGGTGAAACGAAAAGAAACAAAGTGACTGTGCCTCTGGGTGAGAGGAAAAGAAAGACACATTTCCTTTTCTTGCTTAGAAAACAATAGTTTTTATTATCCGTCAATATTTTTAGAAATATAAATGTAATGTGAACTAGAAAAGGGGTGAAAAGAAAAGCCACTTACATTCTATGCTGGAATCAATTTCAAAGCACAAGTAAAATGCAAGATGAATGGTGTAACACATTCATTCCAGAAACGAACAGGTCAAGTACAACAAAAACGGTGACATTCATTTGAACAAGTTAATAAGTCAGCTTGTTCTCATAGAATCAGAGGAGTAAATGCCTCTTGGTTTATATTCTTTTTGAACACATGTGGATAGTTCATAGGACCTCACTATGAATTAGGCCCCAAAGTAAACCTCAGACAAAATAATAAAAAGCTAATTTACTAAAATCGCATTATCTGCCTGAGAGAACATAACATAAACAGCAGCAAAAAGATAAAAGCAAGTCTTTGCCCATAGCAGTTAATTCGCCGTTCTAAAAAAAAAAATTGCTTGCAAATTTATTTTAGAGTAATAAAGATATTGCATTTAAAAACTCATTGCAGGGCTGGAGAGATGGCTCAGCGGTTAAAAGCACTGGCTGCTCTTCCAAAGGACCTGGGTTCAATTCTCAGCACATACACATGGCGGTTCACAATTGTCTGTAACTCCAGTTCCAGGGGGTTTGACAAACACACAGAGAGACATACATGCAGGCAAAACACTGATGCACATAAAGATTAATAAACAAAACTCATTGGAGGGCAGTGATATCACAGAAGATAAATCAGGTTGCTCTGGACTTCCTTAACTCCAGTTCAGTAGCAATCATACTTGGAAAAACGTAAAGTTGGCTGCCAAGGTAAGCCTGATTGATACGTTGTGGTTAATTTCTACTTACTTCAGTTACTCAGCCAGTGACAGCCCTGTGTACATTTCTAGTTCAGACTGCCAGGGCCAAACAGAACACCTTGCCCTCCAAATAGTGGGGTGCTGTGTGGCAACTGCTTTGGTTTCCTGAGAAGCAGGCACAGAGGCTGGCCATCATGTGTCATCTCCCTTAGCTTGAGTAACTTCCACAAGGTTTAAAAAAAGAAACCTGTAGATAACGATTAATTAGAGGCTGGAGAGATGTCTCAATAGTTAAGAGTGCTGACTAGTCTCCCAGAGACCCAGGTTTGTTCCTGGTACCCACAGAGTAGCCAACAAGGACTTTTCACAGCACATATGTGGCACACAGACATACAGGCAGAATACCCATGCATATAAAATAAAAATAAATTTTTTGCCATTCAGGGAGCCAATCTTTTAAGGACCATAACATTCAAAAGCAACCTAGTGTAAGGGCAAATTTAGAAGTCAATCATACATAGTCAGGAAAGGAGGAGACCCAGAAAGGGCCTTTGATACAAGACCCCAGACTTTTCATTCAAGTTGACTCGCAGCACCAAAATATCTTTTAGTCATCAAAAATCAAACCCCGAGAATCAAGACTGATTCCCAGAGGTATAATTCCATAAGACTCAACATTTTTAATTTCTATCAATAAAGTCACACATACAATGAATTAGAAATATGTAGTGTACTCAAGAGATAAACTATCCCAGAAGAAATCAATGCATCAGAGTCATCAGACAAGACTTCCTTAAACGTGCTTACAACTCCAGAAGGTGGCATGAATAACATCTATTAAGAAATGTATGAATAAAACCCAAACCATAGATATGTATATATGTGTGTCTATGTGTGTGTATGTGTGTGTGTGTATCAAAAAGAAATACAATAACAGAAATGAAAAGTTCCCCAGAGGCATTCTGGAGTAGATTTGAATAGACAAAGAACAAATTGGAAGTTATTACACCTTAGAAATGTACATTATGACAGGAAACAATGTAAGGAGCCCATGGAGCCCAGTATGGGTTACTTTCCAGTTGCTGTGATAAAACGCCGTAACCAAGGAGACTTACAGAAGAGCTCATTTAGACCTCTGGCTCCGGGATGGTGGGGCTGATGGCAGAGTGGAGACATGGCAGCTGGAATGGAAGCGAAAGCTCACATACCTGGCCATGAGCACGGGCAGAGCAAACTTGGAGCAGGGCAAGGCTTTGAGCTCTCAAAGCCCAGCCACAGTGACACTTCTTCAGAAGGGCACACCTCCTAAGTCTCCCAAACACCACCACCAAACAGGACCAAGTACTCAAATGTCTGAGGCTATGGGGGACATCTCATTCAAACCTCAAGAGGCTCCACTGAGCTGTAAGAATGTTGTAAAACATAGAACACAAATGAAGGAGCACAGAGCACAGAAAATGTTCAAAGCTCCCCCCAAAAAAGACCGTGTGTGTCTAAGAAAACAGGACATGTCTGGAGAGACACATAGTCAGACTAGTGAGGGCCAGCAACATACAACCTTGAACATAGCAGCTGAGAAATTACTTATCAGACACAAAGGACTACCAAGATTATCACTGGTTTTTTTAAAAGAAGTCTTGGGAGATAGACAACACATTTATATATTCAAAATGCAAAAGAGAGACTGGAGAGGTGGCCCGGCAGTCAACATCCACATGAGACATCTTATAACTGCCTGTGACTTCAGTACCAAGGGGATCCAATGCCTTTGGCCTCCGTGGGCATTTCATGCACATGGTGCACATACAGACAAGCAGACACATGCACATCAATAACTTTTCTTGTTATTGCAAAAAAAAACCAAAAAAACAAAAAACCTTGCCAACTGAGAATCTTGTATCAGGCAAACCTATCTTCCTAAAATAAAGACAAGGTTAAGGTATTCTCAATAAGCATAAGCTAAAGAGATTCATTTATCACTATACTAGCTTTGTAGGACATGCAAAAAGAGCCAGTGAGATGACTCAGCAGGTAAAGCCACTGGTACAAGCTGGAGAGCTAAGTCAGATGCCTGTACCTGCACAGTGGAAGGAGAGGCCAACTCAAGCACGGATGAGCTGCCTTCAGATCTACACACACACACACACACACACACACACACACTTAATAAAATGTGGTAAACAGCTTAGAAGCTTAAAATCTTTAAAGGAAGAAATGCAAAAGTAAGTCCCTCAGATTGGAATGAAAGGAAGCCAGACTGTAACATAACCAAACGAAGAAATACAGACCTTGAGTGAAGGTAATTACATGGGCAGTTAAAAAGCTGAATTTAGTGGGGCCGTGGTGGTGCACGCCTTTAATTCCAGCACTGGGGAGGCAGAGACAGGCGGATTTCTGAGTTCGAGGCCAGCCTGGTCTACAGAGTGAGTTCCAGGACAGCCAGGGCTACACAGAGAAACCCTGTCTTGAAAAACAAAACAAAAGCTAAACTTATTGTAATTTTGATTTACAACTCTGCCTTTCCTATATGCTTTGAAAGACAAGTACAGTCTGTTACTGGCCGTGTGATGTATGAAGACATAATCTGCAGCACATTCAGACCATGTTGTTAACAACTTTGGGATGATAAATGTAATTTCTATAGAAACCAGTTAAATTAGCTGCAAAGTACACATAAGAGGAAATGATAAAGGAATCAAAGCATCACTCTAAAAATATCGGAGGAAATGAAGAGATAATGACAGGCCTTTTTGTGAGGATACAAAATGTGAATTTTTGCTTATTTTTGTAATCCTTGGCCAGAGGCCAAACTCACAGTACTCTTTCTTCAGCCTCCTAATAGGATTATAGGTGCACAATACCATGGCCAGGAAAGTGGGTCCTTTTTTGGTAAGGATTAATTTATTTTTGTGTTTTACTTGTCTGTACATCTGTACTGCTTGCATGCCTGATGCCCAGAGACCAGAAGAGGGCATCGGCTCCCCTAGGACTGGAGAAAAAGACAGGTTTGTTTGGTTTTTTTTTTAAAAAAATTATTTACTTAATGTATATGAGTACACTGCAGCTGTCTTCAGACACACCAGAAGGGGGCATCAGATCCCAATACAGATGGTTGTAAGCCAATATGTGGTTGCTGGGAATTGAACTCATGACCTCTAGAGGAGCAGTCAGTGCTTTTAACTGCTGAGCCATCTCTCCAGCCCTAAAAGACAGTTTTAAATAGCTATGTGGTTATTGGAAATTGAACCCATATATATGCTGAGCCTGGTGGTACAGGCCTGAAATTGTAATTAAGTTAGAGGGCAGAAGGAGAAGGGTTACAAATTCAAGGTCTGCCTGCCTGGGATCTGGAGGGAGTTCAAGACCAGCCTGGGAAACTTAGTGAAACCATTTCTCAAAACGGAGAAAGAGGGATCAGTGGCAGAGTGCTTGCCTAGCTTACACAAGGCTCTTAAGTTCAATCCCCAATACTGGTGGGGGGCGGGGGTGCAGGGAGGTGTGTATATCTCAACTGACAAACAGGGCAAGTTTGTCCCTGCCAAGTGACTAAATTAAGTTTGTCCCTCTGACCTCTTTTCCACAGGATCTGCATGGAACTATTGAGTGTTCCTCCGTCTACCTCCTGGTAACATCTTCATGCAGGTTTTCTCTGCCGTGTGTTGAGAAGCAGAAATCTGAAGGCATATTAACAGGTTATCAGGCCCTTCTCAAGCAGGAATCTACTGCTGACATTCCTGCAGTGGGCCAGAGACAGTGGATATTGCCTAAGGAGCCTGGCCAGTTTTTTATGTCAACTTAGCACAAGTTAGAGCCATCTGAGAGGAGGGAACCTCGATTGAGAAAATACCTCTATAAGATCAGACTGTAGGCTAGCTTGTAATTAGTGATTGGTGTGGGCAGTGCCATCCCCAGCCTGGTGGTCCTGGATTCTATAAGAAAGCATGCTGAACAAGCCAGGAAAAGCAAACCAGGAGATAACACTACTTCCTAGCCTGTGCAGCAGCTCCTGCTTCCAGGTACCCACATGGTTTATGTTCTGCTTTGACTTCCCTCAGTGGACTGTGATTCAGGATATGTGAGCTGAATAAACCCTTTCCTCCCCAAGTTGCTTTTGGTCATGGTGTGTCATCACAGCCACAGGAACCCAACTAAGACACCAGGGTCACTAGAGAACAAGTCGTGCAGCTACTGGTTTCAAATGAGCAGGAAATTCATGAATCCAGTCTATGTTACAGTAGACTTGAGAGGAGAGACCAGGAACAGAATGGAGTTACAGAAACACTGCCCACTGAGCTTTGTCAGGTCAAAGACCAGCAGATACTGCAGTAATGAGCCTAAGGAGAAAGAGTTCCCCCTCTAGTGGCTGCTGAGCCCCATGTCCAATCCTTCACCAACCCTGGTGGATACATAGAGACTCTTGGCCCAGTGTCTATGAGGCCTGGGCCCTGGAGCTGGCTAGTTGGTGGCTATGGTAACCTAGAGATGTATCCTTGTGGGCTCGGCGGAGCACAGCCAGTATGAAATAGTCATACAGTTGTACCTGTTTTATTGATTCTTCACCAAGACCCCTTGAACAAATCCCATATTCAAGATGGTGGAGAGAAATATTTGACATCTCATTTGGTCATTTCGATGGTCAGTCAAATGCAGAGCCACCAGAAGCTGAGGTCACTGTGTCATACTAACCGGTACGCAACAATCATGAGAACGTATTTCCAACTTTTAAGTTCTTGCCACCTCTAAGGACACCATTAATTCTCCCTTGATCCCATTCACAAAGGAAAGTGTGATTTCTGCTGTAAACAGCCGCATAAACTGGAAGCCGAAAATGCAGACAGGCAAAGCAACAGCTGCTAAATGAGGCTGGGTGGCTCCTGTGGTTACTGATGTGGCCTCTGGTTAAGCAAGACCGAAGCTGCACTGGGGTATTGGTAGCCGTACAGCAGCCCCAGAACGCTAATTTCAGTCAGTGCCCTCTGACAATGCACCCCAATGAGAAGGGAGACAAGGAAATGTCAGGTTATGTCCCAGGCCCACCTCCTGCCCACCCTCCATCTGTGCCTGTGTCAGGGCTCACGGGAACATATGCTGCCTGTTGCTCACTGACCATCTGTTCACAGAGCTGTGAAGTGTGCCTGTTACCTTGGTGATGGGACCCTTGATTGGCGCAACACCACAAACATTTGCTACTCAGGTTCCACTTTTATCTGTGCTCTGGAATGGGGCTGGGGGAGGCAGAGGGGAAGGGGGCAAGCTGGAGGGATGTGTGAGCTAAGAGGCCAGGCAAAGGGGACCGGCCTGGAGGAGGGGCGGGGTCCACAGTGGGCTTCTTTCCTAGGCATTCCTGTTTGTTCTCCCTAACACCCCACCCACCGTCCCCATCCCTACTCAGGCACAGCTGGGGGTGGGGCTGATGAATCTGAAAGCAGGGGTCTGCCTCTCTTTCCCAGGGCTCATTGGGCCTGGCTCCAGCACTGGCCTGTTTCTGTGGAGCCTCAGCCTTCCATCCTAGCTCTGCCTCATGATAGGACATCTGTCTTCCCCCCACCCTGTTGGATCTGGTGTGAGGGGGACAAACAAGCTGTTATTAACAACAGTCCTGGGAAACATCGCTTGCTTAGCTTGAGTGGTGGAGGGGGCTCTGCTATGGTCCTAGGAGTTCCAGGCCTCTGTCAAGGGTCAGGAAATTGGAACCATATCTTAAAACAAGCCACCCCATTCATGTTGCGGTCATCGCAGCATAGGACTGTCACCTTAGCACAAGGTCAGGGTCAGAATGGGCTCCGTTCTTATTAGAAATTTGGGGATCAAGGGTCACAAAGCCTCAAGTCTATTTTCTTCTCCCATTGCACAGTCTGATAGCAAATTGGCCCACGTGTAGGGTACATTTAAGCACACGGAGACCATTTGAAAAGGGAGCTAGGACCATGGGGACCACTTTGGTGTTTCATCTCAATGGGCAAAATGTGTTGGCATCCCCATCAGAAGGAAAGGCTAGACAGCTGTGGTCCGATTGCCCAGCTCACACATAACTGGGACCACAGACTAGGCCAAGCTCTGCTTGGGGTCTCTGGAGCCTCATTGTCCAGTGTCTTCCATACATCCCCAGGGAGACAGCATCCCTGTAAATATCCATTTAGGACAAGGAGAAGCCATGTCTCAGAATGGCGTTACTCCTCCTTCACTGCCCGAAGCCTCACACTCTTGAAGTCCTTCCGGTATGCCTATTGTGATCACAACTTCCGGAATCTTGATAAATCTATAAAAGCTTCTTTGTGGCATTTTAAAAGTGCCCAGACCTCAGTCGGGGCCTGGGCTTCACAGACCATATTATCAGCTTGTCCTTCCCCAGTTTAGCAGGGGCCTGCCCTCTCTACCTCCTGGGTCCCCCAAGACCAAAGGACCACGTCTGACCTTAACGCCACCCTTCGTGTCCTCAATATTGCTTCTTCCGTGGCCAGACGTCTATTCGGTGCCTAGCTAAGCCTGTAAGAACCTCATTCTGTCAATCACCCTCCTCAAAGACTGCACGTATCCAGTCAAGTCCTGTATCATTGCAACTGTTGAACCTAAATACTATCATCTAAATAAAATTAAAATATAATCTTTAAACAACTTCCAAAAAACAAATGTGTTGGGCACCAAATTGTGTAGTGTTCTGCCTGCATATATGCCTGCAGGCCAGAATAGGGCACCAGATCTCGTTATATATGGTCATGTGGTTGCTGGGAATTGAACTCAGGACCTCAAGGAAGAGCAGACAGTGCTCTTAACCTCTGAGCTATCTCTCCAGCCCCGATCCCCTGTATTTTCAAACAAACAGACAATACTCACTCTCAGATCGTCAGTATAAGGAATGAGAAATCTCAATTTTTGAGTTATCTCCTCTGACTCCACTCCTGATGTTCCTGACACAGATAAAAAGTTTCCTTATAGAGCTAGCATAGCATTTCTACCCAAGAGATAAAGAGACAGCTTCTAAAAGCCCTTGTCTCAATAGCCATGTAAAATCCTTCCTAAGGCCTTGGCAAACTGCATCTCACAGCTGATAGCCCAACAGCCTAAAGGCTTGTAGAACCACCATTTAATAGGACAGGCAAGAACGACAGCATGATCATTCAGACTTAGACCCTGACAGACGAAATCAGGGTCTACCCAGTCTCTCTGTTAAGCTGCTGCTGCTGCTGCTGCTGCTGCTGCTGCTTCGGAAGTGCTGTGGGCTCCTGGTGTATGCTATCAGGTGAAGGGGACACTGGTGTGTGCTCTCGTTGGGGGAAAAATAAAAACAAGTCACAGTTGAAGAAAGTGCACAGGTGGAAAACAAGAAAAGTGTGGACTTTTGAAGATTATTTTACTATGTATCTGGATAATTCCAGGGAGACAACTGTTTAAAAAAAAATGTGAGAGAATTGGCCACATGTAAAATTAGAATAGAAAAGTCAGGAGTCTTCTGGCTCCCGAATGGAATACCCATTGATCTTAAAAGAATAAGACTAAGACTATAACTAAGAAGAAGTATTGGAGACCCATAAGCCACACCTGAAGTATTTATAGAGGACACACAGAGACAGGACACATGACAACTTAGCCATTTTTGCAACATCCTTTGGCATATCTAGAGCAACCCCTGTTAAGGGATTATTGGTTTTTTGGTTTTTGTTTTTTCCTTAAGCAGCTAGACTAAATCTAAATGTCTGAGAAGAAATATCCAAGAATAAGTATGACAACCCTATAAACAGGAGGAAAAGTAATAGAGGAATTTATTCTATCACATATTAACTTTCTCTGATACGCTATTTAAAACAATATGCTACTAGCAAACTAGTAACTGGAAAATATGGAATTTTCAAATTATGTGAGGAATATATTTAAAGTACTGCAAGGTTTTCCTTGCCATGGTGTTGAGCTGATAGTTTTCTAAAAACATGACAAAGCTTCTCTGAACTTAATCAGAATTAATTCCAGGAAGATCGGAGGTTTAAATTCTACCAGTACGGTGGGTGCAGGTAGCAACAGAGTGAGCTAGAAAAGAACATGGGAGAAGTTTTTGTTGTGGAGAATCATAGTGGTCTAAATATAATACAACAGAAGCTCCAATAATAATAAATAATATTCCACATGTTAAAAATATTTCTACCTGGTGCAGAAAAGGAAAAGAGCTCTCAACAGTTTATGGAAGAAATGCAGGATGCTCAGCACCTGCGGAAAGCCTAGTGGCCACACCCAGCAGCACCTG
>JADRCH010000273.1:1563267-1593842 GCA_019843965.1 Rhynchomys soricoides | reverse complement strand
TGCTGGCCTAACGGTTCTTGCACATGAAAGGATGCTGGCCTAACGGTTCGTGTTTCAGTGCAGGCAGGGTGCTAAGGAAGATGAGTAGACTGATTCTAGAGAGGTAGTTGATAGACTCTACCCAGATGACAGACAACAGGCCACCAGACCTGTCCTTTGGGATCTCTTGTCTGGAGTGGTGGGACAGGGACACATCTCTTCACCCTTATTGACTGATTTTTCTACAGTCTCACATAGCTTTTATAGGCAAAATACAAGCTTAGGTATAAGTCAAACAGAGGGGGACCATAGGTCTGTTTCTACCTAGTTCCACCTATGTTCTGATCCCTATCCCTTGGAAAAATATTGTTTTCCCATGAAAATTCCAAAGATTAAGAACATGCTGAGAAAGGAAGGAGTCCTGGCTTTACAGTCCCTTTTATAGAGGGCGGAGAGTAGAGTGTCATCTGGTGGGTGTTGCAGCCTGCCTTGCAATAGAAACAACTCTGATGCCCTGGCAGCAGCGGCCTGGTGGTAAAGGGGTGGGAGTGGGGAGTGGGAGGACTTGCAGTATCTTAGTGCTGCTGATGGCTGTGAAGTGTATTTGCACGTTCACAGCACCTCCCTTAACTGTTCTCATGCTCAGTTCTGAGGAGCAGGGACCATCTCTTCCCTGACCCCATGACCCTTGGCCAGACCCTCCTGCCATGTTTGATTCTCACAGGCTGGATAGCGCCACTCACTGGGCCCGAGTGGCAGAATTTGTACAAACAGCGTAGACACCGTGAAGGGCCAGGGAGACGATAGTTGAGTTGGGCTGGTTATAAAAAGGAAGGAAAAACCAGGCTGCAGAGATGGCTCAGCGGTTAAGAGCACTGACTGCTCTTCCAGAGGTCCTGAGTTCAAATCCCAGCAACCACATGGTGGCTCACAACCATCTGTAATGGGATGCAATGCCTTCTTATGGTGTGTCTGAAGACAGCTACAATGTACTCATATACATTAAGTAAATGAATTTTAAAAAGAAGGAGGAGGAAGAGGAGGGGGAGGAGGAGGGGAGGAGGAAACCAGGCGATGGTGATGCAGGCCTTTAATCCCAGCACTTGGGAGAAAGAAGCAGGCAGATCCCTGAGGAGTCTGAGGCCAGCCTGGTCTACAGAATGAGTTCCATGACAGCCAGAAATACACAGAGAAACCCCGTCTTAAAATAAAAAACAAACAAAAAGGAGAAACCATTCCAGAGAAAAGACAGGATGGGCTAGGCTGGGATTCTCTCCACAAAGAACATCAGCATTCTTTCTCCCTGCTTCTCTGGCCCAGGATTTCAGATCCAAGCTAATGGGTTTTCTGAGCCAAGACCCAAATGGGGAACAGGTACGAGGCATGCAGTTTGTCAGGGATAGGGTCATTTAGAGACTCGCTTAAGTTCTAAGAGTTCTCTTTGGCAAAGGTCTGGGCTTCTCCAAGACTTGGTTTCCTATGCTAGGGAAAGGAAAACAATGGGATTATGGTGGAGGCCACCAAAATATGGGGAATATTCATCCGGTGCCTGGCACAAAGCCTGCTCTTTTTCAATAGAACCATTCATTACCATGAGACCAGCAGAAGTCAGATTCACACAGATACACACAGAGAGACACAGTCACACACACACACACACACAGACAGAGAGAGAGAGAGAGAGAGAGAGAGAGAGAACTATATCTTGCTTCCCTTAGCAAAGGTCTTCAGAGAATCAGCACAGGGTCAGGCCCAAGATAACCCCAGTCCTCTATCCCCAGAGGCTTCTATTAATAGAAACCCCTGAACCCTACCTGCCTACCAAAGCACCCCTTGCCAGGACAACATACAGTTTTGTCACTTGGTCATACAATAATGGTTGCATTTGTGTTAGAAAGATAAAGCAAAACAAAATGTGTCGCCAGAGCATCTTGAAGTGCACTGATGAAGTGTGGGATTGACAGCTTCCGGTGCCTGTCCGTCCAAGCCACTAGCCACACCACTGAACCCTCTGACAGACCCGTGATGAACCGTGATCCCTACAATTTCCCTCACTGAGGTGAGAATGCATGGTTTGTCAAATGAGAAGACCTGGGGCACTGTTTGCTCAACAGATAGCACAGTAATCATGACAGTACCTCATCTGGTAGGCGATATTTGGGTATTAATGTCAACCCTTGATAGCTGCTGCGGCATAAAACCAGTCAGTATATCGTCCTTTTGCTCCCTCCCTTGGGAGATGTGAACTTTCTACCACTGAGAGGTTCCCTCATCATCACACACAGATCTGCTCATGGCCAGCAGCAGCCAATGGCCTGGTTTGTAGGCAGATGTTCTGAGTGTCCCTATGGGCCCTGCATAACCATCAATGCCTGGGTTGCCTCCTTCCAGTTTTGGGCAGAAGCTGGTAAGAACTTTCTAGAACACTCCTACTTCTGTCAAACTGAGACTTTTTCCCCCTATGGAAGCCCTGGGTTCCCTCTGAAGCCACATGCTGGACTGTTCTGGTTGTGGATCTCTGTGACTGTTACTGGCCCTGGAGCTGTCACCCCACGGTAGTCAGCAGGTCTCCTACACAGGGCAAAGGTCATGCATCTGTCCTCACCACCTATGGATTCTGATGTCTAGCAGTAGCCCTGACCTGGTTTGCAGATGGGAAGCTGCCTGGTCAGCCTTACACACCCCGAACAGTCACTACTTGTACTTGGGCCATCAAGCTTGACTGAAACAGCACAGCGTTTGAGTCAGCTCCACTGTGAAGACTGTGTGGGACTACCATGAGGGAGCTTTGTTGTGATGGTTTTTTAAGAAGCCAAGGGTATGCTTTGTAGGGCCAGGTATGGTGTGGTGGGTAGAGGTACCTCAGCGAGCCCGTGCTGAGGCATCCTTCCTCCCTGAGGCATCAGTCATACGACAACTACAACGGGTCTAGACTAGAGTATAGAATAGAGTTAGTTTGGGGGCATGGGAAGGGGAGTTGAGAAGGGAGTAGAGGCAAAGAAAGAGAGGGGACAGAGAAGGAGAGGGAGAGAGAGAGAGAGAGAGAGAGAGAGAGAGAGAGAGAGCGCGCGCAAGAGAGAAGAGGGAGAGGCCAAAGAGCCTCTTCTATAGTAAGCCAGGCTCACCTGGCTGTTGCCAGGTAACTGTTGGGCGGAGCCTAGAAGGAGGGCTAAAAATCATATAAATCCTAGCAACAACACTACGGAATCATGTGGGTGAGGGGAAGAAGGAATGAGAGGAGAGAAGGGGAGGGTGAGTCCGTGTAGGTGTGTTTGGGTGTGGTGAGCCCAGGAGAGTCCGTGTACTTGTGTGTGGGGGTGTGGTGAGCCCAGGGTTAGTTAACAGAGAGCCTCCTCACTGTCCCACACACCGCTTCAGAGTGGAGCATGGCCACTTCAGCATTCCCTCTTTCGTGGCAATGTGAGAGCCACCCACATGCCCTAGAAGCCAAAGGGGCAGGCCTCATTAAACCTGCGTTTTCTGCACCTGTGAAGCAGTCCGAGAACAGTTTTTACACGAGGGGCAGCAGGTGCTTCTCAATCCTGGACGGCTATGCAGTTACAAGCATTCTGTGGGCAGTACAAAGAACTTCCCAGAACTCTCTCAGCTTTGTGAAAAATGACATTAAAGTATTTGACCAGGTTCCAAACCATAACAAAAGGAGGTGACAAACATTTCCCTTGCAGACTTTGTAGGTACACATTGTTCCTGAAGAGGCAGCACGTGTGTCTCTCATGGATGGGAGAAGCTTCAGGACACCGGCCACTCTGTACACCCCTAGCCCCAGAAAAGCCACCAGGGGATGGAATATATCCGGCTTGCCTGCCCTTGGGAGCCTTGCCATACACACCACAGTTTCCCCAAGCACGGAAACAGTTTTGTGTCCCTCCCCCCCCCCATGCCAAAAGTCTGAAACGGATGTAACCTGGACCACACAGGCTCAAAGCTCTGCTCCGGGCCGCTTCCAGCGTCACGCTGCCCGGTTACCAATACATTAGCACAGCCCCCTTGGAAGGTCACCCAATAAACCAGTTTGCTCAGGGGCTCAGGGTCATGCACTGTCTGTGCACATTCTAAAGAGGGTCTTACCATTGTACTGCCTGTCCCTCCTGTATAATAGGATGCAACAGCTCTGACGTATTTCATTTTAGTGGAGACCCAGTATCCATTGGGATCTCCATCTCTGAGCATCACACTTTTGAGATGACCCTGAGCCACAGGTATGTGCATGAATGAATGTGAGTCAATTTTCACATCGGTAAAGACTCTGGCATATTTAGTATCCAGATTCTTGGACTTGTTTGAAGCAAAGCACTGAAATACAGAGGCCAAGATACAGTTGTGCCATGCACAAAGTGCTCATTGGAGAATGAGGGTTGCGGGCTCCGGAAAAGTCAGGTATATCTGTCCTTAAATTCGGGCTATACCAGGGTCCACTCCTAACTTACCCTTATCCTGCTCTCCTGGATTTTGGCCCGGGGCTGGGTGGAAAACTGCAGTTCTTGGAGTCTGCCGATTCCAAGTTAAGGGAAAAGCCCAGGAGAGGCCCCTGTCTACCCATCCGAGTTCCCCAAGCATCAGTGTAATAAAGGGATCTGCTGTGATAAATACCCTCCCTGTTGAGCCTCCTCACAGTTGGTGGCCCAGCTTTTCTGTGCAGCCCTCAGACAGAACAACAATCAAGGGGAAATCTGTGTTTCCTGACATTTTTTTTCAGTGTTTTCAGTTTTTCCGTCCCTTGTTGCCTAGCTTGTTTCTTAAACCAAGGAACAGAAGAGGGTTGGTTAGTGCCACCTGTGCTTGGGAACAATCCTCCTTAGGTGGAAGAGGAAGGTAGATCAACATGCCTCCGACAGAGCCCTAACTGCAGTTTCCTGTCACCTCCAGGGGCGGCAGTGGTCGGAACTGCTGCACTGCCCAGTCTTCTCTCCCGCCTGGCTAGGGGTCAGTCTTGGCACACACAGCTGCGCTGTTGCAATTCAGAGCCACCCTTGCAGAGCCTGAGCCCAGGGAGTCCTCTCTTCCGAAAGTCATGAGCTCCCTTGTAAAGACTCTGGGGAGCCTTTAGCTTTCCGGAGACCCCCGAGTGAACACCATGGAGTCGGGGATCACTGCAATCAGCAAGAAGATTTTATTATTCCAATGCTTTGGGGCCGTACCACACCCGAAGGAGAGGTCGCGACCCCTCGTGACCCATTTGGCGATCCTTTATACAGTTTTCGGAGCAATAGCCACTAGGTGCAACATGATTGGCAGAACAGTGTGACTTTTAAACTGATTGGGCCTTAGGGAATGAGGTGGTCAGGACTCCCCCTGTCTGTAGGTGGCCAACGGCTAGTCCGCCCTGCAGACAGTATTTACATGCTCTGGGCACCTCCCCTACCTGCAGGTGGCCGGATGGTCATCCCCCACCTGTGGTCTGAGGAATGTAGTCTCTCTCTTCAAAAAGGAAGAGATGCCTACCTACAAGCTGTGACCTTTCTCTTCTAGGAGGGGGAGGGGTCTGGTGGACCATTCCAAAGTTACTGAGCTGATTTCTTCACCCTCAGAGGCAAAACTTGGAAATAATTGTCACGTGTGCTAGCATTCCCTCTAGGCTCCACCCCACGTTACCTGGCCACAGCCAGCTATGCCTGACTCACCATAAAAGGGGCTGCTCGCCCCTCCTCTCTATTACTTTCTTACTCTCTCATTCTCTTCCCTCTCTCCCCCCTCTCCCCAAGTGACCAAGGCCGACCTCTACTCTTCTCTTCCCCTCCACTCCTCCTTTTCCTCCTCCTCTTCCTTCGCCTCTCTTTAACCTTTACTAAAACTTCTCATTTTTATAACTGTCAATATTTCTTTTTTCATATTTAACAGCTATTTTCTTACAAAATTAAAAATTACTTTCTTTTTAAAATTTTTTTATTTTCTATTTTTTTAAAAAAGATTTATTTATTTTATGTATATGAGTACACTGTAGGTGTCTTCAGACACCCCAGAAGAGGGCATCAGATCCCATTACAGACGGTTGTGAGCCACCATGTGGTTGCTGGGATTTGAACTCTGGACCTCCGGAAGAGCAGTCAGTGCTCTTAACCGCTGAGCCATCTCACCAGCCCCATTATTTTCTTCTTTAATTTTTTTTAAAATTTGTTGAGTGTGTTTGTGTGCGTGTGTATGTTACTTGCCTACCACAGTGCATATGTGGAGCTTAGAGGACAATTTTGGGAGTTGATTCTCTCCTTCTCCATGTGGATTCTGGGAATTGAGTTTAAGTCGTAAGGTTTGGTGTCATGTGACTCACCTATACTCAGCCATCTTATTACCCAAAATAAATGTAATCATAATAAAATAATGATATTGCACTATATACAGAGATTTTTCCTTTTGCCATGACTTAGACAAAATTCCTATCGAAACTCTTTGTTCAGGGTGTTTTTGCCAATGTCTGAGGTGTAGTCATCTACGTTTCTAACACTAAGGGACCCTGGGCAATGAGGCACATGGCTGTTTAGCCTGTTATATCAGGGTCTTAGCCCGGTCTAAAGCCTCTTACCTTTTATCTCAGTCCTGCATGACACCCCCATTTAACAAGGTATGCCAAGGACTGGCAACTCGAGCAGACTATAGTATGAAAATGCACCTACCCTACTCCTTTTAGAGTAAGCCTGCTGTACCTGGCTGTTGCTAGGTAACTGTTGGGTGGAGCCTGGAAGAAATGCTGACAATGGTAGAAGTGTCCACCCATAAGATACGCTTGGTCATTTTTGCCTTTACTGTCTTACCCCCTACGAATTACAGCTGCCCATTGTCCCAGGTACTTTCTGGGTTGCTCCACATTATGATAAACTTGGCTCCAGTAGCCACCAAAACTCAAGTAATTTGAACGTCAATAGCAGACCAATTCTTTCATAATTCTGAGGGCAATCACCTCCAGGGCTTCACTGAGGGTTGATGGGACTAGGAGAAGGAATCTGTCTCAACTAGGGTCTGGTTACCCTGGACCAGACAGTTATGTGTGTTAGCATTTTGTCTAGGCTCTGCCTCATGGTTACCTGGCAACAGCAAGGTTTGCCTGACTCATTATATAAGGGCTGCTTACCTCCTCCTCTCTCTCTTGCTCCTGTTCCCTGTCTCTCCCATTCCCCCCTTCTCTCTCCACGTGTTCATAACCTGTTTTTATTCCTCTTCTCTCTCTCTCTCCCTCTCTCTCTCTCTCTCTCTCTACTACCCTCTCAACTCCCCTCCCCATGTCCTGAATAAACTCTATTTTATACTATACCGTGTGGTTGGTCCCTAAGGGGGAAGGGATGCCTCATCATGGACCCTCGGAGACACCCCTTCCCCACACCTTACTGCACCTCCACCAAACGTATTCCTTCTCTCCCTTATCTTTTTGTAAAACACAACAATGTGGACTTGAGGCGTGGGAGGCACCTGAGACCCTTTTAAGAAAGATGTTATGAAGGCATGGGTCAAGCGTGATGCTTGCTCAACAGCCCAAAGCCTGGGTGCCTTCAAAGCAGAGGACGTGGGCGGGCAAGTAGTCACTCTGGTCTAGATGGCAGTGGCTTTTCCCCCATCACCTCATGTTGTAGTAAATTCCAGATCAGCTGAAACTTCCTTAAGCAGCCATGAGTTTGGGTCATTTGTAGTGGCCTTTGGAGCCAAGGTTCCCTTTGAGATGGGTGCATGTAGATTTGAAAAAGAAATATCTGTTGTAAATGGGAAGGGCTATGTAAGATCTGTGTCCTGAATATACCGTATGGCCTTTCCGTCTAAACAGACAGCATGTACTGTCTAACCTTAGGGTCTCTTCTGGGACCTTACAGTTCCTGGAGAAGGTCTTCCCTGACATAGCCTAGCAGGGTGTGATAGGCAGGGCTAGAAGACTGCATGTTCTACATTATCTACTCGTCAGACAGACCAGAAAGCATATTGCCTAGAGAGAGGCCTGTGCCTGCAATGGACAGGCCTGTTTGGAATATGAGTGCCAGGGAGTGGTATGAAGATGAGCCTGTGGAGCAAGTGCTTGCCTGGAATGTTCTGTGCAGACACACTATTGCTCTAATAGAAGAACACACATCTCAGTTCAGGAGGCAGGATACATTCTGCTCCCCCTTCCCCGGCTCCCCTGTACTTCAAATGTCGCCTTTGGAAGGACCAAAACCATCAACTGCCACATGGGTCATAAGATACTCCCTAACTTCCAGGATGCTCAGTCTCAGTTGTGAAATGTTTAACAACCCAATGCCTTGTTTGTATACTGCAAAGAAAGCCAGAAAAGCATGTCTCCAGGCCTGTCAAATAGGAATATGAAGTCGTAGTAAACACTGAAATTTCTTAGCCATTCTGCAGGGAAATCCAGCGTAAAGAGGAAGAGCTTCCTACAGGAAGCAGTACATTTTGAGCTATTTCCCATGCCTATCCCCTCCTGGACAGAGCTGTTAGGTTCCCCTGCCCAATTCTTACTTCCAAGAACAGCCCCCGGACCCACCTGAACTTCAAACCCCTTTGTGAATTCAAGGGTCTGATAAAAATTAAACCATTCACGCTTGCCTGACAAGTAGAGCTGTCTCACCTCCTTCCTTTCTCTCTGCTTACAAACAGCCCTGTGGATGAGATCAAAAGCTAGCCCTGTTCTCACAACTGCCCAGGTGTGGAGGGTCCTGTGGCTGAGGCATCCCTGAAAGGTGGTGAGGAAGGGAGAAATGCTGGGTAACCACCACCAGGCAGGCAGCAAGATAAAAGGTAAGAACTTCTTCCCTGCTTTAGATAATAGTTTGGGAAGATCCAGGAATCTCATTTTCACTCCACTCAAAGTGGCCCTTGTGGAGTGTGGGAGTCTTAAAGGTCCCACTGTGCTCCCCACTTGATGTTTTCCAGCCACAGCCCTAGCAGACTTCGCAGTTGGGGCTGGTGTGTAGACCTTTCTTACTAGAGAAAGCCAGGACCATGAATAAATAATAGAGGAGAATGCAGTCGGAAGACTGTGTGTGAAAATCCTAAATCAGGGGCTGGGGTGGAAAACATGGATTTCCTTGGGCAGCTAATTCTCCTGGACTTTTCTCATGGAGTTGTCTTTGCTTTGTTAAGAGCTGGTAAAGCAAGTAGCTGTGAGGTGAAGGTGTGGTCACCCTGGCTAGTCTCTGAAATGGCTCCCCAGGGTCTGCCCCTGCACCTTCTGATAACTTTTCTTACTGAGTAAAATAATCTGATTCATGACAGACTGAATCCTGTGGCTTCTATACTGTCAACTCATAATTTAGCTGAAACTTCTCAAATGATGTATTGCTAGTTATTTCTATTAATTTGGGATAGATATAATTTTAAAGTAATAATTCCAAGTAACTTAGCCTTTGTTCTGTCTACAACTCTTTGGCTTGGTTGTGGGAGCTTTTGCTTTGGCTTTTAAATTGTTCTTTTCTTAAACAAGTAGCTTTCAGGTAACTTTTGGCTACAGAGGCCTGAAACCCACATCCAAAAAGCAATATGGCTAAGAGTTAGGTTTTCTGATAGTCAGACAGATAGGGAGAGGGACCAAGGCTAGATAATGAAGCTGGTGAACATTCAAAATGGCTGGCTGCTTCTTCATCCTCCTGACCTGAGACAAAGGCATGTAGGGTCCCCTGCCTGTGGCTTGTAGGAGGGAAAATGACCTCTTTGCATAAATATACACCAAGAGGAGACCAAGAGAATGTAGAAGCAACAGAAGCAGCTCAAAGAGAGTGTCAGCCCAAGTCAGACAGATGATATCCTCATCTTAGACCTCCCACCTCTGTATCTGAGAAAGAATAAATTCCTGTGGTTTAAGCCATCCAGCTGCAGTAACTTGCTGTGGCAGCTTCACTTTTCCAGTCTATCTACTAGATCCTGAGAATCAGCATAACTGGAAATCCCACATAAAAGGTACTGACATTGCTACCCACTGACCCCGAGTGAATGAAAACCAGAGCTTATAGTGGCACATAATCCACCCATTGGTTCCCTCTTAGAGCTGTAAGGACAAGAAACATTCATATAATAGCACACAGCTAAGACTCACTGTAGTTGCTGGTGTCTAATGACTCACACATGTGCACTTCAGAGGTGCGTAGACTGACATAGGAACTCAAGCCTGATAGAATCTGTTCTTCTCTACTCTAGTCCAACTCTCTGGTGTTTAGAAAACAGTGAGACCCACTTGAGTCTGACCCAGGTTCCTACTCAGAATTGTGATCTGAGCTGCTGTGGCTCTCGGCTGTCTTGGATGTCATTTAACTGCTGTTGATCACAGAGTGGGAAAACTTCCTCCTCGGGGACACTTTCTGGGTCACTCATCAGTTCCAGATAAGACCTACTATGTATCTGAATAGCCTTGATCTTGTTCTTTCCATATATAGGGCCTGCGATTCTTGCTGATGTAGGAAGCCATGCATTCCTTCTGTTTAGAGCAGTTGTGTGTACCACCATGGACAGCAGTGAATGTCTAGTGCAGGAGTCTAAAAGCAAGGTCTGAAAGAATGAGTTTCAGGTCTCTTTGACTTCATTTAAAGAGTAATAAATGACAAGCTTACCTCAAAAGAGTGCTGTGAAATCTTTGTCAGAGATCATGGACACAGGGTAGACTTCCTAACACACTTGGCTGCTATCTTGGAGAAGCTCTATTGTCTGGCAGCAGGCTGGCTGGATTGATGGCTGAAGTTTTACAGAATTGGATATGGGAGTGGGCCAGGAGAAGTGACCGATAATGCATTATTTGAGGATTGTACATTCATCTCTCTGGAGTCCACTGGAGGAGGGCCTGTAAAGATTAGGAACAGTCCCTTGCCTGTCTTAGTTTGAGTTTCTATGACTGCGATGAAACACTATGACCAAAGCAACTTGGGAGGAAAGGATTTATTTGGCTTGTACTTTCACATTGCTGTTCATCATGGAAGGATGTCAGGACAGGAGCGCCAACAGGGCAGGAACACGGAAGCAGGACAGATGCAGAGGCCATGGAGGGGTGCTGCTTACTGGCTTGCTCCTTATGGCTTGCTCAGCCTTGTTTTTTTTTATAGAACCCAGGATCACCAGCCCAGTGATGGCACCACCCACAATGGGCTGAGCCCTTCTCTAATGATCACTGATTAAGAAAATGCCTCACAGGCTTGCTACAGCCCAGTCTTATGAAGGTATTTTCTTAACTGAGTTTTCCTTCAATGACTTCAGCCTATGCAAGTTGACTTAAAACTAGCCTACATACTATCTAAAGTCAGTTTCTTTTACTCAGTCCTGTAATATATTTAAAAAAGGCTTTTCCCAAAAAGAAAGCACTCTTCAAGAATCAGACATTTTATAATGATCAGTCTTAGTTTAAATGATACACAAATTTGAATTAGTATTTTTTATTATTTTATTTTACTATTTTATTATTTATGTTTTATTTATTTATTATACTAATATTTTATTATTATTAATACAGTATCTTGCCTAG
This sequence comes from Rhynchomys soricoides, assembly GCA_019843965.1. Lineage (NCBI taxonomy): Eukaryota > Metazoa > Chordata > Mammalia > Rodentia > Muridae > Rhynchomys > Rhynchomys soricoides. The sequence goes on along the minus strand of JADRCH010000273.1, from coordinate 1,582,423 downwards.
GCTGGCCTCAGATTTATGGGGATACTTTTGCTTCAGTTTCCTGAGTGCTAATTATTTAAGTAAATAATTAAGCAAAGAGTATGCATGGAGTTGGAGCCAGTGCAGAGTGCTTGGGGCCTTGGCATTCTAAGGACAGTATTACAGATTAGACATGGAGTTTTAGGAGTCAGCATGGGAGCAGAAGGAAGAGACAGGGAGATGTCAAGATTTCATAAAGAGGCACAGTGACACCAGCATTTGAAAGTGACTCTGAGTTCCGGGCAGGTGAGCTGTGAGCTGTGGTCTCTCCAGAGGGCTGAAATAGTGTGTGAGACTTCATAGGAACAACTAATTCACACAAGAACTACTAAAATGTTGGCCTAAGAAGACCTCTCCCATATGTCGCTTTGGGTCCTTTACTGGTTATCACAGGCAGAGAGCTCAGGTAGGAGATGGACATCCAGTTGTATGTGTATTAGATTCTAGATCCTGCAGCCATACATTCTGAGTATATGTGGCCAATAAGAAGCAGCGGGGTCAGAAGAGGAGGAAAGGGAATGTGACCACTGGGTCACATGATCTACATTTAACAGTATCCGTGACCTGGAGAAACAGAGTACTCTAACAGTCAGCAAAGGGGACATCAGAACCACTTCTGACCCTGGCCATGGTGATCATGAGTTTAAAGAGAAAGTCCTAGCCAAGACCACCAGCCACAGGGCTGAATGTGTTTCCCTGGGTATTGCCTTTCCTTGTTGTGTTCTAACCTGAAATCTTATCAACACCTGAGGCTCTTCTAGACTTCTAAGTCCACCTGGCTGTGCTTCCTTGGTTTCATGTTCCAGGACAAGCTGCTGGCTTGTGTTGCATGCTGGCTCAGTGTGACATCCCTTCCGGGGATCTGAGCCACAGGCAGGAAGCTAGCCAGGCAAGCAGTGTGCAAGAGTCACCACTACACATAGCCTGAAAAAAGAACCTGGACCACCTGAGCCTCCCAGAGATGCCCAAGACACTTGGACCCTGCTGCTGCTATTGGTACCAGGGAAAACTGCGTGCATGAAGTGAACTTTGTGAGCCTCAGCTGTGTGAGTTAAATGTAGCCTACAGCTGTTGTGACCTGATCCAGAAATAGTCTGCAGTAATAAAGATAATGGCAGAGGTGGTAAAGAGACTGGATAGGGCACATGACTGCTGTCTCTCAGAATAAAATTTGTGACTCAGAGCTCGCTAGCAGAGAGCACAGAAGACAGAATGGTAAGCTGTAAGTGGAATCACAGGACTGAGGAAAGTTATTAGACCAAGGGTCTAGTTTCATTTTTGTTGCTGAGATAAAATGTTCCGACGAAAGGAAACTTGTAAGAGATGAGAGAACGGGTTTGTTTTAACTCACAATTCTGGGGCATAGTCCATTATTTCAGAGAACCCAAGGTGGCGGAAATTAAAGCAGTTGGTTATATCACATCCATAGTCAAGAGCTGATAGATAACTAAGCAGATAAAGGCATTTGCTGACAAGCCAAACGATCTTAATTCCACCCCAGGACCCCACCTGGTAGAAGGAAAGAATCTACTCCTGTTAAGTTCTCTGACTTCCATACAAGCCCCAAGATCCACAAAACAAACATATAAATCTAAAAATTACTTTTGAAAAAGAGCAAAGAGAAATGATTGCATCCATGCAGAAAGCACAGCTAGTTCCCTCTGCTCTTACAGAGATCAAGCTCCCCAATCAAAGGTATGGCGCTGCCTACACTCAGAATGTGTCTTCTCATATCAACCAAAGAATAAAGATATTCTCCATGGACACACCCAAAGACCAAACTGAGCCACAATCCCTCATTAAGATGCTCTTTTCCAGTGGTTTCATCTTGCTTCAAGTCGACAAAAGTAACCATCATGACCATGAAGAAATGGCTAAGCAGTTAAGAGCATAAACTAACTTCTCTTGCAGAGTACCAAAGTCTGTTCCCAGCACCTATATCCAGAGGTTTACAACTGCCTATGGCTAAGTTCCAGGTAATCCAACACTCTTTCGGCATGCTTGGCACATAAACACATAACTAAAAAATAACAAAAATAGGACTGATGGGATTGCCTAGTGGGTAAAACAGCTGTCTATAAGCCTGACAACTTAGTCTGATGCCCAGGACACCCCTGATGCCCAGGACACCTCTCCCATGGTGGAGAGAGAGGACCAGCTCTCACAGGTTGTCTGCTGATCTCCACATATGTGCCACAGCACACTCACCCTTCACCAAATAAAAATATAAGTAAAAAAAAAAAAAAAAAACCTAAAATAACAAAAATAAATCTTTAAAAACCCTAACCAACATAACTAATAAGTGTGGAAACCATGTTTCTTGAGAATATGAGTGACATTTATATTAACACAGACTGAGGTAAGATGCCAAGGTAGAAAAATGAAAGAAAAATGAATTTCCTTGTAGAAGCTGAGATGAGGTACATGACTCCTTGCAAACTACAGCCAGTACTGCCTGAGTGTATGCAAGGGTCTCTCAAGCCAAAATTCCTCTTACTGGTTGGGGGCCACCCTCCAGGCGGGCAGGAAGACCCTGTGAGAAAACAGGCCAAGTGCTTAGAAACTTCGGTTTATCTCAGATTGACCAAACCAAACAAAATGATACTCTGATATTAATTGTGGTGGTGGTTGGTGCACGCCTTTAATCCCAGCAGAGGCAGAGGCAGGCAGATCTCTGAGCACCCAGGTTAAGTTCTTAGCGCCCACTTGGTAGAACATAAGTACAATCATTTATAACTCCAGATCCAGGGGATCTGATGCCCTCTTCTGACCTCTGTGGGCACCAGGCACACGTGTGGTACAAACACATGCATTTAGGCAAAAGCACTCATAACACATAGAGTAAATGAATCTAATTTCGTTTTAAAGATTTCCATCCCATCACATTACTGTTTAACTAGTAGAAATGGGTCTAAACTGCTGCCTTAAGCAGTAAGACTTACATGAATTTAAATTGTTCGGTTGGTGACATAATCAAGGCCCCAGATCTATGCATCTACAGGAATAGAGAGACACAAACTATGAAAATGAAATTGGTGATAACCAGAATATGGGAACCTTGCGAGAAAAACCATCTTGTTTCTTTAATAAGTAAATTTCAAGTGAGTGAATGACTGGGGGTGGGGGGTGGGGCTTCAAATCTGAACAAACTGTTACAAACAATCAAGGGAATTTTAACAGGTGGGATATTCAATGCTGAGGAATTATAGTTAACTTTGGAGGTGTTATTATGACACTGTCATGTTATTATAAGATATAGCCATGATCTTTTGAGACACCAAAATGTTTTACAAGATAAAATCATAGGCATTCCGAGATTTGTTTCAAAATAATCTGGTGGGGATACAGTGAGCAATGACCCAAGGTTAGCTATGAATAGGCAATGGCATGTGAAAGGTACCTGCAGGTTACTGCGCTGGTCTATGTCATTTGTATGCACCTTATATGATACATGATAAATAAGTGAACAAATAAAGATTTAGAGAAAATCAAGGAAAAGTCACTTGTGCTTAGTGATGATTATAATCAAGTACACTGGCATTTTAGGGATAAGGGGAGAGAGTGTTGCTTGAATAGCCTTCTACTGAAGGTTATATAAGTGGAATACTTGTTCTTTAAGACACACCTTCTATCAAGCCAAATACCAGCTGTATTTTTCAAGCGGATTAATTGACAATAGCCACAATGATACTTTATAAAATCTCCTTGATCCTTTTGGAATCATACAAAGTTTGAGCTTTTAAATATGAAATTCTAAACTTATGAACTTCTATACTAAAATTTAAAACTAAGTGATAAAGACTCATCATACAATGCCTATAAAATAGAAATTCATTCAGTACTAGGACACTCTATTAATTTGGGTGGTCTTTTACTTCTATGTTAACATATTGATGATTCCATATACCTGTGATCACCCTGTACAATTTTTTTTTTTAAGATTTATTTATTTATTTTATGTATGTGAGTACACTGTCAATCTCTTCAGACACACCAGAAGAGGGCATCAGATCCCACTACAGATGGTTGTGAGCTGCCATGTGTTTGCTGGGAATTGAACTCAGGACCTCAGAAAGAACAGTCCATGCTCTTAACCACTGAGCCATCTCTCCAGCCCCTGATTTTGAATATTTTTATTCCTCTTGTGTCTTAATATTTGATCATGTTGCTTTAAGGCCCTCAGAGTCTCTACCTTGTATGACTGCACAATATTCCAGGTAGTGAATATTAGTTAGTTACTCAGCCATTTCTATTGTTACTCTATTAGTCAGAGTTCTCTAAGGGAACAGAACTGATAGAATGGATATATATATATATATATATATATATATATATATATATATATATATATAAAACATATTCTTACATTTATTTATGAACTGTTCTAAAATTTAAAGACAAATGATACATGGACTACAAAATTGAAAAATTATCCAACATTTGGTCAGTATGTCAGGCCTCTGTGTGTGTGTGTGTGTGTTTGTTTGTATGTATGTGTGTATGTAGTCCTTATCTTGTAGTTTTAACCTAGTCTCTGAGGATTCCTGGAGAGCTGTTGGTTTTCAGTCAACATTGGAATCAGGAAGAAGTAAGTTCTACCACTGGTGAAGAAATGCCTGAGGCTTGGTGGTATTGCCAGTGAGAGTATCAGCAAGCATGGGAAAAGCTTTTTTCCTGCATGGTCTTTTATGTACACTGCCACCAGAAGGTATCAGCCAGATTTAGAGTAGCTCTTCCCACCTTAAATGATCCAATCAGGAAAATCTCTCACAGGCGTGCACTGGTGCTTGGGTTTTAGCTGATTCTAAATGCAGTTAACAAGTCAAGATTAGCTATCACAAGTATACCCCTGGTCAACTTGATACACAAATTACATACCCTTCTGTTATGCTTAATTTCCAAAAGAAAACAATAATCAGGTCATAATTCTACCTACTATCACTATCTCAAATACAAGTGAAAACGCATTATGTGTTTTAGAAAAGGTGGTGATGTCCCTTGAGGAACACTTAGTCTCTTTGTGACTCATAAGTTACACTTGATAATTACCACCGATACCACCTCAATACATTACAGGATAAAGACAGAGGAAAGAAAACCCAAGCATCTGCTTTATGTATGTATGCACAGACACATTCCTAACAGAATGGAACAGAAACAACATGTCGACAGCTTTGCTGTTCACATGAGTTCCACAGCCACGGCTTAGGACCTACTCCTAGTCTCTCCTTCTGTATCACATTGGTTCCTAGAGAGTCTCTGCAAATAGCTAACATTCTTGCTGAGAAGTTTTACAAAGAAAGTACAATTCCCAGGGAAACTTGTACTAAGTCTAAAACCTTTGAGCCCCACCTGGAGAGCAGGTGCAAAATGCTGGCAAGTCCTGTGTGGGCTTTGCCATGATGGGAGAAAATTTCAGACTAGGAAAGCTGTACTCCCAAGGGCAGAGGGAACAGGCTTGCCCAGTTGCCACGTGGAGCTAGCTCATGTTTGGGCTCTGTAGATGTGTGTTCAAATGAGGTGGAAATTTGGTAAGACTACCACAGAGCATCCTACAACTGATTCTCAACAATGTAGTCTAAAAAGCAGGTACCATGCCAATAGGAGACTTGAGAATGTAGATGAAAAATAGGATCTATTTCTTTTGAAATAATTAAAATCACTGGGCATGATGATGCATGCCTTTAGTCCCAGAACTTGAGAGGCAGTGGCAGGAAGATCTCTGTCAGTTTAAAATTGGTATATATAGAAAGTTCCAGGTCGGCAGGGACTATATATATATGTATATACACACACACATATATATGTATATGTATATGTATATATGTATACACACACACACACATATATATATAGTGAGACCCATTTTCTAAAAGTCCAGATAAGTCAGTGTTCTAAGTTTTGCTTTGTGTGTGTGTGTGTGTGTGTGTGTGTGTGTGTGTGAGTCAGTCAGTTCCTTTTCTCATCCTGTCTCTGTCTTCTTTTCTCTCCCCTCCAGATCAAACACACACCTAGCATGCATCCAGTACAGTGATGACCAGATTGAGTTTATCTTCTTCTGTCCTTGCATTTTAACATATACAGGAACTGAGATTACATTTTAACGTACACAGGAACTGAGATTACAAGTAGCCACAAAATGTCCTTTTTCCACGTTAAGAAAGAACAACATTTACTACTGGGCTCAAGTTCTATTTCCTGCCTACCACAGAAACTAAGCTCAATCCTGGGGAATGCGCCCAGCAAGTGGAGGAACAGAGGTAAATCCACAGTGCCACCTGCTGGCCTCCAGGAGAGTGGCACAGAGCCTGGCATGCATGAATGAAGACTAGCCACCACCCTTTGACTGACCTTAGCCATCTCTGTAGCACCCCTCAAAGCAGGAGTCAGATCATGGATCTACTTGAGGTCACAATGGAGCCCCCGGTTCAAAACAGCAGTGTTTACCAAACACTCAGCCTTACGGCCACAGCTCATACCCCTAATCAAGTTCTAAATACTTCCTTGTTAGGGAAGAAAAAGTTTCTAAAGATGATTCACAAGCTCTAAGGAGCCACTGAGGAGCAAATAGCAGTCCTAATAGGAAAGTGCATATCTCTTAAGTGTCCAAAATTTTAAAAACAAAAAACAAAACCAGAGAAAACTCAAATAACTTAGTGATGCACCTTGAAGCCTTAGAAAAGTCAGAACAAACCAAACCACAAATCAGCAGCTAAGGAGAAAAACTTAAGGGTAGAAATTCATGAAATAATGAATACAAGACAGTCCAAAGAATCAGTGAAATGAGGAGTTATTTCTTTTAAAAGACATACGAACCCTTTAAAAAAGACTGACAAACCCTTAGCTGAATTAACTAAAAGATACAGAAGACCTAAACTTGTAAGATCAGAGATGAAAAAGGAAGACATTACAAAAGATACCACTGAGATTCAGAAAATCCTGAGAACACACCTTAGGAACCTATATTCCAGTAAATTTTAAAAATCTAAAAGAAACAGATGAAACTGGTAGGCATATGACCGACCAAAACCAAATCAAGATGGAAAGTAATAATAATTTAATAATCCTATATCCAGCACCAAGACCGACATGGCCATAAAAATCTCCCAACTGAAGAAAACCCCAGGCTCCGATGGATTCACTACAGATGTACTCAGTTCTACCTGTCCTTCACAGAAGACGGAGGCCAATATTTTGCAAATCACACTATGAAGTAGAAAAGGAAGGAAATTGCCAAACCTTTTTTTCCCATGGGGCCAATATCATACTGATACCTAAACCAGGCAGAGACAACATTAATTATAGACTGATATCTCTGATCAATACAGATGCAAAAGTTCTCAACAGAATACCAGCAAACTAATTCAAGATCACATCATTCACAATCACCAAGTTGGCTTTATTAAAGAGAAGATTCAACATATATAAAATTAATAAATGTAATTCATCACATAAGTAGACTCAAGGACAGAAACCAAATAGATCCAGGAAAGGTCTTTGGCTAAATCCAGCATTTCTTCATGAACAATTTCCTGAGAATCTATAGATACAGGGGACATAATTCACAACATAATAAAGTCAATACACAATAAGTCCACAAACAACATTATGCTAAAGGTAGAAAACCTTGAACTTTCTCCATTCCTATTCAGCATACTGCTTGAAGCTGAAGTCTTAGAGCAGTGAGAGAGAGAGAGAGAGAGAGAGAGAGAGAGAGAGAGAAAACAGATATAAATAGGAAAGAAGTAAAAATATCACTGTTTGCAGATGAAATGATTTTAATATAAGAGATACTATCCACTCCAACAGAAAACCCTTAGAGCTGATAAACACCTTCAAGGTGTTAGGTTACAAAATAGCACATAAAAAAGCAGAAGCTCCTATGCACCAATGACAAGCATGCTGAGAAATCCAGGAAACAACCTCATTTACAACATACACATACACACACACGAACACAAACACACTCACATTCACACACACACTCACACACATTCACAGACACACTCACACACATTCACAGACACACACTAACACAAACACAAAAACACACACACACACACACACTCACACACTCATGCTCACACTATCTTGGTTGGAATAAACTTAACCAGTAAACAAAAGAACTTCTACAAGAAACCCTTTAAAGACACTGAAGAAAGAAACTAAGAAAGAGAGAAGATGGTAAGACCTTTCATGCGTATTGATTAGAAGAATTTAAAATTGTCAAAATGGCCATCTTATAAAAAACAACATACAGACATGTGCTGGCTAGTCTTATGTCAAGTTGACACAGAAACTAGAGCTGGGCAGTGGTGACACACGCCTTTAATCCCAGCACTTGGGAGGCAGAGATAGGTGGATTTCTGAGTTAAAAGAGGCCAGCCTGGTCTACAAAGTGAGTTCCAGGACAGCCAGGGCTACACAGAAACCCTGTCTCGAAAAACAAAAAAAAAAAGAAAAAGAAAAAGAAAAAGAAAAAGAAAAAAAAAAAAAAAAAGAAACTAGAGTTATCTGAGAGGAGAGACCCTCAACTGAGGAAATGCTTCCATAAGATGCTGCACAAGATCCATAAGGCATTTTCTAATTTTTTTAGAAACATTTTTTAAAATTCTATGTATTGTACACTGTAGCTGTCTTCAGAAACACCAGAAAAGGGTATCAGATCCCATTACAGATGGTTGTGAGCCACCATGTAATTGCTGGGAATTGACCTCAAGACCTCTGGAACAGCAGTCAGTGCTCTTAACCACTGAGCCATCTTGCCAGCCCCAGGCATTTTCTTAGTAGGAAAGCCCAACTCCTTGTGGGTGGTTCCATCCCTGGTAGGTGGTCCTGGGTTCTATAAGGAAGCAGGCTGAGCAGGTCTTGGGGGGGCAGGCCAGTATGAGCACTCCCACATGGCCACATCAGCACCTGCCTTTAGAATCTTGCCCTGTTTGGAGTTCCTGTCCAGACTTCCTTCAATACCAAACAGAGCTGTAGGAGTGCAAACCAAATTAACCCTTTCCTCCCCAGCTTGCTTTTTGGTCATGGTGTTTCACCACAGCAATAGAAACCCTAACCTAAACCTTAAACACAGATGCAATACAATTTCAGTAAAAACTCTAGAACTATCATTCAGAGAGGTAGAAAACAACAACAAAAATTTTAAAATTAATATGGAAGCACAAAAGATTGCCAAAACAACCCTGAACAAAAAGAACACTGTCAATGGCATCACCACACATGACTTCACGTTATGCCACAGAGCCACAGTAATAAAAACAGCATGGTACTGGCTCAAAGCCAGACATCTAGATGAACAGAATAGAGGACCCAGATATAAGTCCACGTATCTTCAGCCACCTGGTTTCAACAGTGATGCCAAAACAGTGAGACATTGGAGAAAAGACAATCCCATAGCCAAGTGCTGCTGGGAAAAGTATATAGAATGAAATTGATTCTCTCTCATCCTGCACAAAAATTAACACCTCACATGGAATCTGAAACTCTGAAACAGTCAGAGCAAAATGTAGGGAGTATGGAGCCAGAGCATGATTCAGTGGTTAGGATCACTGACTGCTCTCCCTGGGGCTCTGTGCTGGATTCTCAGTATCCAGAAAGTGTCTCATTTATCTATGTAAACAAAGTTCTAGAGGGCCTGATGCCTTCTGGTTTCCATGGTACACAGACATACATGCAGGCAAAACACCCATAAACATAAAACAAAAATAGGTAAAATATCTTTAAGGAGGGAGTACATGTCCCCACTAGGCATCGACAAGAATGTTATGAATAGGGCGGCAGTTGCGTGGGGAGTAAGTCTAACAAACAAACAAATGAGATGGGAAAATAAAAAGCTTCTACACAACAAAGAGAAGCCAACCAACTGAAGAAGAAACTTTCATAGAAGAAAATCTCTGCTACATATTTGATAGAGGGTTATCATCTAGAATACACAAAGAACAGTGACAACAAAAACACAGCAAGAAAACAATGGGTAAAAGTGCTGACCACTGTTATGTGGTAGACTATCCCTAGGGAGGGGCAACATACCGTCTACTCACCGTCCAGAGGGAGCTCACACTAGACCAAAGTATGGACACCACCACTGTCCAACTTGGTGAACCAGTGAGTTTTACGGAGGATACTTAACAGTATGAGTGAGGAGTGACTTACAGGAGGAGAAATGACTCCATAACCAAAGCCCACTCCAGCAAAGATGAGAGCTCACAAAAGCCGGAAACTTGGATCACATTGCAGAGACTGCAGGCAGCTCAACAGGTTGGAGAGTGTCCTCTCTGGGTGTCTCGGGTCTAACCCTGTTCCAGGAAAATCTGCGGGTTTCTCCTTCCAGGTAATTAGTCTAGTCTCAAAGTCTTCTTTGTAGCTTGCTTTGTCTGAGAGTAACTCTCAACAGTCCGTATTGTTTAGTCATAGAGGGAGGAGGATCCCAGTGAATCTGGTCAGTTTCAGGGACTTCCTTCAGGTAGTTTATGTTGCTTACCTTCTGTCTTAAAGCACTTACCTGCAGAGTGCAATGTTTCATAAGGAAACAGCCACACACTACCACCCAAGCTCCATCCCCAGGGTCCATATTGAGGAGAGAATTTTTAGTTTTACTTGTTTATGTGTACAGGTGTTTTGCCTATGCATGTCCATATACCACATGCATGACTGATGCCCACATATCCAAAAAGAAGGTGGTATAGATCCCCTGGGTCTGGAGTTGCCATGAGGGTGCTGAGACCTAAACTTGAGTCTTCTGGAAAAGCAGATACGTGTTAACTGCTGATAAGGGTTCTTAACATCTCTCCAGCCCCACAGCCTAATTTTAAAAAGTTGGTTATGGAACTGTTTTTGTTTCATTCTGTTACTCTTATAAACACCATGACCAAAGAAAGGCTTGTGGAGGAAAGGATTTATCTGGCTTATACTTCTGGGTCATCATCTCTTGGAAGAAGTTAGGACAGGAACTCATGGAAGGAACCTGAAGGTAGGAATCACAGAGAACTACTGCCTACTGATTTGTTCTATGGCTTGTTCTGGGGATTATAATCAGCTAGGCTTCCTATGTATGTACGTAGGAATGCTGCTGCCCACAGTGGACTGGGCCCTGACATATCAATCTCTTACAGACATGGCCACAGCCCAGTCTGATCAAAGCAATTCTTCAGTTGAGTCCCTCTTCCTAGATGACAATCAGGATGCTTCACTCCTTGCCAACTTAGCATGCAAACAAACCACTGGTAAGCCATAACCTGTTACTTGTTTCTCACCATTTTCTCGTGTTAGTTTAATAGAAAATACAATTTAAAAAAACCTGTCTTTAACTTTCAGAGAACTGTGAAACCTAGGAATAGATCGCCAGCACAGGAAGGAAAAAAAAAGGTTCGTGGAACAGCTAGTCTCCAGGGATGTTAGTACATAGATGAAACTCTTGAGTAGCTTAGGGGAAGCAGGTGATGTATCTCTAAGCTAAAAGCCTTTCACAAGAGGAAAAGTCATGAGGGACAAAAGAGGTGGAGCCAAAGGACTGTGGCAAATAGACATAATGCAGGATCAATCCACGAGCCTGCCTGTGTGATGGGGTAAGCAAAGTGCAGCATGGACCACATGGGGAAGAGCTATGCAGCTGCAGTGCAGAGTGAGGGCCTGTCGTGTGCAGGAAGTCGGTGGAACTGAGAGGTGTTAGGTTAAGTAAAAAAGGCCAGACAGAAAAACAAGTGTCACATGTCCCCTCTCAACCAGGAAAGCTGGAAAATGTGCAACAGGGGAAGTGGCTCCTAGAAGTCAGGAAGGGTGTACATGAAGGAGTGGAAAAAGCAGGTCGTATCTGGTCAGAGCATTCTGTGTATATGGAAAGACCACAGCGAGCCCCCCCTACACACAATTAATATGTGTCAATAAACGCTTTATAAGTTTAAAAAACAACAACAAAAAAACTGTCTTTAAATTTTTCAATTGCGATGCTTCAGCAGGTAAGAGCATTTCCAGAGGAACTGAGTTCAATTTCTAGCAACCATGTCAGATGTAACTCCAGATCCAAGGAAGCTGATGCCTCCAATCTCCAAGGGCACTTATATGCATGTGCACACCCCTCCCCCACCCCCTTAAAAATAAAACTAAAGTTTAAAAATTCCAATGCTTTAAAAGTACAAAGTCTCAGGCTTGAAAGATGGCTCAGTAGAGAGAGCACGGGCTGCTCTTCCAGAGGTCCTGAGTTCAATTCTCAGCAACCACATGGAGGCTCACAGCTAACCATAATGGGATCCGATGCCTTCTTCTGGTGAGTCAGTGACAGTGTACTCGTATACGATACATTCATACATACATACATACACACACACATACATACATACATACCTCATTCTTTAAAAAGTACAAGGTATCTTAAATTTAAATCTACTCCTGCTGGGCATGGTGGCACATGCCTGTAATCTCAACACTCAAAGGACAGAGGCAGGTGGATCTCTGTGAGTTAGCTCAGCCTAGTCTACATAGTGAATTCCAGGTCAACTAAGGCTTCATAGAGAGCCCTTGTCTCAAAAATTCATTCATTCAATCATTCACAAACCCAAAAACTCTTAAAATTTGGGCTCCTGTGGGAAAAGACAAATTACTTCCTTTTTTTTTGTTTTTTGTTTTTTTTTTGAGACAGGGTTTCTCTGTGTAGCCCTGGCTGTCCTGGAACTCACTCTGTAGACTAGGCTGGCCTCGAACTCAGAAATCCGCCTGTCTCCGCCTCCCGAGTGGCGGGATTAAAGGTGTGCATCACCACTGCCCGGCTGACAGTTACTTTCGTATTCCAAAGGGAAAAAACAAGGCATAAACAAACAACACACTTAGGCAAAACCAAAGTCTAGCTGTGTAGATCCATGTCTAAGATGTCCAACAGCCCTCTTTTACAATACAGTCTTCTGAGCTCTAAAGGGCTCTCCATTTCTGCCCTCCCCAGCAAACATGGTGGTAGTGCAGGCTCAGGCCAGATTCATTCCACACTTGTCGCTGTTCTTGGCAGATGTCCCAGGTCCTAGCTTCTCCAGTATCCCGGGTTTTCTGCTGCAACTCATGTTTTGCCTTCACCAATAGGCTCTTGGGCCTCTCTGCAGGTATCCCAACCCTGTAACAGGGTGCCAGGCCTCAGCTTCTCTTTATGACCCCTTCAATCAAGAGCTTTCCTGCCTTAAAAACCAGTTGCAGGTGGGTGACGCTTACACACTGCCAAATTCAGCTAACAGCTTGAGATGTAGACTTGACCCCAGTGGACCACAGTTTCTGTGTTTACCCCTAGTAAATACCTCCCAGATTTTATTTCAAGGATAACGATCTTTTATTAATCACAGCTCATTTTTCAGCCCCAGATGACCAGAACCCATGTCCTGGTAAATCAAACTTTTCACCTAATGGGTGCTGGTTAACTTGTTAATCACAGCTGATTCTTTAGCCCTAAAAAGCAACCACAGATTCCAAATGGCCCTGACAGTCTTTCTTCCTTCGAAGGCATCAGAATCCAGGTCTCCATAGCCTCCATGTTTTTCACAGCACTATCTTCCGAGTTCCCACAGAACAACCCATTAAGTTCTGACTCAATGGGGTTTTCCAGCTCAAAGTAAAAATTCAACACAGGTTCATCACAGCCACCCCACTCTTGGTGCGAGTCTCTGTCTTTTCATTCCAGTGCTGTGATAAACACAATCACCAAAAGCACCACAGGAGAGGAAAGAACCCTTCGGCTTACACTCCAAAGTTACCATGCACACTAAGGAAAGCCCAGGTAGCTACTCTGGGCAGGAACCTGGGACAAGAATCCTAGGAAAATTCCACTTTCCTTGCTCAGGCTCAGCTAGCTTTCTTTGCTGCAAGCACTTTTCAAAAATATATATATATTTTTTTTTTTTGTGACAGGGTTTCTCTGTGTAGCCCTGGCTGTCCTGGAATTCACTCTGTAGACCAGGCTGGCCTTGAACTCAGAAATCCACCTGTCTCTGCCTCCCAAATGCTGGGATTAAAGGCGTGTGCCACCACTGCCCGGCCAGATAGCTTTCTTATACACATCAAGCCACACCTGCTTAAGGATAGTGCTGTACACAGCTGGGCTAGGCCCTCCTCTATCAACCATCAATCAAGATGATTTCTCACAGATACGGCCACAGACCAATTTGGTTGCATAAAGTCTTGTGATAATGGTTTCCTCTTCCTGTGTTACTCCAGGCTGTCAATGTGACAAAAAAAACCAAAAACCAACCAGGATAGGAACAATGAGTAGTTTCTTGAAAGAAATATAAACAGCTGGTAAACACTTTAAAAATTATTCAGCATCCTTAAAATACAAATTAAAACCACTTTGAGATTTCATCTCTCACCAGTCAGAATGAGTATCATCAAGAATATAAAGGGCAATGGTGGCACACATCTCTAATGTCAGCACTCAGGAGGCAGAGGCAAGCAGATTTGGGTTTGAGGCCAGCCTGGTCTACTGAACAAGTTCCAGGACAGCCAGAGAAACCCTGTCTTGAAACCCAATCAAACAAATGATCAAGAATACAAATGACAAGTAGTGACACTGATTTGGGTAGAGGACCTTACATATTATTGGTTTGAGTATAAACTAGTGCAGCCACTATAGAAATCAGAAATTTATTTAAAAAAAAAAAAAAAAAAGCCAAAACATACTTTTTATAGGAGCCCAGCTATACCATTCCTGGACATATACCCAAAGAAATTTATATCCCAGTAGAAAGACTTGCATGTCCACATTTATTCATAATATTGAGGAAATGATATCAGGCTAGATGTTCACCAACTAAAGAATTGATAATGAAAATATGGTACATATACAAAGTTCAATTTTATTCAACTGTAAATAAAAATTAGATTGTGAAATTTGCAGGAAAATGTATGGAGTTGGAACATATCCTGAGATAATCCAAGATTCCAAAATCAAACCGTGTATGTGCGTTCATGTGAATCGTAGGTATCATCAAGTTTTAGATTTGAGTGTTTAGCTTGGAAAATCTGTTCAGACCTGGAAACTAAGAACAGGATATAGGGAAGGAAGCTTCCTATGTGGTTGGAGATAGCCTAACACGTGATACGAAAGTAGGAGGAAAAGGAGGGCTTGGCAGAGTTTAACCTCGGATGGGGACAGAGGTGCAGTGACAGAGAAGGCGGCTGAACTAGAACGGAGGGCATATGAATAAGCCACACAGGGAGGTAGAATCCGACCACCTGACAAGCCAATTAAAAATAGAATTAAAAAAAAGGATGAATGGAGGCACCCTGCATGGATGGAAAGATGACCCCGGAAGCCATGGGTTATTAAACAAAACAAATCCCAGTGCCCAGTGTGGGTGCCTTCCTATGAGTTATTTAAGAAGGTCCCAGGGCCCAGACAACATACACTGTTGCCATTACTCTTAATACTCCCAGAGCCAAATGGTAAAAGCCTAACGCTGAAGACATCCGTATAGGGTGCCTCACAACGGTCTTTGACTCCAGTCTAGGAGCTCAACATTGTCCTCTGGCTTGTGGGGGTGCCTGTGCGCGCGCGTTAAGAAAAAAAAAGAAGATGTGTGTGTATTATTAACCAGAGAGCAAATTACATAATTCAGTTCCTTCCACCACACAGATCCAAGGGACAGAACTCAGACTGTCAGTCTTGATGGCAAGCACCTTCCCCCTGCACCTTCCCCCTGCACCTTCCCCCCTGCAGAACCTCCTTAGCCCCACTTTCCTTCTCTTAAAATACAAAACCACAGAGCTGGGGAGATGGCTCAATAGTTAAGTATGTGGCTCTTCCAGATGACCCATCTGACAGCTCAGAGCCACCTGTAACTCCAACTCCAGGGAACCGACGCCTGCTTCTGCCTTCCCTTGGCACCTGCATACATGTGGCACATGTTCACATAAACACACATAATGAAAAGTAAATCTCAAAATAAATGAATATATCCAGATAAAGAAAAAGAAAATCTTTTATTAGTGGTTTTATTTTTCATGACATATATTTTTATGTGGGCATGTGTACAAGAGGCCACTGGATCCCCTGGAACTGGAGTTACACCTTAACTGGTAAGTTATCTCTCCAACCCCAAAGAAAGAGATTCGTCCCAATTTGTCATGCTTAGAGAAGACATGGTGTAAGAAATGAGTACTTTACATTTCTTTTTAATAAACAAACTTGTGCCACAACTCCAATACATGGCCCACACATCAGTCTTTCCGCAGGGGGACAGTCTCCTCCCTGATGCCCTCTTTGGTCACAATGCATATCCTAAGGGCATCTCCAGTATACACATCCCTCTCAGCTGCAGAAATGAAGACATCTTTCACCAGCCTCATGGCTCTGTCCAGAGTCAGGGGGACATGCTCTACATTCTGCATATTTTTGAAACCAACCTGGAGAAACAGAAACTCATATGGAGTGTCATGTGACACCAAGACCTAAGGAAGGCCCCAACCTCCCATAACATACGTCTCCATGTCCCAGGATTTGAACTGTATATATCAGGTCAGATCAGGATGTCTTCCAGGTTAAGGACATTCTAGTCCCCGCTTAAACACAACAGACATGGGCAAAGCTCCCAATTTCTCAAAAGCACAAACACATGTAAGCAGATATAGATACTGAAAAAAAAATATAGTAAGGAAGGAGAAGGGGCCGAGACAGCCCCTGTTAGTAGGCAGCTCCATCAGAAAAATTTGAGCAGAGTTATCTAGGAAGAGGGGGCTTCGGCTGAGAAAATGTTTCTATCAGTCTGGCCTGTAGGCAAGCCTGTGGGACATTTTCCAGGTTAATGCTGATGTCGGAGGACCCAGCCCACTGTGGGCAAGTGGTCATAGGCTATAGAAGGAAGCAGGCTGAGCCAGCCACAGGGAACAAGCTAGTAAGCAGCATTCCTCCATGGTCTCTGCTTCAGTTCTTGCCTCAACTTCCCTCCATTACAGAGTACAAGCTGGTAAGCTGAGATGAACCTTTTCCTCCCTAAGCTGCTTTTGGTCAGGGTACTTTCATAGTGGCAATAGGATCCAAACTAGGAGAAGGCAGTGAGACAGAAGAGCATCAAACATTCCTAACTAAAGTGTGGGATCAGATAGGAGAAGACATCATTTCAGGAAAAAGCAGAGGCAGAGTGTGGCACAGGTGAGGCGAACACAAAGCAGCAGAAAGCAAGGCACAGGAACCATGAGCAGCATGGATTAGGTAACTGAGCTTAGAGGCTGAAGGCATTATGAGAAAACCCAGTAAATGCAGGTCTGGACCAAGATGGTATTTTTTTTTTAAAAAAAAAGAGGGACAAATTAAAAGTTTGGGAATCAACTCTGACCCAGAAACAGTAAGGGTAATGAAGGAAGCACTGTGTGATGTAAGGGAAAGATGGCATGCAATAGATGAGACATGACCAATGGCTGCAGACAGAGTCCATAAAGCCATGGGCAGGTGAGGACTAAGGGACACCAGCAGAACAGAGAAGAAAGCGGTCTCAGAAGACCTCAGCAGCATCTCAGCAGAATGAGGAAACTGGAGCTTACCAAAGTTGCCCACGCTGCCACAGGCAGAGGCTAAGCACATTACCTGGTTGTCGAGGAGAGGCTGTAGCATGGCACTTGCTGAGCCTCCCGCCTTGAAAGAGTCTCTCTGGTAAGAGCCCACTGGGTCAAAGCTGTACACAGCTCCCTTTCCTTAAAGAAGAAAAGAGTATACACAACAATGTAAAAAGAAAGTTAAAGCAGGATGCAGAGTGCTAGCGACGTAGCTAGACTTCGGACAAAGGTCAGAACACAATTACTGTGGTGCAGTGGACCCCAGCAGACTATTCTTTATAAAATGAGGTCAAAACAAGAGGTGCACATCTTAGTGACCGAACACTGTGGCCAACTTGCCTAGAACTAATGTCATTGGCAACTGTCTCATGGCCCCGGACAGAGAGGTCATTCAGACACACTGGGTAATGATCATAGGCCTTACTTGAAGTTCTAACCAAAATCTTCAGGCTATTCCTAACAAATAAGCTTGCATGGTTTTAGTATAGGCCCAATAGTTTAAATTTTTCTTAGAGCTAAATCTAAGTAATAATACCAAAGACTTATTGTATATACCTTTGTAGTATTCAATAAACATACGCTTTAACAATATATTGTAAAAAACCATGTGCATCAGCTAGTTTTACGTTGACTTGACACAAGCTAGAGTCATTAGAGAGGCGAGAACCTCAACTGAAAAGCTGCCTCCATAAAACTGGGCTGTAGATAGACCTGCAGCACATTTCCTTAACTAGTGATCGATGCAGGAGGGCCCAGCCACTGTCGGTAATGCTATTTCTGGGCCAGTAGCCCTGGGTTTTAGGAGAAAGCAGGCTGATCAAGTTATGAGGAGCAAGCCAGTACAGCACCCCTCCATGGCCTCTGCATCAGCTCTAGTCCAGGTTCCTACCGTTTTGAGTTCCATCCTGGCTTTCTTCACTGATGAACAACAATATGAAAATGTAAGCCAAATAAACTTTGTTCCCAACTTGCGTTTTGGTCATGGTGTTTCATTGCAGCAATAGAAACCCTAACCAAGACACCATGTTTTAGGCTAAGGCGGGAGGATAGTGAAATCATGGTAGACTCAGGTACAGGGTGAGAACCACCCGTGCCAAATACCACCAAACCCTATTTAATGAAAATATTTAATTATTTATTTAATATTTACTAAAGCGTTTTAGCAAAACACAATGTGTACTGTTAAGCTTTGTTTTGCCCAAAATATTACAGCTTGCTTTGAATTACTGGAATAAGGAATAACTTTAAAAAATAGAGATTTTTATTTATGTGCTTATCCATGTGAATGTCTACAATACGTATAGGTATCCATGAGGGCCAAGAGATTCCTTGGGAGTGAGTCCCAGGCAACTGTAAGCTGCCCACTGTGTGCTAGAATCCAAACGGGTCCTCTGAGAGCATCAGGTACTCTAAATGCTAAATCATCCCTCTAGGCCAAGAGTAACTTTTATTTCTATAAGAGAAACACAACTTAATACAACGAACCAGTGGTCCTTGCAGACTCCACTGAAATCAAACTATGTCTCTTGGAGAAGTAAGCTGGCATCAGGAGCCGTCCAGTACAAGCGGCCCATGCCATCCCCATGACACATCAGGAGCCGTCCAGTAC
>JADRCH010000273.1:1421005-1563257 GCA_019843965.1 Rhynchomys soricoides | reverse complement strand
ATCAGGAGCCGTCCAGTACCAGCGGCCCATGCCATCCCCATGACACAACAGTAATTTCCTGTGCAGAGCAGGATTTACCCTAAAAGATAATTGTAAATAAATATATACATTTCTTACATACGTATAAGGAAAAAAAAAACTAAATCAAAAGCAGCCTGGTAAGGAGTCATTTTTCCTGAATCTTCATGCCCATCAGCCAATTGTGCCAGTTAGTGATGCTGAGTTCTCACCAATGGGATGAAGTACTATCACCAAGGATGAAAAAGAAAAAAATCAGGATAACAACAACGCTGGTGTGCTGCCAGCCTGGTTTGGGTTCTGGTGGGTCTTTTGCAAACAGAACTGCCTTGCCAAGGTACTTTGACTTTGTGTATTCTTTGTGAACCACTGAAAATATTGTTTGTTCCTAACATAAGTAGATATTTCTGCAATATTCAAAATAGCAAAAAATTATAGGCACCTTAAAAGTTATTAGAAAGGTGGCATTCACTCACAAAAACACATCACTGTCTAAAAGCTGAAGAAAGCAAATTTTGGAGCCAAACTGTTCCATCCTGCTGTAACTGGTGTGGTTAGGATGTGCTTTCAGTTACTGAAGAGGTTAATATACTCATCCTCCTCAGAGTGCTCAGAATGAGTTAGCACGTTGGTAAGACTGGGCCAGGGCCAGAAAAATGCTAACGGCACTTGCTGCAAAGCCTTGCATCCCCAGAACCTACCTAGTGGCAGGCAAGAACCAACTCTGGGAAACTGTCATCTGACTTTCACATCAGCACCATGGCAAACACACCCCACCCCAAGGAACTAACTGTAAAACAAACTTTAAAAGTTTCTACCTTTGAGAAAAACTGGAAGATACCATATGCTTATATATAGCTTGAATTCTTATTAAAGAACACATCACTACAATTTTAGATAAAGTTTTTTAAAAATGTGTCTGAGTGTTTTGCCTGCATGCCTGCAAGTACATGACGTGTAGGGCCTGAAGAGGCCAGAGGAGAGCGTGGGATTCCCTTGGAACCTAAGTTAGAGGCCTTTGTGAGATGCCATGAGTACTGGGAACTGAACCCCGGGTTCTTTGAAAGAGTAGCAAGTGCTAAGCCGTCTCTCCAGCCCCTAGAAGAGGTCTTTTAAAAACAACTGTGGAGTCAAGTGTAGTGACTGCTGTCTGTAACCCGGTCAGCTGAGACGCTGGAGTGGGGGAATAACAACCAACTTCAGGTCACCCTGGGCTACAGATTGAGACCTTAAAAAAACAAAAAAATTCTCAAACCCAAACCACAAGAAACCAAGGATCATTTATAAGGTATGACTTAAGAAATGGTAATACTGAGGATCAGATCCCTCATGAAACCAGAGATGACCACAGAAGCAGGCCTCTGGCTTCAACAACAGCCCCCCAGAGAACCCAAGAACATAGACTGCAGGGAAAACTGTGTCTCATTCTCCCTTCCAGCACGCCGGGGGGACTTGAGAACTCCACTTGTAACTCAGCACAGATGTGCCAGCAATTAATTTTGCAAATATTCCCCTTATCTCTTATTTTCTAGTATTTAATTTCTACTCTTGCAGGTTTCACAATGGTTTTGCTTTTGTTTGTACGTAATTTAGGGGTTTTTGTTTGCTTGGGTTTTTCAAGACAGGGTTTCTCTGTCAAGTCCTAGCAATTCAGGAACTCCTCTGTAGACCAGGCTGGCCCCAAGGCCATTTACTCTTAGTCATACACCCTCTTCCTTTAGTCCGTACATCTTCCTGTTCTGATCTTTCTTCTTCTTCCTTTAGTCCGTACATCTTCCTGTTCTGATCTTTCTTCTTCTTCCTTTAGTCCGTACATCTTCCTGTTCTGATCTTTCTTCTTTTTACATAACTGTAAATTTCCATAACTTAAACCATCTCTCAAATCGGCAGACCTTAACAGTGCCCTAGCTTTCCCCTCCCGGCCACTTATCCATCTTGACGATGAATGACTTTTGAGGTGACCCAGTATTTAATCCTATCTACCTGATTTCCCCCCCACTCCTAACCATGTTAGTTAACCTCCAGCAAACATGCGGTACACTAACTACCTTGCTGGTTTACCCTCCAGCAGCTACTGAGGTCTGAAAGGACACCATTACTAAGTGACCAGCACAGCTGCATCATAGCGACACCGAACAGCTGTGGCTTCTCTCCCCAAACAGTTATCTTACTCGGAATAAGATGGAGCTTACATGAGGAACCCAGAGCTCCTGGTCTAAGGAATTGTTTTCTGAATTATATATTCAAGACTACCACACCCACATTCCACCTGAATATTTCAACTGAAAGAATATAGCTGATAAACAAAATCACTAAAACATATCAGACAAGCAAATCACAAAACAACCAAACTAGAAAAACCAACACAACTCCAAAAATTATGAACTCTAATTATTATTAATTCTAACTCTAAAATTAACAACTCTAATCAGAGTGAGTTAGATGAAATCCCAAACAGAAACTTCAAAATGATATATTCAAAGGTACAAACAGCTGAATAAGATCAGGAAGGGGTTCTGGTTGGAGGGACAGTTCAGCACTTGCTGCTCTAAGTTTGGTTTCCAACACCCCCACGGTGGATCACAAATATAGTTCTGGGGGATTTCATATTTCATGGCCTCTACAGCTACCAGACGTACATTGGTACATATAAATATATGCAGATAAAACCGATGTGAATGAAATACCGGAAACAAATTGCAGTGAGTTAATTAAAAAAAAAAAACAATAAACCCAGTGGAAAGCCTCAGCAGAGAATGGATCACTGAGAGAACAGAACATCCGAGCTTGAAGACAAGGTAGAAGAATTTGACAAAGATAAAACAGTAAGAAAGTACCATGGGCATAACCACATGCTTGTCTCCAGCATAACTGAGAAACTCTGAAAAGACCAAATCAACTGGTTAGGGGCACAGAAGAACTTGTTCTAGTGGCAAAGTAAACATTTTAAAAAGAATCATAACAGAAAAATTGCTGGAGTGAAGAAGAGACAATGGTGCACAGCTTTAATCCCAGAGCCTGGAAGGCAGAGGCAGGTGGATCTCTAAGGTTGAGGTCAGCCTGGGCTACACAGAGAAACCTTCCCAAAGTCCTCCCTACCCTACTCCCAAAACAGTGAGGAGAGAGAGCTGCCAGTCCAGAGGCGTGACACCTAACAGACAAGACCAAAAAGGACCTTTCCTTGTCATATTATAAATACAACCACGTCGACGGTGGTGGTGGGCGCGCCTTTAATCCCAATGCTCAGGAGGCAGAGGCAGGCGGGTCTCTAAAGTTGAGGCCAGCCTGGTCTACAGAGCCAGTTCCAAGTCAGCCAGGGGAAAAAAGAACCAAAGCAACCCGACACCCACCCAGTACCCAGAACAAAGAAAGCTACTGAAAGTGGTGGGAGAGAGACCGGGTTATTCAACTGAAGTCAGGAGGCGGACCTCAAACCCTAAAAGTTAAGAAAACTACTTAATACCTGTCCTACCACCTAAAAGCCAGCAAGTCTTTGAAGATTTTAGCAGACTTGGCGACCTAGGCCGAGTGGACAGGAAAGAACAGAAGCATGAAACAGAAACAGAAAACTGATTAACAAAAAGCTCCAGCTGTAAGCCTAGAAGACTAAAAATCACTTATCCTGAGGTATAGGGAAACTATAATGTACTACGTGTATGTATGAAATTAACAGAGAATATATTTTTAAAAAGCATACTAGTAATAATAGTATACTAGAATATTGCTTAGGGTTGCTAATCTGATCGGTGCATCACTCTTCATGATGAAGAGACAGCACTAAATTAACACCCATTATTATTAAGAGCCCCAATATAAAATACAGAATACAAGAATTTAAAAAAGAAAAAAAAAAAAAAAAAAAAGAAATGCAGAGAACATAGAACTCCTAATAAAGTAACAAAAGTATAATTTTAAAAACTTAAAGATACTAGAAATAAAAGTAACAACAGAATTTAAAAAATAAACAAGAGAATTTTCAAAAAGCAGAACAAGATTGTTGCAGAAAATCTGATCACAGGCAAACCCCTGGAAAACCCTGTTTGTAGTTGTGGTGTGGCTCAGCCTTAGCACACGTCTTTACTCCCAAACGACGAAGGTAAAGTTAGTCTGGAGAAGGAAGCAGCCATGTTTGAAAGTGATGTCAGTGAGTGGCAGAAAAGGGACAAATAAGATGTGACAGAATAGGATATCCCACCTCTCATAAGAACACCAGGGAAATGAGAACAGAGGGGAAAGACAGGTGACTTAAGAGAGAGCAAGCAGTGAAGAAAAAGGACAGTTGTCCTGGAACAGTTGGACAGAGACAGGTTACAGAGAGAGAATAAGCCAGACACAGGTGAGGACAGAATGAGTCCAAAGATTAGAACAGATTGCCAAAGTTAATATGAGGCCAAGCAGAGCAATTCAGTCAGAAACTGAGAGAAGCCAGTTTGAATGAGTCAGCTTGGAGAGGAGTGTTGAGCCAGAACAGCTGAGTTGAATCCGCCAGCCAGAGTTCAGAAAGAACTAGAAAGGGTGAGCTTATTCAGCAACAAGTTTCAGAGGCTGAAAACATTCTAGGCCTAGGCTAGAAGCTTCCAGGACTAAACATAGGTTAGCAGATGGAGGCAGCAACCCTCTGATATCGAGAGAATAAAAGTTACTTTTACACGAGACAAAAAGATGGACTATCCACAGGCAACAAGTACGAACGAGGAACAAATAAGCTGCAGTCGTGGAGAAAATCAGGACAGACAGGCAAGGACGAGGAAGCAGTGAAGAGGAACAACCTGGAGGGCCACTGTGTCAGAACAAGCACAAGGACCCAGCAAAGACCCAAAACAGTATTCAACGCCTCCACTAGACCAGAGGAAAGGCACACACCACCAGAGCAGACATAAAAAGAAAGCATAAAAAACAGACTCAAAGCAAGGGGAAAGGCAAAGGACTTCTTTGTGATGGTCAGAAACAATCCAGGGAGGCACCATGTATCAGGCTCAGAAAAGCCATCTATCCTGGAGAGAGGAAAGGTGAAA
Organism: Rhynchomys soricoides; assembly: GCA_019843965.1. Classification (NCBI taxonomy): domain Eukaryota; kingdom Metazoa; phylum Chordata; class Mammalia; order Rodentia; family Muridae; genus Rhynchomys; species Rhynchomys soricoides. The sequence continues at coordinate 1,558,224 of JADRCH010000273.1, read as the reverse complement.
CATATTACCCTGAGCCAAAGTCCTTAGTTTCACCTACATCCCATCACCAGAGCCCCGTCATACAGACTGATTTCTCTTTGAAGCTGTTGTTTTAAAAAAATTATTATAGATATTGGTTGTATAATTTTTATATATCAAATTACTTGACAATTTATCCATACATATAATGCATTGTTTTTACACCCCTCCCCCTCCAAAGAATGATATTTTTTTTCTTAAGTCTTAGCTCCAATCCTAAAATAACAAATATCTGGGCTGGAGAAACAGCTCAGTGGTTAAGAATGTGTACTTAGCTCTTCAAGGGAAGGAAGTTAGGACTCCTAGCACCTGCTGGGTAGCTCACAGCAGACACATCTGGTCTCCGAAGGCACCTGCACTTACATGCATATCACACCCCCACACAAAATGAAAAAAGTAAATCTTCTACAATGGTTTCTTAGAATTTCGTTTTCATTATGTGTATTTATATGAGTGAAAAGATTGCCCGAGCTGTTGGGTACCACAACGAAACTGTTTTCTGGACACTGAAGAAGGGCACTTGCACACAGGAACTCACAGCAGGTGTGATTTGTATACAAGACCCGAGCAAGCTCAAACCAAACAAACATCCCAGCATAGAGAAGGAAGTGGACAAGAAGTACCACCCTAGCCAAGGAGCTTTGGCAACTGGGAGTCAGTTGTAAGATGAATCCCCCAGCAGGCTGACCACATTCTAGTGGAAGGCCAGGCATCAAAGAGTACAAGTAGCAAAAACTGTACTTGGTGGCTTAAAGACAAAAACAAAGAGGACGAATTAGGGAGTGGTGTGCCTGGAAGGAATGGGGAGGTGGGAGACTATGATCAAAATACACTGCACAAAATTCTCCAGGAACTAATAAAAAAATGAGACAGGAGAGCAAATACACACAGACACACAAAAATCTTTTTTTGGGGGGAGGGGGGAGTGTGGGGGGGGGTTCGAGACAGGGTTTCTCTGTGCAGCCCTGGCTGTCCGGGAACTCACTCTGTAGACCAGGCTGGCCTCTAACTCAGAAATCTGCCTGCCTCTGCCTCCCAAATGCTGGGATTAAAGGCGTGCGCCACCACTGCCCGGAACAAAAATCTTTTGTGTTGCTGTTTTTGGTTTTTGTTTTGTTTTGTTTTTTTTTGAGACGGGATCTCTCTACATAGTCATAGCTGTTCTGGAACTTGCTATGTAGACCAGACTAGCCTCAAACTCAGAGACTCTTCTGCCTCTAAGTGCTGTGATTTCATGTGCCAACAGATCCAGCTTAAGTCTTAAAAAGTATATCCTAGAAGCTGGAGAATGGCTCAGCAGTTAAGAGCACTGACTGCTCTTCCAGAGGTCCTGAGTTCAAATCCCAGCAACCACATGGTGGCTCACAACCATCTGTAATGGGGTCTGATGCCCTCTTCTGGTGTGTCTGAAGACGGTTGACAATAACAGTGTACATATATATAATAAATCTTATAAAAGGAATCTCTTTGAAAAAAAAAAAAAAAAAGTATATCCTATCTTACTCTGACAGAAAAAAAAAAAAAACCCAAAAGAAACGTACTCTGAGAGCACTATAGGTACTAACTAACCCAAATCACCTCTGTGTCTGGAGACTAGGTCTTGCCTAGTCCATGAAGGATGCAATCCTTCTGTCCCAGCTGCCAAGTGCTGGGGTTCTAGGCATGTATTACCATATTATGTTTTAAAACAGACAAACACCAAAGAAACAGATTTATTTCTATTTCATGAGTCTATGTCTTTTGCCTGAATGTATGAATGTGTTATGTAGCATTTTCCTTCCTGATTAAAACATTTCATCCTGCAGGGAAACTAAGACAGAAGGTAAACAACTTATAAGAGCTTCTTGAAGTCCCTGAAACAAATCAGATTTCTAAGACCCCTCTCCCTCAAGAGTAAACAGTAAATACTGCCAACAGTCACTTGGCTTTTCATGAAAAGCCAAGCTGCAAAAAATAAGCAGAGATTAGCTAAGCTGCCTGGGAAATGTGTCACTCAGCTAAACCACCTATCTAGAGGGACATTTCCAACTTGCTGAGCTACCTGCAGGCTGTAAGTGTGCTTCAGGTTTCCAGCCTGGTGATGCAGCAGCTGTCTTTGAGTCATCTCTGTTCCTGTAAGTAACCCCTCACCCACAGTCTGGTAAGAACCTCAATAAAACTCATTGGTTCACCATTTTGGACTTTGGTGATATCTGTACTTTGGTCTGTTGTGGGCTACCTTTGTGGGTGAGTAGATGTGTGTGTGTGTCTGTGTGTTTTATCTCCCCAGGCAAAGTCTGTTACACAACAATATGAGTACCACATACACACCTAATATCCCCAGAGGGCATCAAAACCCCTGGAACTGGAGTTACAAATGGTTGTGAGCCACCATTTTGGTGCTGGGAATTAAATTCAGATCTTGTGCAGGAACAGTAATTGCTCTTAACCATGAGTTCTTCCAGCCCCAGGAATTTCTTTTCAAGAACTGTTTGAGGGGGCTGGAGAAATGGCTTGGTAGTTAAGAGCAGTGGCTACTCTTTTTCCAGAGGACTTGGGAGCAATTCCCAGAAACCACATGGCAGATCACATCTGCCTGGAACTCTATCTCCAGGGGATCCCACACCCTCACAGACATACATGCAGGCAAAACACCAATGCACATAAAATAAAAATAAATATTTTTAAAAAGAACTATTTGAATTAACTATGTTATGTAAGATGAAAGATAATAGCTATCAACAAATTCCAGATCCTGAATAAACAAATAACAGGTCACCAGGCACCACATCCAGTACTTGCTGTGTGTCTCTAAATGGTATTTATCTCTTTTAGCTTCAGATTGCCCTACTTTCACGATCAAAGAGCAAAGCTGCTGGGCTAGACAGCTCAACTCCAGGCAGAAGCACACACATTGATGAAATAACGCTTTTGCATTCGCCAGAAAGCAAGCTGTTACCTTCTTCATCGAGTCCTCCAATGATGTTGTAGACATAGTAAGGGAAGAAGCGCCGTGAGTACAGGATGGTGGACAGCATTGCGGCGATCGCTCCCGTTGTCATGGCCTTGTTGTTGGAATGCTTGTACATCTTCACGCATTGGTTTTTAGTAGGATGAAGGGAGGGGAAGACATGACAACAGAGAGATTTAGTAGAGACAGAATCTGCTAAGCTTCAATAACAACCAGTACACACTATAGGTATTCCTTAGTGAAACACAAATGCTTATTTTTCACGACCAAATAATACAATGTTACTAATATAAAATATTTTATTACATATATTTGAGATGGTCAGTAGCACGTTTTTCAGATCAGAAGCATTTCCCAGAAAAAAAGAGCAAGACTCGATGTGAATAAACCTGACACAGCCAGGAAAGCCGAAACCAACAAGATTCACGAGGGCTTTCCTCAAGGTTATACAAAAATTGCTTAGAAGAAAACTATCACTCAGCTGCCTGTATGCTGCTGGGAGGGGTTTCAGAGGAAGCAAACTTCCTGACGCGTTGTCTATGCTGCAAGGGTGGATGATGATGCAGCTGCATTCAGGTGCACATGCTCCGGAACTCACTGTCTGTAGAGTTGATACTCTGGTCTGTAGTGTTCCCTAACTTAAGTGAATACAGTCGACCTCAATAGCCAGTGTTGGTACTGCTTTATTTCTAGGATATGCTAACTCCATCTGCTAACCTGGTATCTCTCTAAATGCAGCAGTGCTGTTTCAATAGAGCAGACAGGTTCAAAAGTACCTACCTTTAATCTTGCTTCAATAATCTTTGTCAAAGTGAGACAATCTCCATGAAAACCACTGCAGCCAATTACTGTTTTGTCTGTTCTGTAAAAAGCCAATTTCAAGACAATGAGTTGATAAAGCAAGGCTCACAAACTGACAACTAGCCAGTGCGTTTGAGGCATGGGAGTAGATATACCAAAATCTCCTTATAGCAAATTAATTTTAGGTGGGACAAAGATATACTATGATTAGGCTGAGGACAATAAGGGTTATTATTTTACAATCTAGGACTGGAGAAGGTGAAGTATGATGTAACCCAAGGGTAATATAGAAGTTTCATACTGACTACTTCTACAGAAAAAAATATGAAGTTAAAAATATATGAACATATGAAAAAAAAAAAAGACTAATTCTAATTTCCTTATGAAAAAGCAGTTAATGAGTTTAAAAAACTGGGCAGCCAGGAAGAAGGAAAACAAGGCTCCACTGCTTCTTACGGGAGACGCAGGCCGTGCCTAGGGCCACACAGCAGAGCCGCCTTCCTTATCATCAAGAACTCAAGGCTTGTTGGCTCGCTTCCCCGTCAATTCTAGTAAAACAGAGTTTTGTGATTAGCCACATGGATAATCTTCCCAACTGCCACCAAAAGGGCAAGTGAAATGTCTTTATGAATATTAACTTATGAGCTAGAGAGATAGCTCAATGGTTAAGAGCACAGTATTCTTCCAAAGGACCTAGGTGGGTTCAATTCCCAGTATCCACATGATATGCAAACATATGTACAAACAAAACAAACATACACTTAAAAGTAAATCTTTAAAACAAAAACAAAAGCAAAAACAAAAGATTTACTTACAGTTTGTAACATTTGGGGCTATCTCGGGTATGAATTGAAAATCCTTCACTCAACCGAGTGTCTGAAGCAACGATGGAAAAATCTTCTCCAGCAATCGCCAACACAGTACTGATGGGTCACAGAAAGAAGAAACGAACATTAGTTCTTCAGGGCAGCAATGCCGTCCCTTCAAATAGTAGTGTGTCCAACAGGCCCTATCCGGGTAAATTTACTAGACATAAAAGGAGAATTCAAATGAAAGACAATGGACTGGAGGAAAGGACTCCTAACTACATGTCACCCTAGAAGATCACTAACCTAGAGCCTAATGGAGCCCTCCCCATTAAGCAGTTACAAGCTAGTGGGCAAATAAACCTCTAAAGGCCTCAATTTTCTGAGCTATGTAACAGAGAATGTAAAATGGGACATACTGTTCCAGTACCTCACTGAGGAGAGGTAATAGGAAAGACACTGAATCATATCTTCATCATTAAAGAACCAAAATATTCATGCATAGCAAACACTGGTATTACAAAGCAATTTGTCTGTAGTCTTGAAGAGCAGGTATGGATAACAGTCCTACAAGCAAGATGAGTTCAGAAAAGAACAATCCCTATTTCCTTACATAGGACCTGCTAGATACCATCATTAAATGAACGGTCAGTGCAGTCTCCTCTGAATGAAAACATCCCTTGTGCGGTAAGAGGGTCATGAGACTCCTAAGGTAAATACTTGAGGGAAACCAAGTTCTATCCAGGGGAAACTCGAGAGATTCTTGGAGCTGCCATCCCACCCCATCCCTCCCTCCCGAAACACACATCTATGCACACCTTGAATTCTGGCACTTGAGAGGAAAGGCAGGCTCTGTGAGTTCTAGGTCAGCTAGGGTTACACAGTGAGCCACTGTCTTAACTGTTGGGGGAGGAGACTGACCAGCCAAGCTGTAAGAAGAGATTTTCCAACTTGTGAGCTACCTACACGTTGTACAGGAATCCAAAGCCACAGCTTTTACAAGTTGTCAACTGTACTGGGACAGCCTTTTTATGATGCAGTTGATTCTGGGTCACCCTTGCTTCTCTAAGTATCTCCAGACCCATACCCCTGTCATAGTAATCCCAATAAAATTCACTGGTTCTCCAAGTTAAACGTTAGCCAATCACAGAGCAGAGGTGTGTGTGTGTGTGTGTGTGTGTGTGTGTGTGTCTGTCTGTCTGTCTTCCCTGGAAAAGTTGTCAGACCATAGTCAAAAACTAAGCTTTTCTTTTCTTCCTGTACAATTTCTGATAACTTAATGAAGAGCCCCAGAAAAAAACTCACAAAAGTAGAACCTCAAGCAAATTACTTAACTTCTAAAAACTTCAATTTCCTTAAAATATATGAGATTATTTAACAGTAACGATCTCATATTAGCACGCTGTATATAAGGATTAAATGAGTTGATTATAAAGTCCCCCTGACATTTGCCTGTTCTTCTAGTAAGTGAAGAATAACCACTGTAGAACACAGTAGGACAGCACTATGTGACAACTAAGTACCTGGGCCCTGGAATTACTCATGCCACTTATTAGTTGTGTGACTTTGGGTAAATTCTTCATGTTCAAATTGATGGTAATTTCAGTATTTGTTGTGTTACAGGGTGTGAGAATTAAACACATAAAGTATCTAATATATTTATTTCTAGGAAATAAACATCCAGAAAACATGACCTACTATTTTTACTGTGGCAAGTTTTGCACTAAAACTCCAAAGCAAAAAATGGCGTTCCAAATACCATGAACAGCAACAGGGAAAAAAAAAAAAATTACCACGTTCCACTCAAGCAACTTAATTAAGGTGGTCATTTTTATGTAACCAAAGACATACATACTCCTCCTGTGACGGACTGCTGTAGAAGACCCCAAGACAATGAGAATGAGAACGTCCCATTTGCACAGTGAGGTTTTTAAGACAATTCAGACAATAAGACAGGAAGTAAAATGAGACGTAACTACTGCTTCAATATGAGTGGTGTGACAGAAGGGAGACAGGGTGAAGGGAAGGAGGACAAATTCAAATACATCCAGTGTATGCAACCAGTTTTACAACTCCCTAGATGTGTTTGGTGAGGAACACAAGATTCCCCCACCCACCCACATTTTAAACTGAGACAGCAGGATGATGACATCATCACAGGGGCTACTTTCAAGGAGCAACAGTAACTAAAAGGAACAACGATTCTGCTTGTTTTGTTTACTGACCTGAGTTATGGCGAGAACAGAAAATGCAGTCAGATACCTTTCCCCATAAGGCCAGAATTAAGGAGACTTTTGAGAAACAAAGTTACAGAAACAGATTTGGGAATTATGTTCCCAGGGATGAGGCCTATAAAGGTCTAAAGTGACAAAATCTGGAAGCTACAAAGTGAAACTATTATGTTGTAGAATCAGAGGCTGCTTGAAGGATTAGTTGCAATAAATGCTAAAAGGTACAAAAAGAAAAAGGAGAAAGGTGATTTAACACACAGGTGTAACTATGAACAAAATGATGGATTAAGAACTGAAGGAAGTTAAAAAGTGAATCATGGGTACGGCATTCGAAATACCTTGAAATTAACACACCTTACAAAGTAAGTGCTCAGTGTTCGCATGCAGAGTTAAGCAGCACACTGGAAAAGCAAACTGAAACTGGACAAGGCTGAGAACGCTATGATTTAAAACCGGTTCTAATTCACACCAGCTCTATGATCAGGGCTGTTTAAATGCCAAGAGCCAAGAACTAAGACTATGAATTATTCACTTAACTGCTTGAAATTTACTGATACCACCTTGAGCCTCCTCAAACCTATAACGTAGCTCAAGAAACTGAAAGGAACTCACATTATATACGCTCTTCAAAAGGCATAGCCAAGGCTAAAATCAACCTTTCATTCTCTTTATGATCAACGTTCAACACTCATAAAGTCATATTTAACGTTTTTGCTTTTCTTTCTTGAGATAAGGATTCTCCATGCCCAGATTGTCCTGGAACTTGCTCTGTAGACCAGACTGGCCACGAACTTAGAGACCCACCTGACCTTGCTGGCATTAATGGAGTGTGCCACCATTGCCTGGCTAGTTTTGCTTTTCTTAACAAGCCTTTTGGGGGGGGGGGTTGGGGGGAGGGATGGGGTATGGAGGGGATTGGCTGTTGCAATGTATAAATAATTTGATGACGAATACCCCTGTATTGTCAAAGGTCCCAGATACGAAGGAAAAACATCCTTTCGAATAAAGCGGATGATTAAAATGCACAAGTAATTTGAGAGTAAGAATAAACACACACAAGAGTCCGACTAAGGCTTGGGGTACAGTTCAGTAGAACTTACCCAGCAAGCTACGTCTCAAGAATAGAACAAAACAACCTTCATTTTTTCACCCCTGAAATTAAGTCTGGTTAATCATGTTACTTTCCTTTTAAAATAATAAATGATCAGACGGCTCAGCGACAGAAACAGCTACTCGTCTATCAACCAAGACAAATCATAACTTCTTGTTCGCCCGTTGGCTTTAGAAACGTGTTCAAGCCCTAACAAACAACAGTCCATAGAGCGGAGGGTTAAGGTGGGGGAGCCCGCCCTGCTGGAGCAAACGGCACCAAGGGCGTTCAAGCACAACCCTGAGTGCCGGGCTGCAGGCTACATCCCCGCCATTCCCACACCCGCCCGCCGCGACCCCAGGCTCGACCAAGACGAGCGCAGCAGACCCGGGCTTTTACCCTCCGTTGAAGGCATAAGGCGAGAAACGCAGCTGCACAGGGCCGGCGGAGCCGTTAGGTCCCATTTCCAGCTCTCGGTCCCGGTCCCGGTAAGCGGCAGTGGAAAGCATCTCGCAAAACTCCTGCTGTCTCACGACAAAATGGCCGCCGGGGCCAGTCCATTTCCGCCTCCCTTGCCCCACCCCCTTGGGCTTCTCTAGCCTGTTCTCCTCGTTGATCTTGGAGGTCTACGCCTGCGTCCCGCAGGCGCACAACCTGGATCCCCCAATTCCGAGAGACTTGTTTTATTTTTATTTTATTTTTTTTGGTTTTTCGGTTTTTCGAGACAGGGTTTCTCTGTGTAGCCCTGGCTGTCCTGGAACTCACTCTGTAGACCAGGCTGGCCTCGAACTCAGAAATCCACCTACCTGTGCCTCCCGAGTGCTGGGATTAAAGGCGTGCGCCACCACTGACCGGCTAGGGGGACCTGTTTTATAACCCCAAGAAAACATTTGGATTTACTCATGTTGGATAGAAAATTAAAAGTCTGACGATATCAAAAAATTAACCCAATTACAGAGCAACGACAACTCGGATTGTCGTTGGTGAAACATTGGTGAAATGCAACAGCTTTTGAGGAAGGTTAGTAGTTACTGCTGCATTCAACGCCCGAGAGTCAGGATGCATAGTCAACTGTGTGGTGTATGCAGTCACGAGACCCAGGAAGCAATACTAGGGCTCCATAGCCAGAATCTGATGGTTAATATTGTTAACTTCACAGAATTTAGCATCACCTAGGCAAAAACCCATGGGCATGTCTATGCGGGTGTTTCCAGAAGGTTTAATTGAGGAGGAAAGACCCAACTAAAACATAAGCGGCACCACCTCATTGCCTGGATTTCTGGACTAAATAAAGATGAAGTGAACTAACATTTATCCATTTATGCTTCCGGTCTGCAATCCAGGTGTCATGCTTCCCCCTTGGTTGCATCTCCTCAAGTAGTAAGCCAAAATAAAACCGGCTTCCTTTAAGTTGCCTCTTGTCAGGCCTTTGTAAGTTTTCTTAATTCCCCAGTCTTCTGAGGTTTCCTGTACTTCCAAGAGAAAATGTTTCCTTTAGGAGAAAATAGACACACAGTACTATTGTACTTAATAGTGTCTATGTATTATAGACAACTTATTCAACACCTATACACATAACACACACTGATACTGTCCATCACACACACGGGGGTTGGGGGGAGAGAGAGAGAGCGCACTAACCTAAAGGAGCTCATTACCTCGTCGATAGTGCAAAATACCAGGGCAAAGAAGTAAACAGAACAACACATGTATATGCCTAGATGAACCACGGAAGAAAAAAAATTAAGATATGTTGGAATCAATCAAGCATTAAGAACCAGCCTAAGAAACAGCTGACATTTTCTTGTGACACTAAGGAAGAGAGCTGGTAGTAGAGCTAACATAGAAATAAATCTGTGCCTACAAAGCCACTTGCTTTGTTGTTCTTCTTTGGACGCGAGTTAACATTCACTGAGACCATGATGAGGAGCATCTGTTTGCCATTCACGTTCTCCATCTCACAAATCTCTAAGAGGCAGAACAAAGTGGAGGAGCCAGTGAGCTTGCCAAGTGATCTCTTGAGTTTGAGGCCAACCTGTTCTACAGTGTGAGTCCCAGGACAGCCAGGGCTACACAGAGAAACCCTGTCTCAAAAACAAAAAACAAAACATGGAAGACTGAGGATGTAGTTCAGTGGTAAAACGCTTGCTTGAGCTTGATCCCCATTGCCACATCCCCAACTGTTCCCGCTACATACTCTACACTAACTCTCCTTGACAGCTAGAAAGGGCTGTCAGAGCCCCGCCCCGGAACTGCTGGGAGCCGGGCCCCCTCGTTTCCTTCACCAGTGCCTCACAGTTTAAGCACACACAGCAAGCCGGGCTCCTGGCTCAAGTGGCGGAAGTGACGGCATCAGATGTGCGTCAGGCGTTCGGTGGGGTCGAGCCCAGCAGCGGTGGCGGGTATCTGCTGGCGGTTTGGCTAGGTTTCTGCGGTCGCGTCATTTTCTCCGCAGTACCCAGGTAACGGTCTTTTCATCCTTTTCTCTGTTTGGAGGCCTTAACAAAAGGCGCTTCTGCCGCGGGTCCTTGGAGTTTGCCGGAGTAGACGTGGAATGGGCGCGCGGCCGGGCGGGGAACGGTCCTCCGCGCGGGCTGCGGCGGCTCCGTGAGTGCCAGTCTCTGGACCACCGCCTCGGCGGGGTCTTGAAACCCAGTGCCAAGTGTGAGCGTCTCCGAGGGGCTGGCACTGGACAGCCCCGTGCACCGCACGTCTCAGCTGCTTCCCCTGGTGGAAGACAGTTTTACCCAGGCCTGCAGCTGCTCGTTTTGTTCCCAGTAAGAGTAATTCTGTTAGGAAGCGGTTCTTGAGACGCAACATCTCGTCAGAAGCCTGAGATTCAGGCTCAATCGAGATTAACATAAAAAGGCACGCTACTTTATTTACACGCCGTCGGCCTTTAGACTCAGGTTAAAGTGGTTTTCCAGAACTCCTGGTAGGCTTTTCTGGGAAAAGATGCCGGACTGGATGAGGCAGACGCCTGAAGACTGTGCAGAATTGGTTTCCCGAATACTCAGTTTGATGGCTCAGTTTCCAAAAGCTGAAAACAGTTTAAAAATAAGTTTGTTCATCGATGATTGCTATTTTAAGATGCAGATGAGAAAAGGTTTTTTATATCGTCTGCAGGTGTGAGAAGACCTCTGCGAAACATACTTCAAATTCCCCAGTCTTATATAATCAAGCGTTCAGTAAACTTCGTTTGCAGAAAGTGGTCTGGATAAATCTCTGGTTATACTTTGGACATTAAATCCAACCACCTTTTTTTCTTTTCTTTTTTGGATCTCTGAAATGGAATTTTCAGTCTTCAATTTTCTCAGATTTATGTGCTCTTTGACAAAGGAGATACTCAAACTGCACCTTAAAATCCTTAACTCTTTCCATTGCTTGTGAAATGACATCTTACACCCTGAATTACACAGCCCCCCACCTACAGCTGCTTTGTCATCTTTTATAGTGACTTTACATACTAAGCCTGTCACATACTGCATATTCCCCCAAGGCTTTGTCCTCTCGCTTCTGTGATTTGTACTTGGATAGTGCTGATTTGTGTGGTTTGGGTCCTCTTGCTAGATCTGTGTTATATTGCCCCTGCTTCATGAGAGCTCTGGCCTCTCATAAGGATACTTGACTTTAGTTATGTCTTTCTTAACTTTTTAAAAGATTTACATATATGAATGTTTTGCTTATATGTCTACATGTGCATCATATGCATGCCCAGGGCCCATGGAAGATAAAAGAGAGCTTTGGATTCCCTGGGACTGGAGTTATAGCTGGTTGTGAGTAGCTACGTGAGTGCTGGGAATTAAACCTAGTCCCTCTGAAGACCAACAGAGCTCTTAACTGTGGAACAGCTCTCCAGCCCCTTGACTTCAGTTTGTATTCTTTCTTCTTTAACATTCATTTATGATCACAAATGCCAAGTCCAGTCCTAGGTGCAGATGTCTTGAAGACACGTATGCTAGTTTCAGCTTTCCAACATCTTGCTTTTACTTAGTAAATGCCTGCAATTTTAGTGCTTGCTAAGTATTTTTTAATGTTGAAGAGCTTTGAGAAGGACTGTATCCTCTTTATCTTTGTATCTGGAATGTTGATTCATTCAGTTTCTTCTGGCATCTCTGAGCAAGTTGTTGGTCTACATGAACTGAACTGATTTTTTTTTTTAAGTACCTTTAAAGAGTTGAGGGTGGGCATTTGCCTACCGTTTAGGAGGCTCGGGTCCAATCACTACAGAGGGAGCCAGCACATTCCATAGTCTTCTAATCCGAATTCATAATTTATGCCCATGGCCACTAAAGAGGTGATGATTAAAGAAACCCAGTTCCAAGCATAGTTTGCATTAATGTGCTCTAATGAGAGAATGTTTCATCTATTGTTTAGTCTGCCTTTAATTAAAATTGGAACACACACAAAAATGAATACCTAAAGCAAATTGTGTCCAGTTCAATATTTGTGGAGCTTTATGCTTGAGATATTGTGAACGGTATAAAACTGAGCAGCATATTTAAAAAAACAGAATTGACCTAATAAGGCTGTACAGACGGTGCCTAATAAGTGTTCTCTTCTTACAGTATGGTTTGCTTAGGAATTAGTTTTCCCAAGTCATTTCCTGGGGATGGGAGGTGACGGTGGAGGTTGTCCAAAGGGCTGGTCCCTGATGCTGGTTCTTAAAGAGATGGCTCAGAGGTTACGAGCACTGCCTACTCTTCCAGAGAACTAGGTTGGAGCCATCTCTCAGACCCTACAATTTGATCTTAATCTAAACATTATCACCTCAATTCACGAAGAACACACAGGTTTCAGTTACAAGTTGTATATCCAAAGGCCCATATTTATTTTAAGTATATGTACGGTCCCATGGTAGCTCAGTTCCAGGGCATCTGACCCTCTCTTGTGGCCTCTGCAGGCACCATGTGCATGGAAGTAACATACAGACATACATGTAGACAGAATACCCACACATATAAAATAAATTACACTTATGGAAGGAATCAGCTTGTGAGAGTCTGTCCTCTCCTCTTACCATCTGGGTAAACCCAGATCATTAGGATTGGCAGCATATGCCTTTCCCTGCTGAACCATTTCTTGCCAGCCCTTTGTACAATAGTTTTTATTACTGATCTTGACACCTTAAGTTTCAGTGCTATAGAATATTTAAGTACACAGCAACATAGTTTTTGTTTTTGTTGGTGATTTTACATGAGTCACAGGAAACATGGACTAGGCTTGGGAGTAAAACAGACATATATTTACATACACACTCCAAAATAGTTCTGTGTGTTTATTTTGTGTGAACATGAAACCTGTATCCATTTATTAAACTTAAAACATATTTTTCCAAACAGCATCACTATTTCATGGTGTGTGAAGATAACCCAGAAAATTGAAGACGTTTCTAAGGAGATATGCAGAGGATGCTCTAGGGAAGATCTGAGTACCGAAGAAAGTGAGAATCATGGACCAGAACAACAGCCTTCCACCTTATGCTCAGGGCTTGGCCTCCCCACAGGTAATAGAGCAAGAGAGCGGGGCAAGGAGGGCTGACATTCCCTCTAAGAGAAAGCAAAAGAAAGTGGCATTTACCACTCAGTATTGAACATGGATTTGTAAGTTTTTCAAGCTTGTTTTACTTTGTGAAAATTTCTGATTTAGATAGACATGATGCTCTTTTGTTTGGGAAGTTTATTTGGTACCTAATTTATTTAGAAGACTGTTCCATCTATGTGAGCTATAGAACATTTATTTTGGTTATTCCAGAAAGTTCCTTCTTGCTCCTGTTGTGGTCACTTTCCTATCGCGATTACTACCAAATCTGCTTTCAAAATTAAAATTAGTTTTGATGTTAAACATGTGCACATGTGTGTGCAATAGAATTAGACCTAGATTGTCACCAGTCCAGTACCAATTTTACTGTCTCTGTTGTTCGTCTACCTCCACATTAATAATTAAATCTACTTTATTTTTATAAATAAAATTTTTAATTATAATTAAATCTATCTTTGTAAAACATAGAAGCATTATAGAAAAGGCAATTGACAATATTTTACACGCTCTGTTGGTTTTTGTTTTTAGTAGAAGAAATCTCTTTTTAGAATAGTAGGATAGAGACGTCCATGGGCCTCCCGTCCATCAGCCATGTGATCCGTCGTCCAAAATCGACACATGCTTACTTAGTGGGTAATTGTCGCACACTGACAAGTACCTTGGATGAGGGCTTGACTTTTTGAGACAGGGTTTCTCTATGTAACAGCAGCCCTGAAATTTGTGTTGTAAACCAGGCTAGCTTCGAACTCACAGAGATCCACCTGCCTCTGCCTCCAGAGCTTGGATTAAAGACATGTGCCACCATGCCTGGGTACTGGGTAGTACTTTAAATATACTTTCTAGATATACTTGAGAGGCTGAGTGTCTTTCTTGCATATCATAAATAACATCCAGATTTCAAATCCTAACTGCTCATCTGTGCTCAATACTACAGAAGATAGTGACTCATCACAGGGTAGAAAATCTTCCCTAGTATTTAATGACCCATTATATTCAGAAAACATCAGTCTTTATACTTCACTTTGGTTCTGCTAGGAAAAAAACTAAATTACCCATCATCAGTATCTTAATCATTGCTCTCTTTGCTTTCCTCAGGGCGCCATGACTCCTGGAATTCCAATCTTTAGTCCAATGATGCCTTATGGCACAGGACTTACTCCACAGCCTATTCAGAGCACCAATAGTCTATCTATTTTGGAAGAGCAACAAAGACAGCAGCAGCAGCAGCAGCAGCAGCAACAACAACAGCAGGCAGTAGCAACTGCAGCAGCCTCAGTACAGCAATCAGCATCTCAGCAGCCCACACAGGGTGCCTCAGGCCAGACTCCACAACTCTTCCATTCTCAGACTCTGACCACTGCACCATTGCCAGGCACCACCCCCTTGTACCCTTCACCAATGACTCCTATGACCCCTATCACTCCTGCCACACCAGCCTCTGAGAGCTCTGGGATTGTACCACAGCTTCAGTGAGTACCTCTCAGTCATGTACACACCCCCAAGCCTCTGTGTATAACAGTGTGTGAGTGTGTGTGTGCATATGTTCATGGGGTTTCTGTTTGTGTTCCCTGTCCTCTGTCCCTTGCCCTATGTCGCTGCACCAAATGAGGCGCCCAGTGCTATTACACTATTTGCTTTCAGACAATGGATTTACTTAAGGAAGTGACCCAGTGGTTTCTGTTAGACTGAGACTTCATCTGTTCTTGGCAAGGAATTAAAGCTACAGAGTGGGTCAGTGCTCTCAGCAGAGACTTCCCTTAGAGATGGACTTGCTTGTGTTTATGTGTTTGGGCCACTGAAATGCAGACTGAACTTCATTGGTACTATGGACATTTCCTGGTAGCTAATTGGCTGAGTCACAGGCCATTTGTATCACAGCCTTGGCCGTAGTGTCAGCACAGGTCTTAGGGGTCCAGGATTTTCTTGAGATTTGGCTGTGATGGCTATATTTGTATCTTTGGAGATCTGTGTCCCTCTCAGAGTGAGGATAGCAGTTCTTGTCTTGATGAATTTTTCTGCCTCAGTGAAGTATTTCCCGCATGTAAAAAAGGTAGGAGGTTCAGGCTTTTTTCTTCCTGAAACAGCCCGAACTTTTCAGATACCACTTAGAAACAAGAGTGTAGCTTTACGTTAAGAAGGCTTAATGGCTGATTCAGGGTCTTTGCAGCCAACACTGTCTGGGTTGGTGTTGGATAACCTCTCCTCCCTACTCTCAGCTGTGTTTACACTTCGTTCCCGAATAGATATTGTCATTTGTAATCCATGCCAGCTCACTTTTTAAGCTAAGTGGCATAACCTGACTCTACCTTGCCTGTATACAGTTTTACTTTTGAGTTTAAAGAGATAAGCCCTGTAAGAACTCCTTTTGTCTGAACTGCTCTAAACTATTTCTTCATGCCTGTTTGCCATCCACAGGCATTCAGGTTTGTACTTGTGATTGAAGTCGTTTAGGAGAGCCAGCTTAGGACATACACGTATTTCCATATCTACAGAGAATGCAGTCAGCTACATTACTGTTTCCATTGTCTGATAATATTCCTTGGTGGGTGTCAGTTCAGTAGCCTTAAAAAGAATTCAGGTAAAAGTTAACTCTCTTTTTAAAAACAATTTATTATTATCTACATTCCAAATGTTGCCCCTCCCAATATTTAACTTTCTAAAATAAAAATACATTTATCATTTGCATGACTAAATTTGTGACAGGTACACCAAAGAATCTGAAAATTCAGTTCATGTATGGGCATGCTGAGTCAAACTCATTTTTAAGTAAAACAAGAATTTTTTTCTTAGTATTTCCTAGGTTGGGAGGAAGTAGATACTGGAAAAGTGAAAACATTTGATCTACCTGGCTTTATGATTATATACTAGAGAAAACTAGTCTAATAAAATTTAATTTTTAAGTTGAATTTTTGGAGGTATTTTTGAGACTGTCTCACTTGATAAACCTGGCTAGCGTGCTGTCTATAGAATATAAGCTAGCTTTGAAATCTTTTTTTTTTTTGTTTTTCGAGACAGGGTTTCTCTGTGTAGCTCTGGCTGTCCTGGAACTCACTCTGTAGACCAGGCTGGCCTTGAACTCAGAAATCCGCCTGCCTCCGCCTCCGGAGTGCTGGGATTAAAGGCGTGCACCACCACGCCCGGCTGCTTTGAATTTTTGATAGTACTCCTGCCTGAGCCTCCCACATGCTGGCTTGCAGATGTGCCCCTTGTTGCCTTTCTCTTAGTCTTGTAGAGAGAGAAGAGAGCTGAGAACAAGCGTGAACTAGAGCTGGTTGTCTGCAATCAGCATTCTAAGAATGGCAGTGTTCCTTTTGTGACAGTTGACTAGAGATGGTTGTCTGGACTCAGAGTTCTTAGTATGGTAGTGCTCCTTGTATGACAGTCGATGGTCTGTTAAGTGCATTTCATGACTACTTTGAAAAACCTAGAAAACTACAGAAAACATTGAGTTTGCTATGTTTTTGGTTGGTTTTTTTTTTGTTTTTTGTTTGTTTGTTTGTTTGTTTTTTCAAGACAGGGTTTCTCTGTGTAGCCCTGGCTGTCCTGGAACTCACTCTGTAGACCAGGCTGGCCTAGAACACAGAAATCCACCTGCCTCTGCCTCCCAAGTGCTGGGAATAAAGGCATGTGCCACCACTCCCCGGCATTTCAGTTTTTATTAAAAGTTCTAGGCCAGGTGGTGGAAGCACATGCCTTTAATCCCAGCACTGAGGAGGCAGAGTCAGGAAGATCTCTGTGTATTTGAGGACAACCTGGTCTATGGAGCAAGTTCCAGGATAGCCAGGGCTAACACAGAGAAACCCGGTCTCATGATGGAAAAAAAACCGAACACCAAACCAGTATTTCCTAGAATACTTGAAGAATGGGACACAGTGGCATGAATAGTGCTTTAGACCAGGTGGGTAATGATAATGTTTGTGCACGTGTACATGGCGCTTCCCTCTATGTTTGGAGGAGAATCTGAAGTGGTGGTTCTCAGAACACTACCCACCATGGTTTTTAAGACGGGATTTGTCACTAGCATGACATTTGCTGGTTTGGCTAAGCTGGCTAGTCATTCATGTGCATCCCAAGCCAAAGATAGGACATTCCCTAGAGGCTCAGCTAGTTTCTCTGGATATGGAAGTAATAGTTACCACCTCATAGTACATTTGGAGTACTAAGTGAGAATATCTGGTATGGAGCACGTTTTAGACATTTAAAGTCAGTAGGTTTTTGTTATGTTTTTAAATTAAAGCTTGGTGAAAAACAATCATCAATTAATCTTAATCATGTTTTTAGATTTCTTGCAGAAATATTTTATTCGTAGAAAATCTTGGTTGTAAAATTGACCTAAAGACAGTGCCCTCATTGTTTAAAAGTTATGTATTTTCAGTAATCATGTTTTCAAATTTCTTGCAGAAATATTGTATCTACCGTGAATCTTGGATGTAAACTTGACCTAAAGACCATTGCACTTCGTGCAAGAAATGCTGAATATAATCCCAAGGTCAGACCCATTTTCATGTACTTCATACTGTATGAGATAAACAGAAAATTCTTCTTAAATGTTGGTGAGAAAACTTGTATTGTGCTTGTTTCTTGATATCAGCTAAATGAGTACGTATCATGCTTATCTTGGTATCATGCTTATCTTGAATATTAAGTGCATAGGAAAAGTTCATTCTGGAATGTTTTCATTATGTTTGGTTTTCCTGTTTCAACCTGGGACCTTAACCACACTAGGGAAGTGTTGTCCACTAAGATGCGTCCTCAGTTCTTTAACCTGTATCTTATTAAATACCTGCTATATACGTGGCCCTCTAAATGTAGAAACCCATACAGTAAACTAAGATTATAGACACTCACATTGTAGTGGGCACCTGGCATGAAGTTGAAAAACAGAATATTCTATTTAAATCCTGAAGCTTATCTGGTGACATACTTGCGGTATCTACTTCAGTAGTCCTGTGAAAGAGTTGGGCATGGATTATATGGGTGCTAAAAGATTGGTCAGTAATAACTGGTGGCTGTAGGTACAGGAAGCTTTTTACATGTCTTCCTACCTTTGTATTACTTTTAAGGTTTTTTGATAGACAAGATTGTCTTAGGTAGGGTTTACTGCTGTGAGCAGACACCATGACCAAGGTGAGTCTTATAAAGGACAACAGATATTTGGGGCTGGCTTACAGGTTCAGAGGTTTAGTCCAGTATCATCAAGGCAAGAGCATGGCAGCATCCAGGCAGGCATGGTGCAGGAGGAGCTGAGAGTTCTACATCTTCACCTGAAGACTGCTAGTGGAAGACTCACTTCTAGGCAGCTAGGATGAGGTTACATCATAAGCCCATGCCCACAGTGACACACTACTCCAGCAAGGCTACACCTTCTAATGGTGCCACTTCCTGGGCTAGCAACAGCCTAGTGTGTGTTAAAGATGACAGCCTAGTGTGTGTTAAAAGGCTTTTTTTTTTTTAACCTGCACCAGTAGGAAAGATTTCTTTTTTCCATAGGGAACATATGCAATGACAGATGAGCAGACAGTTGTGGGGTCTGGATGGAGAGCTACCTGGGTGCCTAGATGTTGAAGGAGAAGGCTAAGTTGACAAAATTTTTAGAAACAGTTTCTTGAAATGGGAAGCATTCATCCATGGGCCATCTAGTACCTTTAAACCTGTGCTGTGGAAACCAGTACCTCATAGATTCCCTTTAATAAAGGAAAGTAAGATGTGTATTAATGAAAAGAAAAGGCAACAGAACTCGGGACAGCTGCTGATAGCTGGTGGCCAGGAAGAGGCCAATCAGGCTTTTTGTTCTTTAAACAGTGATAGGTCATTAAGGAACACGCAATTCTAGTTACTTGTAAATTCTTTAAACCGTGATAGGTCATTAAGGAACACGCAATTCTAGTTACTTGTAAATTCTTCAGACACCTTGAAATTTTCTATACCCTAACCTGGCTTTTGGTCTCAGTACCCTATCTTAGTTTTGCTGGGTTAGCCCCATTTCCTTCACCAGTGACTCTCAGTCACATACACTCCCCCCTTTTTTGTATAGTTTTAGTTGATATTGGCCACGAAAGTCTTTAGTTTCTTCTGTGAGCCTGCCTTATACATCCTCCTGTGAGCTTCTGGCTTCTTATTCAAGGAATTAAAGGTCCACACAGATTCCAAACTAACAATTCATTTATAGACATTAGTACAGATCAGAAAGAAATAGAGTTAGGAATGGCTGTGCTATATGAATGAGAAAGGACTCAAGGGCCCCAGATTCCTGGGGTACTATAGAGCTAAAGGAGAGAGGGTTTGGTTATTAGGGTATGGTTTTCTATTTTACAAACAGATTTAGGTTATATAATGTGTCTATTGTGAAGTTGTGATGCAACTGATTTTAGTGATGTGAATGCCTAGTTTTGCATGGGTATAAGATGGTGATAGGGGATTCTCCTTAAAAGTTTACTCAAAGGACACAGTTTGCCTATTGCATCCAAAACAGTCAGGATTAATCTATCAGCTCCCCTGACATAGACATACACACACCTTGTACTTGGACATAACTGAATACCTGTGTTTGATGATCATCAAAGGAAAGAGAAACTTATTGCAGTGTTTTAAGTGTCCTGTATATATATCTGTGTAGGCGTGAGTCCTAGGTTTCTGGGTTTGGAGAGGGCTGTATGTGTATTGTGCATGCAGGTGAGGATCTCAGGCTGCAGCTTCATTTATTAGCAGAAGAATGGATTCATAGCCCAAACCAAGTGGAGTCCTAGGTTGTAAAACTCTTCTTTGTAAACATTGCCTGCCTTATGTTTCTGTCCGTAATAGGGCTACATACTTTAAACTATGATTTCATTTTTTATGGCCTCAAACTCAGATTCTTCTGTCTCTGCCTTCTGAATGCTGGAATGCAAACTGTGTGTCACTGTTCCCAGCTTTGTATTACAATCTCATTAGTTGTATATCATCTTGAAACTGGCAATGTAGCAGTATTTAGAGACTGAGGGGAAAGAATGGTCTTAAATACAGGAAATGTGGGATCAATTTCATGTCCAGTTTCTTAGTTGAGTATAAGGCTGATTGGAAGATTAACTATAAAGAATCAGTTTGGTCACTGGTCACTTTTCGATAACCAAGTTCTTGTTGCTTTTAATATTTACAGTCATCGTATCTACTTAGTTGATCATTACTCTTAATGAGATAAGATGTAGTGGCCTCATCTCATTTTTACTTGAAGCCTGCTTTGTTAGAGATGGGTGTAGTTTCCCCTGCTTATTTTCTGTTTCTCTTAACTTGATTATTTTCCCTTGCATTCACTTGCAGTTTGCACATTGTCTTTACCACTGAGGTGTGTTTCTTACAGTCAGCAAATGGTGGGATTAGACAAAACATCTAGTCTCTGTCTTTTCATTAGTTAGTTAAGACTATTTACATTTAGAGCTATTATTGGAAAATATTATCTGATTCCTGAAATTTTATTGATTGATTTTTCTGGTTGGCTTTCTCTCCTATCCTCATTAGGAGTTAGTTGGTTTTCTGAGTCTGACAGGATTGATTCTTTCTTGGTTCTCATTTATTCATCTGTTCCTCATAAGATTATTATTCTTTCCTGAGCTTTCATGTCTGACTGTCTTTTTTCCCTTTAAGTGTTATCTGCAGTGCTTACTTCAGTACTCATGGGTTGCTTTAGTTGGACAATCTTGGAAAGTACAAAAGAGAAGAAAGAAAAAGGTTAGAAAATGGTAGAAAAAAAGATCGAGCTTTTTAAAAATAAATTTTAAAAATTTATAAAGAAATATAAAAAGTAGATAAATGTAAGAAAAAGAATTTTAAGAAACATTTTAAATGATACTTTTTAAGTTGATTAATAGGAATATCTGATGTAGCCAAGAGAGTCTGACTGACCTAGGACCTACAGCACTACAGCTTTCATCAATCGCACGGACTCTTAATCAGTCAACATAAAGGCACCTTTCTTTTACCCTTCTAGTCACACCTTGTCAAATGCTTCTTTCTGACCATTTTAGCGGTTTGCTGCAGTCATCATGAGAATAAGAGAGCCACGAACGACTGCGTTGATTTTCAGTTCTGGAAAAATGGTGTGCACAGGAGCCAAGAGGTATCCTTAAGCAATGCTTTGTTTGTGGTGGATGGATTGTGAAAGAAAAAAAGGCTCTATCGTCCTTCTGTAACCAGGATCGGGAGTAACCAATGAGTGAAACTCTCATTGGTTACTCCCGATCTCCTGTGCTCTGGTTCTAGCACTGCCATTTGCATTCTGCTGTGCAGATGAAAACTCTGAGTTGGAAAATCACAGTTTTATCCAATAGTGGTATCCTGAAAATGGATAGAGATTTGATGTAAAGGAAGATAGGATTTGTATTCCTCAATAACAAATTTTACTAATTTTTTCATAAAGATGAAGTTTTTATTTCAGTAGAGATTTATAAGATTTATAGGTCAGAATGTGGTAATGACAGTGATCGTGCTAATGGAACCACACACTACATTGAGTCCTTTCAGTCCTAGGGCTTGGCAGTGGTGTGCCAGACAGAAGGCTGGTGTTGGGTAGGTTTATGGTTTCTTCTAAGGACATGGGCATAGTCTAATTATTTTCCTAATTTGTTTGTTATTCGTCTAAATTATTACATTAGGCTTCCGTACATAACTCACTGATTTTCCTTTCTGTAGTGAAGAACAATCCAGACTAGCAGCAAGGAAATACGCTAGAGTTGTGCAGAAGTTGGGTTTCCCAGCTAAGTTCTTAGACTTCAAGATCCAGAACATGGTGGGGAGCTGTGATGTGAAGTTCCCCATAAGACTGGAAGGCCTTGTGTTGACCCACCAGCAGTTCAGTAGGTAGGTCTAAGAAGTCCATTTATAATCCACTCAGGCATCACTTAGGATGAATACACATACGATGTGTAGTTTCTAAGCATGCATGATATAATTGCAAGCTCAGTACCTGTGAGCACAAGGTATTGCTACACTTGTGCTACTGCCCTCTCTACTGTCCTCATAGTCCCCATTTCCTTAGTCACATGACACCCAGGTTCTCTTTCACTGGAATGACTTAGCTCACCTCTGCATGCTTCACCATTTTGTTCATCAATAAATAGATGTAAATACATGAATTTGTAGTTTCTTCTATCACTTTTCTCCTAGTTTGAATCTTTTTTTGTCAACACACCAACACAGTATAAAGATGAGCAGCAGAGGTCGGCTGCCCAGTGTCATCCCTGGCCTTTGCCTGCGAACACTTGCTTAACATCCCTGCCCACACCCTTATCTTGGCTTCCATCTTCCGTCTGCAGCCTCACCAGCCTACCCCTCCCTAGAGCTCGACAGTTCTCTCGTGCTTCATGGCCTCTGCACATGACACTTTTAACCCTGGCATATTGGGTACAGTTTTCAACGTAGAAATTCCTTTTTGAGTTCCAGGATTTCACTTATGTTGCTCTTCCTCATATAGACCTATCCTGAGCTTATCTCTGGATCCCTCACAAGAAATATGGATCCTTTTGGAGACTGAACTAAGCAGTCTGAAATCACTATGTTAGAGTACATTAACTAATATCAATTCAGGTAGATGGTATGAGCAGGGGGTAGGTTCGTTCCCAAGCTCATGTCTGGTTTCTTACTCTGGCCAAATCACCTGTTAGAAAAACAGACAACTCCAGAATAGTTCTGTTCCAGAAGGTGAGATGATTACAAGACGCTGTCACTCTTGGCTTAAGCTGCTGTGCTTAGACTAGCTTAAAGTGAATCTAAATGGGGATCAGACCATGAGGATACCACTCTTGTTTTTATCACGGAAAATCGTCTGAGGATAGCCTTAAGTCATAGGAGGGCATGTAGCCAGTATTTGGTCACCATGTCCATGACACATGGCTCCTGACTGGTTGAAGGTTTTCTTCTTGTGTGTCCTACTTGTATATACCTGGATTGTTCACTCAGTACTTTCTGGCACAAAGCCTCTTTGTATCTAGAAACACACACACACACACACACACACACACACACACACACACAAAAAACACCTGGTGATTTCTAAACTGTATTCGCATTTTCTTTCTAGCTATGAGCCAGAATTATTTCCTGGATTAATCTACAGAATGATCAAACCCAGAATTGTTCTTCTTATTTTTGTTTCTGGAAAAGTTGTATTAACAGGTAAGTAGAAAGGGAACTGGTGTAGTGAAACTGCAAAGGATGCTGGGATTGATTTTCTGTGTTAGGACAGTTGTCTAGCCACTTGTAAGGATGCGTTTTAAGTTTTGCACCCCTTCCTAACCTTCATGAGAAGGGAAGGAGAATGAGAACAGCAGAGTCCTCCTGCTGATGTAGCGTCAGCTGGATTAAGCTTGACTGTGGCAGGAGCAGAGGGGAACACCAACTGTTTTCAGTTGGCTCCTGCACCTTGGGGGTGAGTGGAGTACAAGAGTACCAGGCTGAGAAGAGCTCAGTTGGAGAGCAGTAGTTGGGAGAGAGCGGTTTCTCCTCGGTGCCTGTCAGCTACCATGGCACTCGGGACCAAGGATGGGAAGGAACTAGGTTAGGGAGGAGATACTGTCTTGCTGACTTGTGGATCCTGTCCTAGGGCCACCTGTACAGTGAGGAAATGATGGCCTCGGGTGTTTAAAGGCCACTGGGTAGTGTATCACTTGCAAACGCTAAGAAAATAACTGTTGTAAAGACATAGCTGGTGAGCTAGCTGGGCATGGCCTTAATCCTAGTAATTGGGAGGCAGAGGCAGAGGCAGGCCAGCCTGGTCTACGAGAGTTCCAGGACAGCCAGAGCTACATAGAGAAACCCTGTCTCAAAAAAAGGGGGCCGGGGGATGCAGCTAGGAGTATGATAAGAGGACCCCACCATTTGTTTCAGTACCACTTGTCTGTCTTAACTGGGTATGGAGAGGGCTGTACTTAGGTTTTAAGGTGATGATGTTACTTCCTATTTTAAGAAATGTTACTTAACCATCTCATTTCTGTCCCAATGTGTCTTTGTAGGTGCTAAAGTTAGAGCAGAGATTTATGAAGCATTTGAAAACATCTACCCCATCTTAAAGGGATTCAGGAAGACCACATAGTTGTCTGCCATGTACCCCTGCCTCCCCTACCACATGTTTTTTAAAACCAGTCAGTTTTGGTACCACTGATGGTACAGTTGTAAGGACACTCAGTTACAGGTGGCAGCATGAAGTGACACTGTGTGTCTGTCCTACTGCAGGATACAGGACAGGTTCCCTCCTCTGCACTGAGATCACCCTGCAGCATTACTGTGAGTTGCTTGCTCTGTGCTGCTACGTGGGCAGCACTGCCCATTTATTTATATTTAGATTTTAAACACTGCTGGTGGTGATTGTTGGTTTAAGGGGCAGAACTTTTAAGTGTTCAAGCCACCTGTACACTTGGACTTTTCATTTTAACCTTTCCCACACAAGCCAGTTTTTATATTTCTACCAGAAAAGTAAAAATCTTTTTTAAAAGTGTTGTTTTTCTAGTTTGTAACTCTTAGGAGTTATTTTTGTGCCAGATACATTCCGCCTTCCCAGTATTGCAGGACTGAATAGTTGTGTTAATCAAAACAGTGACTGTACATACTTTTCTTTCTTCAGAGTACTCTGCACAAAAACGCAGCTTGTAAATTGTTAGATTTTTGTTATAAATGATACCTTGTAAGTCATGTGATCATACTGTCAAAGAAATTTATTTTAGATATAACGCCTGAGACCATTGTTTTGTTTGCTTGTCTGTCTGTCTGATCTGGCTAACATTTATTGTCTGTTGCAATGAGAATGGACATGCCACTGATTTTATGATCGCCATTGAACACCCTCGCTTCCTACATAGTCCACCATGTCTGCGATTTTCACCAAATTTGTTGTTTTGTTCATTTTTCAGCCTTTGCCAAAGCCTTGCCCAAGGTTCCATAGCTAATAAGAGACATAGGGCTCTGAGTTAGTAAATCAGGTATAGAAGTTGGTGCCCTATCTACAGATAGCTATTTCTCTGGTATAATATTTTTGTCATGGCTGTTTTCTCTTGAAATATCAGGTGGACATTTATAAAGCTTTGGGTTATTTTGGAGGGCATTCTGTCCCTTTTAATTCTAAAAGTACATTTTGCACAGTTCCAAGTATGTGTAATCAGAAGGAAATCTTTTTCTTCCCAACCTTTCCTATTTCCCCAGGGTAACTTCCAGATTACTGAGTGGGTGTCTTCATCTTCCAATATATTATGCCTGAGCTCTCTGGTATACCTGATAGTGGCAGCAGACAGGGAGGGAACACTAGTGACTGTTTTTGGGTGGCATGAGTGTCACCCGAACTTTGGGGTTACTAGAGTCCTGTCTAAGATAACAAGACTAAGAAGAGCGCCACTGAATGCCAACAGCTGGGAGAATAGGCTTTAGTCCTTAGTGCTTGCCAGCTACTCTGTCACTCAGGACCAAGAATGGGAGGAACTGTGGTCTGGGTGGGTGGGGTGGGGTGGGTTTTGCCTTGCTGACTGGTGAAGTATGGTGAAGTGACAGACTAGGACATTAACGTTACCAGCTGTGTTGCTTTTATAATGTCTAATGTGCAAGTCTGTCCTTTGGGGCTGCTTTTCATCTCATATTTGGAAAAATAATGAAGCATATGTTTTCTTGTGACTTTCATTTTTTGCAGTCAGTGTATCAGCTATACTTCCAAGATGCAATGTAATGTCTTTAGATACTTTGACTTGAACTATTCCCCTAGTGATTGATGGTAGTGTGCACTGTTGTACAGTGTTGGACCAGGTATTATTGTATGTGTGTTTTGAATACATACATAGATTCCTATAGTATACTTTTACAAGAGCAATTGCTGTGTTATAGATGGTTTATGTGATTTAAATTTTGCAAATCAATACTAGATTTCACCCCTCCCCATCACAACCACCAAAGGGTACAAAGTACCCTTTGTTGCGCATCCCAGGCATTACTGATGTCAGAATGTATGAACTATCTGGAAAGGCGTTATTCTAGTAGTCCTAAGGTCATTTCCCCATGTGAACAGATATTCTTAAGTTTTATAATTCTTTTAATATGGGGCATTTCTAATTCATAAAGGTTAATTATTTCATCATGGTTTCTTGTTTTGTTTGTAACACTTTGAGGGAAAAAGTTGATATATATTTAACTTTTTCCAAACCATTTGTTCAACTTTTATCACTACTATTAAGAGTTGATTGCATTTGAACCCTAAGTTCTAGGCATGTAATAGTTGATATTGGTAAGTAGTAATTTTGTTTTTTCTTTCTGGTATTTATTTTCAACATTTCAATGGCTGGGGCTTTAATGTACCTTCCTTTTTTTTTCTTTCTATTTTTTGTTTGAGACAGGGTATCGTGGTTAGGATTGTATAACCCAGCTGGCCATGAACTCCGTGATTCTGCCTTACTTTCAAGTAGGTGGGATCATAAGCCCCTTAGCGCTCACCAAGGTCACCATTTACCTGGTTCTGTAGTATGCATATCCTTTTATCCTTACTGGGGATAGAACACAGGACCTCATGCTTGCAGGAAATAGCCTTTGTAACTGACCTACATCCAGAGTAGAACCCTTAGCATGTACTAGAATGTGATGTGTAGTGTACCTAGATTACACGCAGAAGACTTTCTGAGAATGTGTCTAAGAGTTTCTTTTGCTGTGATAAAATACCATGTCCAAAAGCAACTTTGTGGAGGAAAGGGCTTATTTCAGCATATAGTTGTAGTCTGTGAAAGAATGCTGCTTACTGGCCTGCTCAGCCTGCTTTCTTATACAACCCAGGACTACCTGCCCAGGGGTGGCACTACCCACATTGAGCTGGGCTTGCCCCCATCAGTCAAAATAATACCCCCAGACTTGCTTACAGGCCAATCTTAGGAAGCCATGTTCTCAAGATTCCCTCTTCTCAGTTATGTCTAGGTTTGTGTCAAGTTGACCAAAATCAGCAGAGACGGTGGTTTGAGTGAGAAGGGATCTTGCTACCACTAGCCTAGGCTGATCGGGCACTCAGTTTTCGGCCCAGGGTAGCCTTGGATCTGTGGGCTTCCAAGATCAACCCAGATGTACTCAAGTGTGCCTAGCTGGGTACGTTCATGTCCACACTGCCTAGGGATATCCTCAAATAGTAGTCCTTGCCATTATATAAATGCCTTCGTGAGTTTACTTTTGAAAGCCTTAGCATTTAGAACTCTCTGTAGCATGTTCTAGCAGCAGCAGCAGCATTGCTGGTAATGTGGGACGTGAAGCCACACTCACACCTCTGTCTGAATCTTTTCCTGAGTCAGTTTCTACATGTTTGCCACTGATGCAAATTCCTTCCACAGCTATTATACTACTGGTTCTGCATGGTTATTGATTTAGCTTCCTTAGGTTAAAATGAACAGCATTTCCCCCTTAAAAGGAGCTTGGTAATTAACAAGTGTTCCCCATAGGAATCTAAATGATCCCAGATATCTTAATGTACACGTAGGTGGTACAAACTCAGAGGCCAGGACTTTGTATAATATGCTGTACTCAGAAAGCCAGTGGTAGTAGAGTGTGTGATGTGACCTCTTAACATTGGGAAAGCTGACAGATAAAAATTCAGAGTGAACAAGAATGCTAGGGTAACAATACAGCAGCTCTCTTTAGGTTTGTCTTAGTGTGGATCTCTGATGTTGAGAATTCACTTTTGAGCGACAACTGGAAACACCATTAACAATTGAAGATTTGGCCATTGCTTGGCAGTGTATCACATGGAATACCCCACACCTGAAAGATGGCCCAGGCCCCCTCTTTACTCAGGTTACTGCTTCCAGGGCCAGTTACTTCTCTGTTCAATTTCCTCTGTCAACCTGTGAAGGCAGTCTGTGCAAAGGGAAGGCAAGGGTCTAGTTTATCAATCGTCTATTAAGTGGATTCTCTGGCTTTTCAAGGTCAGCTCTAAAGTAGTGCCTCAAATGCAGGCTCCCACCATCCCTGGTACTTCTACTTTACTGGCTTCTTTGTCCTCCTTTGAGCTCCTAACAGACCTCAGTTTCTCTTTGTTCTGTACCTGACAGGATTTGTCATCTTCAGCTTTACCTACATACCTCTGTAACTGTAAATTCAGAGGTGGGAAATGCTGTGGACGTGGTGGTTTATAAGAAATATATCTGTAAAGCTTCCCTTTCCAGAGAACTCTTAAGACTTTCTTTCCTTGTTTATGTGTATGTTTGTGTATCTGATGAGAGAGTTATGCCACATATATGTGCATACCCACAGGGGCCAGAAAAGGGCATCAGATCCTCTGGAGCTGGTGTTACAGGTAGTTGTGTGCTTCCTGATGAGTGCTAGGAACTGAGCTTTCGTCCTTTGGAAGAGTAGCAAGCACTCTTAATAGCTGAGCTGGAGCTGGGGAGCTGGCTCAGAGATTAACTGAGCCCTAGCTATTTTTGCAGAATACCCAGGTTTGATTCTCAGTACTCACCCAGCTGCTCATCAGTGTCTAACTCCAGTCCCACAGAACTCAACATCATCCTCTGGCCTCTGAAGGCACCAGGCACTTTGTGGTGCACATACATTCAGGCAAAACATGAATAGACTTAAAATAACAGTAATGATAATAACAAACAGCTGAGCCATCCATCTCTCTAGCAGATTTTGTTCTTCACACAGAGTATTTCTATAAAATTAACATACCAAGAACATCAATAATGGTATCCTGATGTTAGTTTATACCCTTCCTGTTGTCCGTGTACATTTACAGCATTAATACTATTGCCCTTTGCTGAGGCTATACCTCAGACTTAATTCCCTGTCACTGGACACTTGTTTTAGTAATGCACAGACACTGTAAATCAACATCTTCATACTTCTGTCTTTACTAACTGTTTACTTAGGATAAAGTCCTAGAGATGGAATTGTGAGGTACTGAGGCATAAGAAACGTTTATTTTATAGAATTTAACCCCCTTAAGGTGTATCTGTCACATCCTGCTTCCACACAAATTCTTCTGTGTAGCCGATACCCAGGTTACAGCTCTCAGCACAGGTGAAGACAGCCAAGATGCCCCAGTCCACGCTTCTGCCCAGTCTGTCTGCCTTTAGGTGGTTCAGCAGCTGAGGCATGACCTGGGAAGAGGACAACATAACAATATTTCAAGGAAGGGCACTTTAGTCTGTTCTGGCATGCTGAGCCACCTAGAGCAGTTTTCTAAAATCAGTAATAATTTAAGGTCATACCTGGAATTCAAATATTCTCTTGGCACCACATGGGCAATCTGGAATATCTTTTTCTTGAGGAATATTTTCACCAGAAATCCAGACGGGTTTAATACCTCTTCCATACCTGAGAATCTAAAAATCAATATATCTCATGTAAGTGTTTCCAATGGAACCATGATCTGAGGATCATTTGGAGAAGACCCACATGGGCTCCTATACACTGCCAACACTCCTAAGCCTCAAAAGCCATTATTTCACCTAATCTCCTTAATAGTGATATTCCTCCCTAAAATGTCAGAATCTTCTAAAACAATTAAAAATTGTGTGCACACATGCACATGACAGCACTCATGTCAACTTCTTCCACTGTGTGGGTCCCAAGGATTAAACTGAGGTTATCAGAGTCTGCCACAGGTACTAGCCCCACATTGGAATGTTAGTTCTATCACTACACTGTACTCATTACTAGAGTCTACATACAAAATGTGGCCCGAGGTAGCTAATTAGCGCTTGTCTTCATATATAGTCAGGATCATTAAATACTTAAAAAGGGATAGGTATGAAGTCGGACATGGGGTTGGTTAGATTGTTTTAAAAAGTAAATTCACTATAATCAGCTTCAGAGTGTTTTTCTGGTCTTTTGCTTAAGACTTATCACCATTTCCAAAATCCACCTTAAGTGTTCCAACCAGATCAAAGCTTCCTGTTATCCCGGAGCTTACTTGATGCTTACTTGATCCGTGTTTTTAGGAAGCTGCCTTTAGTCACTTTTTTTTTTTTTTTTAAAATGATAAAGCAACTTAGTGGGGAAAACTTGACATTAACATATCATGGATTTTTAAAATATTTGTGTAGATATTTATGTGTGTACAGTGTATAGGCATGTGATTCATGTAAGTTTTATAAGCTAAAAGTAGGTGTGGCTGTGATTTTGAGAACACGATGAGGTATAAATACCATCTTACCTGTTCTGGCTCGAGGGCTATTTTGGATTTAAACCTTTGGAATATGTGATCTTCCTTGGATTCATGCTTTGCCATGGAGTCCAGTTCCTCCTCGGGTATTCCCCCTGAAACAAACAACACAATAATCACGGAATGCTGGAGTAACCCCATAGTTCAGATGTATGAGGAACCTAGTTCCACTCAGATAGCTTCCTCTGTTCAAGTGAGTGAGTGCTCATTTCTAGGAAACATTATGTGTAAACATTATAAATCTAGTCTTTAAGGTTTCAGATTAAAATATGGATAATGGCTCAGGACTACAGCAGTCCGTCTTTGGGGCGGCATGAACTAATGGCACTTAACTGCCATAAAGAGCCAGGATGCATGGAGAATGTAAATTCCCTCAGACTGATGTTCTCTCAAGTGTAAAAGCAACATATTAATAATTTAAGGGACCCTAGGAAACTCCCAGAGGCAAACCTGTGTCCTCCCTCCCACCCCTTTTTCTCCTTGCAGCCCAAACTAGTTCCAGCTACGACACAGTAACTTCAGGGAAGCATTTTGAAAATTTTATCTTGTAAACGTTGAACATATTCTGTAGTTAATTGTCAAGTACCAAGAATCAGCTTCATATCAGAATTTAAGATCTCCAAGTCCTTCATTTTATCTACAAATAATCTTTGATGATTAGTGAGATTTCTGTTTTTCAGAACCATGAATTGAATCAAGGGCCTGGTATACATTAGGCAAAATGCTTTATGCTGAGTTCAACCCCCAAAACTTTTATTCTTCTAGATAGGGTCTCACGAAGTTGTTCAGGTTTGTCATGAATTCATTTGGTAGCCCTAGAAGTCCCTGGATGTCAACATGCATGAGTAGACGCAGCGTAGTTACATCCAGGTAGTTCCTACGGCACATGTATTTTTATAGAATATTTTGCCCATATGTATGTAGGTATGTATGTGCACATCAAGGCTGGAAGAGGGTGCTGGATCACCTGGAACTGGAATTTAAAAACTGGTTTAAAAAACATGTAGGTTTTAGGGACCAAACCTAGGTCCTCTGCAAGACTAACAATGCTCGTAACCTCTGAGCTATCTCTCCAGCCCTTCATTCTTTTGCCAGTCACAAAACATTTTACTTGGCTGAGCATTCTGTGGACTCCCTTCTGAGAATAAGTCCCCCGACTACTGGGTACCATTCTTCCTGATATATATTTCTGTTACCAACCATGAACTGGGCCACAAAAGTCTCTATTTTGTAATGCTTGTAGCAAATGAGCCAGTAAACTGAGATTCTAATTTAGAATTATGGCTTAAAAGTTCATATTCTAGAGTCAGTAAGTTCCAGAATCAAACTATAAAAATTAAGTTCTTTGTTCAAACACATGATACTAGAATTTCAATTTCTTCACTGGAAGCATGAGGCAGAGTGTGATGCTGGGTATTTGAGCCCATGCATAAGCAACCTTGGGCCAGGGTGAATGAATGCTGGATTGGTGATCAGCACTTATGTAGGTCACTACTCAAGTCTCTGTTAAATGGTCACCAAAGACACAGCCCTAGAACATGGACTCCAGAGAAAATAACCAATGTATCTGAAGGTAGACCTGAAAGACTACAAAGAACCCCTCTTGTCATACATTCTGCAGCGACTTGGGATCTACAATCTTCCACTATGACAGTCTCTGCCTCACCACAGACAAACGATGATGCCTTTCCTCCTAGCCGCTTTTTTTTTTTAAACTAAGGTATATTTGGTCATAGCACTGTAAAATGGATGCACAGACTCCTTACCTATGCTTCCTGTAACTTCAGAATAGTCCTCCATTTCCACAACCTCAGGCAAAATCTCATCTTCTGTTTCTGTTACAATTTCAAATTCTGGAAACAGGAAATTGTGGTCTGGAATCGTATGGTCTACATAGTCTACAAGAAAGTTAATAGCATCAAAATAAACAGTTTTGAAGACCTAAAATTTTCCCATTTCTAAAGCATAAGTTCTGTGTTGAGTGAATTCATTACAGTTTGAACATCAGAGTTGCTATGGTATAGGACAATCACTATAGAGCCTCATGCAAGCCCTCACATGAAGTAATAGACATTAAATGTGAAGCTGCTGCATATATAACATGGCTCTTACTATGTTGCCCAGATTGGCCTCAAACTCCAAGTCTTCCTGCACTTGAGTGCTAGGACTACAGATAGGTACCACCACCACATGCTCAATAAAATTTAAAAGACAATAAATACGACAACTGTTAACACTTACTTGTTCTCAAGTATTCGATATTATACATAAATTCCTGTAACACTACAGATCTGTTTACACCAACACAAACATAAATAAAGTGAAGGTATACAAGGTCACCGAACAACTAGAATACACTATAATCTTCAGATCAGAGATGCATGACTGTGCTGTCAACCAAAAGCTAGTGAAGCTTTTTGCATGACTACTGTTTCCCTGGTAATAAAGCTGGTTGTGTTTTAGATTAGTGTTCATGTTACCAGTTCCTAAAACTTAAGGTATGTTTCTAATTCCAACTTTAACCAGAAACTGAAGTATCTCAGTTGACAGAGGCAGTGAAACGAAGCTGAGAACAGGGATGTCTTACCTGACTGTGTACACGCCTGCTTATGTCCTAGCCGCCAGTCTAAGGTCTGATGCTCCTTGCTGCAGTAATGTGCCTGTTTGCACCTAGAGCATGTCATAGGGGCCAAGCAGCCACAAACCCTGCAGAGATGGGCTCCAGACTTAAGCTGCAGGCACACACGTTCTGTATCCGAAGCTCCCGTTTCAGAAGGGGGCTCATATGAGTAAAATGCATTTTTCCTTGGTAGCTGATTACGAAAAACTGAAATGAAGAGGAGAAAAGGGCGTGAGAGCATTTTTCAGTGAAACAAAATAATTCAAACATTTGAAACGTCTTCGGTGCTTCACCTCATAAAATGTCATTTAAGGAGAAAAACTAAGGTTTTTCTCTTTCCGGGGGCAGTTTTTATATGAGGGTGGATAAAAATGAAAACTAAAGAGCTTTTAAAATCGGGAAGAGCTCCGTCTGACTTACTGGCTCTAAAGCGTCCGTGCCAAAGATGAAAGGAACACGGTTCTAAGACAACTCTGATAGCCTGAATACAACCACTCGCACCAACCGATCGTCCTACGTCCGGGCTTCAGCCCCCGTGGCAGCCCTCGCCGGGTCCTGCCCCAGCGGCCGCTCACCTCGCAGGCCAGCGCAGCACGGCGGCTCGCGACAGCAGAAGAGAAAGAGGCTGCGATGGAACGCGTCGTCCCGGCCGGGCAGCGGCGCGTACACCTGCAGCAGGAAGGCGAGCGGGCGGCCGCAGCGCGCGCACGCCAGCGCCCCGGGGCCCGGCAGCTCCGCCAGGCCCAGCCACGCGGGCCGCCCGCCCACTTTGCTAGGAAACTGCTCGCTGCGCAGCCTCCAGGCCGGTGCCTCGTCGGCGAAGCCCAACTCCACCGCTACAGGGGCGGCTGCAGCCATGCCCGCTGCAGGACCCAGGTCACCTGACCGGAAGAGGGTGGTCACGTGTTAGACCGGAAGACGGAAGGCGGGGTCAGATCTCGAGCTGGGACCCGACTGGAGGTAACCCAGTAGGTAGGAAGCAAAAATGAATAAAGGACGCTGGTGGGCCAGACTAACCCTCTCTACCCTCCACAGCCCTGTCACTATTTCCGGGGACGCGAAGGCCGGACGCTCTTTCAGACCTCTGAGCTTAAGGTGTTGGTTCTAGATCCTAAGACTGGTGAGGGGAATGGGAGCGTTCTCAGCACTCGGAGACAAAAGAAAAACTAATTAGTTCGCAGCTGTAGCCTTGGGTAAAAAAAGACTTAGCTCGGATTAGAAACATTTCATGGTTTATGCCGTTAGATATTGTCATAAGCTTTGTGATTATCTTAGGGTGATCTTTTTAAATCCCTGTTTTCAAAAGAGGTTTTCCCCAGACCTGAGCAAGTTTTACAGAAGCTGAATTTTCAGATTTCTTTTAGGACAGTTTTATCTTTTGCAAACGGAACTTGCTAAGTGGATATTGGTGGTTGGTCACTTCTTAAGGGAGAAGAACAGATGTATGCTCCCATTGAAAGAGAAAGGGGCAAGAAGGCTTCTCAAAGCAGAAGTCAACAGTTTTGTTTACTCTGTTGTCTCAGATCAGAGACAGTTTCTGTTATCTTACAAATGTAAATGATAAAACTCTGCTTCACACAGTTGGGGTGCTCCCCTTACTCGCTGCCCTGTGTGTTGGATTCAGACAGGCTCCCAGGAAAATGAAAAGACAAAACAAAAGTGTTTTATTGGCTGGTGTAAACAAGAATTCCTAGAAAGGAGCTGTTTGCAAAGTCTGGTCAACTAATAAAACTTTTTTGACTTTGAGGAATTTAGACTCTTTAAAAATGATA
The DNA here is from genome assembly GCA_019843965.1 of Rhynchomys soricoides. Taxonomy (NCBI): domain Eukaryota; kingdom Metazoa; phylum Chordata; class Mammalia; order Rodentia; family Muridae; genus Rhynchomys; species Rhynchomys soricoides. Next base: position 1,523,249 of record JADRCH010000273.1, on the reverse strand, counting down.
CTATTTCTCTTGGGTTGTCCTTAGCTCCTTAAAGAGCCCTTAGTGGCTACCTTTGTGTCAGACCTAACACCCTGATAAACAGATAAAGACCATTAGATCATATTAACAAAATGCTATTCTCCACCAGTCAAAAGGCTAAGAACGCTATCAGAGGGTGTCTCATGTCTTTACATGAGATTCCTCTGTAACTGACTGTTTAACGTTTCCACCAATGCATTGTTAAAAGACCTTCATTTCAAAATTTGTTTGCTCTGTTACTATAAAAAACTCCATGAAAGTGCTTCCACATTGGAGCAGTGTACTTGGGAAGACCTGAATATATGTTCCCAGGCTATGATCACTCAAATTTGGCTCCAAATAAACTTTAACTCGAGGTGAGAGCTGTGTCAACATTAGTAATGTAACTGAATGAAGTGGGTTCCCATTTTAGTGTGTGCAGAGCCAAATAAAGCACACCCAAGACAGAAGAGCAGAGAAAGATTAATAACTTTCAGTGATCTAGGAAAGCACAGGAGTGATATCCAAAGCAGTAGTCTCTCTGAACAACAGAATCAAGGAAATTTTATTCATATGGAGTATGAGGCTTTATTCATGAGGAATTCAGAGGGGTCAGCCTATTTCTGTACATGCTCAGTTAAAGAGTACACTTGTGATCTTGCTCAATTTAAGGATTTAAAGTAATTTTAAATCTCCTCCTCCTCCTTCTCCTTCCTTTTTCCATGTGTCTGAAAAGTCAGACCTTGAAACCAAACCACACTCAGAGAGTTGGAGAATTTTGTCATTATTATGCTGGCAGGCCTACCTGGCCGACCCATAAAGCTAATGCTCTGAGGAGCTCAGCCCCGATACAGAGTTTACATTTGTAATTAGCTGAGCATCATTTTCTACCTTTTCTGTTATTGGTGAGTTTAGCCTGTGACTAAAGACAATGGGTGAGGTGAGATGGGTTTGAATTTTAACCTATTTGATTAAGGCCCGTGAGCAACCATATTTACAGAAGCTGAAACTATGAGGTTAGAACAGTTATTTTGTAATTGTCTGTTTCTTACCAAGAAGGGGGAGGGGGTGTTTTGTTGATATGAGATTATAGAAGCAAAACACAGGACATAAAGACATGGCCACTATGCCCTGCCATAAGGTCATTTTCTTTAAAAAGAAAAGCTAGGAGCTGAAGAGATGATTCAGCAGTTAAGAGCACTGGCTGTTCTTCTAGAGGACCGGGGTTCAATTCCCAGAACCTGCATGGTGGCTCACAACCTCTAACTTGTTCCAGGAGATGCAACACCCTCTTCTGGCTTTCTTGGGCACCAGGCACACAAGTAATGTAGAAACATGCATGTTGACAAAACACCTATCCACATAAAATTTAAAAAGAAAAGGTAGACACATTTGGCCAGGGAGGGAAGGTACAGTGTTGGGGTTCAGCTCAAAGTCCTGGAGCACAGGTATAAAGTAAAAGATTAAAGCCAGGAGTAGTGATGCACACCTTTAATGCCAGCACTCATGAGGCAGAGGGGATGGATATCTGAATTCAAAGCCAGCCTTGTCTTCTGTGTGAGTTCCAGGACAGCCAGACTACACAGAGAAACCCTGTCTCAAAAACAAAAACAAAAAAGGGTCTTAGAATGCTTCTGGGGGACTGCAAGTTAGACACCCTGGTAAGGAGACAGATAAGGAGAGGGGCCATGGCTAGCCAATAAAGGTATTAAACTTTTAAGATGGCCAACTTCACCTTCCTGACTTGAGACAGAGCCTGGCAGCTTAAAGCAAAGGATTTGGAAGTAAGCATTTTTTTCTCCTGCTAGTAAGTTCCCTGAAGATGGGCTGGTTTATCAAATTTGAAGCTAGATCGTGTGTGGGCGTGGGGAAACTCCAAAGGACAAGAAGGAAGGAAGGAAGAGAAAGAAAGAAAGGCGTCAAAAAGAGACTGGGAGAAGGCTGGAGAGATGGCTCAGTAGTTAAGAGCACTGGCGGCTCTTCCAGAGGTCCTGAGTTCAAGTCCCATCAACCACATGGTGGGCTCACAACCATCTGTAATGGGATCTGATGCCCTCTTCTTGTGTGTCTGAAGACAGTTACAGTGTACTCATATACATAAAATAAATCTTAAAAAAAGAAGGAGAAGAAGAGGAGACTGGGGTTTTTGGCTTCTAAAGTTCCCCTCTGCTGTTTAAAGAGTCTTTTCTCTGTGTACCTACTGTATGTGTGTGTATGTTTCCTCATCATCTGCTGCTTCTTCTGTCTACTGTTTCCGCTATTTGAGATTTCTGCACTGTTATTCATTATACTTGAGATTTTTCCTGCCTTTTAATTCTTTACTGGCAGAGAAAATAGGCCTGATCAAGATCTCTAGACTGTATAATTCCTGGTATGCTCAGCTTACACCTTAAAATTTTAGCTGAAGACAAAGGAGACTTTGTGTTATACATTAGGCACTCTTCCACCCTACCTTCAGCAACTCAGTGCCAGCAGCTTACATCATCAGCTGCCATCAGGTTCAGTGCATTTCCACTGTTGCTAAGTTGCATATTTTCCTATGCAACATGTGCCTTTAAAAGATACCTCTTGCTTCCTTCTGTTCTGGGCCAGTGCCCTGAGCAGACCTTGGGCACAGACTCCTCAGCCAGTCCCACAACACCCAGAGGAAGCTCCACTCTCAAGCACTCTAACACACCTAAGATCATACAATCAGAGGTGAGGAGGACACAACATCTGTCCCAACACCAGGAGTAACTGGGATCCAGGGACCCAGGAACCCCACCAGACCAGTGGCTAGGGTTCCTTACTGTCTGGGCCATTGCCCTGAGCAGACCTTGGGTGCGAACTCCTCAGCCAGTTCCACAACACCCAGAGGAAGCTCCACTCCCAGGTGCTCTAACATGCCCAGGATCACAAGATCCCAGGAGCTTGGTCACACCAGAATCTCAGGGTCTCAGAGGCAGCTTGACTTCCAGGAGCTCTGTCACACCCAGGAACTTAGGATCACAGGATCTCAGAATCACAGGATCCCAGAGACAGCTGGTCTCTGAGGAGTTCTGACACAACCAGGATCACAGGAAGGACAGGCTCCAGTCAGATAAAGGGAGGGCAGGTAGCACTAGAGATAACCAGATGGCAGGAGGCAAGCACAAGAACATAAGCAATGGAAACCAAGGTTACCTGGTATCATCAGAACTCAATTCTCCCACCATAGCAAGTCCTGGATACACCATCACACATGAAAAGTAAGATTCGGATCTAAAACTACTTCTCATGATGATGCTAGAGGACTTAAAAAAGGACATAAATAACTCCCTTAAAGAAATACAGGAGAACACAGATAAACAGCTAGAAGCCCTTAAAGAGGAAACACAAAAATCCCTTAAAGAATTACAGGAAAACACAAATAAGTGAAGGAATTGAACAAAACCATCCAGGATCTAAAAATGGAAACAGAAACAATAAAGAATTCACAAAGGGAGACAACCCTGGAGATAGAAAACCTAGGAAAGAGATCAGGAGTCATAGATCACCAACAGAATACAAGAGATAGAAGAGAGAATCTCAGGTGCAGAAGATACCATAGAAAACATTGACACAACAGTCAAAGAAAATGCAAAAAGCAAAAAAAACTCCCTAACACAAAACATCCAGGAAATCCAGTACACAATGAGAAGATAAAACCTAAAGATAATAGGTATAGAAGAGAGTGAAAATTCCAAACTTAAAGGACCAGTAAATATCTTCAACAAAATTATAGCAGAAAACTTCCCTAACCTAAAGAAAGAGATGAACATAAATATACAAGAAGTCTACAGAATTCCAAATAGACTGGACCAGAAAAGAAATTCCTCCCATCACATAATAATCAAAACACCAAATGCACTAAACAAAGAAAGAATATTAAAAGCAGTATGGAAAAAAGGTCAAGTAACATATAAAGGCAGACCTATCAGAATTACACCTGACTTCTCACCAGAGACTATGAAAGCTAGAAGATCCTGGGCAGATCACGTACAGACCTAAGAGAACACAAGTGCCAGCCCAGGCCGCTGTACCAAGCAAAACTCTCAATTACCATAGATGGTGAAACCAAGGTATTCCATGACAAAACCAAATTTACACAATATCTTTCCTCAAATCCAGTCCTAAAAAGGATAATAGATGGAAAACACCAACACAAGGAGGGAAACTATACCCTAGAAAAAGCAAGAAAGTAATCTTTCAACAAGTCCAAAAGAAGAAAGCCACACAAACGTAATACCACCTCTAACAACAAAAATAACAGGAAGTAACAATCACTTTTCCTTAATATCTCTTAACATCAATGGACTCAATTCCTCAATAAAAAGACATAGTCTAACAGATTGGATATGTAAACAGGACCCAGCATTTTGCTGCATACAGGAAACGCATCTCAGTGACAAAGACAGACACTGCCTCAGAGTAAAAGGTTGGAAACCAATTTTCCAAGCAAATGGTCCCAAGAAACAAGCTGGAGTAGCCATTCTAATATCAAATAAAATCAACTTTCAGCCAAAAGTTATCAAAAAAAGATAAGGAAGGGCACTTCATACTGGTCAAATAGAAATATTTAAGGGGTAACTTCAGCAAGTGTTCCAGGTATCTGATGAATCTCTGTGTAATGGCCTGGGGAAACACAAAGGAATGTTGCTCTTTGCTCAGAGTGAAGCCAACATATCTTCAAGGGAGAACACTGGAGGTATTTGTATTTTATGTTCACATTAGGGAGGTGAATCCTGTACATTTTAGAAGACTAATATTTATTTTCTCTGAATTTAGTCAGGAGTTGTCAACTTATTTCTAGTTGAGTGTGACAGTAGTAAGGTTTTCAAAGCCTACCGAAAACAAGTAACATTAAACGTGTGACTTATGAGATTAGGTTATGTGCTTTTTGACTGATGTCGACTTTCCTTTGTCATTTCAAAAGAGAAAAAAATGAATGGCCCATAAAACGGTAAGAGTTGATCTGTCAGAAATAATTTTCAATTGCACAATGTTTTTACAAAGTGATTTAATTTATTCTAATTATATTCATAATGTGAAAGTATAAGATGATGATAATATTGGCTTCTAAAGTTTTAGCCCAAAAAATAGCATTTTAATTATTATAGAAATGTCTACAAGTAATTTCATAATTAATTCTGTATTTAATTTTGACATTTCTCATAATTCATCATTGTATATAATACTGTGGTAGATATCCCATAGTACATACATATTTTTGTCAACATAAATTCCTAGAAATAAGTTTACTAGATAAAGTTTTATGCACAATTTATTTGGTACTTGTTGGTAAACTGTTCATTAGAAGTACTGTATTGATTTGTATTGTTATATGGAACATTTCTCTAAAATTCTCTAACAATTAAATTTTATTATTAAAAAAAGGTGAATTGCTCCTCATGTCTCACATGACAGGGAGATGGTTTCTCTTGCCCAATGGAAGATCTGAGTCTGCATCTACATCCTAAATGTTTAAGACAAGAGAGGGACAACTAACAAGTGCTCTGCCCTTGCTTTCTCCAGTACTGATGTATGAGGATGCCCTCTGTGAACAGGGCAACATTGTACCTACCTGACTGGTATGTGACCTGCATGCTGGTTCAGTCATTCCCTTTACCCTGGCACATCTTAGCAAAAGCTAATTCTAGGATCCACATCCTGACTAAAAGAGGTTGCCAGATATGATCAGCAAACTCACAGTTTTGGAAAGTTATTCAGAATTCCCAAGCAGTGTCTTCAGAACTTTGCTAGACAATTCTATAAAAATGCCTCGGTAGCATTCTCCTCTCTTAAATTATCAACTAGATGCTGAATTTAACTGACTTCCTTTTACACAGCTTCCAGGTACTTGCTCCTTATGCAGGAGTCTGACGTAAACTAACAGCTATTACGGTTACTGTATCCCTCTGCAGAATGCTAGTACATGATCCAGCCATTTGTACAATTACATTTAACTTTGTGATGAGTTTGTATTTAACCTTATATTAACTTCTGTTGTTGACATAAAAAAATTTCTTCATTAACTTTTTCTCTTAATGTTCTCCACGAAGTTGTACAGTTATTACCTCATGACTTGTGTCTTTGCTAGTTTACCGTGGCCCCTGGGATGGGCCCTCTTATGAAGCACTCTAACTGCTGCTCCCTTCCCCCTCATCAATCTTTTTCAGCTCGAAACAGTTAAACAGATATTAGTGCCCTCAAACCCCTGAAAGTAGTTTGGTGACCCCTGAAAAAGAAACTAATGAGACATGAGTCATTTGCCATCCAACTCTTTCCCCGGTCAGTCTCCCCAGGAATGCAAGATGACAATGGTATGATCTATCACAGCCAATCAAGTTAAAACTTGCCTCCTGCTAGGTGTCCAGAGGACCCCTCTTCAGCAGACCCAGAACTACCCACCTCCAGCAATGACATTCCTCAGCAGGAAGCAGCTAGGGAAGAATCTATGACCCCGCCCCAAATTCCCTGTTGCTTTTATAGCCCTTTAAGTTTGGAATAACGCAGTGTCTTCCCTATAAAACAGGGTTCCTACAAGATTATAAACAGTCTTGTTATCTGCTGAGACACCTGTCTAGGCTTTGGCTGGCAACTCCAGAAGAGAGGGACTATAGGAAGACATGCAAGCTAGAGCTACAGTCATTTCCACCCCTGCCATGGACCACCCCAGCCAGGTGTGGGGGTCCCTGGGACGAGGGTTCTCGAAGACTAGGTGGGTAAGGATTCAGTGGTGACAACAGAAACAAACACAGAGGCAGTTTGAATCTGAATGTATTTTGCAGCTCTCAAGCAAGGGTTTTTATGCATAAAAACAAACAAGTATTACAGCTCTTAGCTGTAATCACAAATATCGTCATAATCTGGCACAGTAAAGCACAAAAATCATCCAGGTATTACAGTTCTGAAAGAATACATACAATAGAACAATCCTGAATAAAACAGATGGCACCTTGTTATTTGGCACAATAGAAATCACCCAAGTATTACAACTCTTAAAAAAAAAAAAAAATCTATTCAGTGAGGCAATCATCCAAGGCTAGTGGCATACTTCCAAAAGCAGGTTAATAAATTTTTTTGATCAGTGATTGTTTAACATCTAATACCTGAGTTTTTATAAATCTTCAAAGCGTAAATTTAAGCTATTTTAATTTTTTTTTTTTAATTTAAAGCTTTCTTTACCACATACCAAAGCCCACCTCTGATAACACACACATGCAGCCATATGAAATTTCATTACTGGGAAAGGTTTTATCTATCATAATACTATATAATTTTATAAATTTATAAAGTGCTGGTTTTCCCAGAGATAAGGTCATGGCTAGTGACCTCATCTCAAGAGGTGGTTTCTTACCCATTTTTCTTGCTTAAGATCGTGGCCTAGGCTATCAGGAACATGTCGTAAATAAGAAAAGGAATAAAAGAAAATAAAACATAAATTGCCATGAGAACCACAGCTCAGTATTTTGTTCTGGGTAAGAGTTCTACAACTGGTTCCAGGAGTCCTTTTGAAGCTTCCACCTCAGCCTGTGGAACTTGTCACGCAGATTCTGCTGGGGTTGGTGTGGCACACTCCATTACTGGTAATGGTCATCTTTTTTGAAGGCAATCTCAATCTCCCACCACTCACTGTACATGCCAATAAACATGGCCCTGTCTATTGAAGACCATGCTGCTGTCTTTTTTTCTGTCTTCCATCTCTGTAAGCTGCCTCAGATGGTACACATTACATAGCATGTACCATCACACCTGGTAGTCTCATATGCATGGTAGCTACACCTGAGTAAAAACATTTAGTATTCCAATAAAACTTAGATTTAATGGAGTTAATTCCATCATCATGACCTTGCTTCCATATTAAAGTCACACCTAGCTTTGGGAAGGGACTTAGAAAATGCTTAGAATTTTGTCATAGCATTTACATATGGTATGCCACTTATAGAATAGCTGTCAATAATCCTCACTTCCTGGTTCCACCCCCTTTATGTGCTATACTTGCATACTAGATCTATTGGCTTTTCTCTGGGCATGAGGTTCAACAAAAGAGCTAAGATTGCTTTGTCATAACTGTCTGTGATATCTACCTTCTGTGACATTTTTAGCTCTCCTCCTCAAGCAAGCTTTGTGGTTGTGAGCTACTCAATGGTCATGATGGTAAAATGTGGCTCCTGGTTAGTGGAGATCTGAGCATTCACATCAAAAGCCTGCAAAGGACTAAATCCTGTCAGAAGTCACCAGAGTGAAATAACATGGCTTAAGAAAGGATTCTTATCCTCAGGTTACTTTTCTTTGACTTTGTTATCTGGAGACCTGTACTTTTCCATTAATTGTTCCATGTCTCTTACCACAGAGACGGGCAAGGGCACCTCCTCAGACTACAAAACATGCCTCTTTGTATCAAGACTTCTGGGCAGGAGCTATTTCTTGCCACCCTGAACTTTAAAAATAACTTCTGGGGGCTAGGGAGATGGTTTGGCGGTTAAGAGCACTGACTGCTCTTCCAAAGGTCCTGAGTTCAATTCCCAGCAACCACATGGTAGCTCACAACCATCTGTAATGGGATCCGATGCCCTCTTCTGGTGTGTCTAAAAACAGCGACAGTATACTCACATACATAAACTAAATAATTCTTTAAAAAGAATGAGTAACTTCAGGCTTATCATGTCTCATGTTGGGAAACCAAAATAATGAAGCACCTGTGTCCTTATAATCCTGGTGTTAAGGATGGATAAAGATGATCCTCCCCCTGAGCTGTGAGAAAGAGGGTTTTTTAATTAAACCAACCAACAAACTTGGATGTGAATTGTGTTTTGTGTGAAATCTGGACTTTCACTCTGTTTTAGTTTGTGTTTTATTGCTGTGAAGAGTCACCATGATGAGGGAAACTCTTATAAAGGAAAACATTTAATTAGGCTGGCTTACAGTTTCAGAGGTTTAGTCCAGTATCATCATGGCACTATCATGGCAGTCGTAGTGCTGGAGCGGGAGCTGAGAGTTCTTGGTCATTAGGCAGCAGAAGGAGACTGTGTGCCACACTGGGTGTAGCTTGAGAATATAAAACCTCAAAGCCCTCCCCACGGTGACACACTTCCTCCAACAAGGCCACATACAAGCATCCCTTATACTGCTGTGCTATTATACACGTAACAGCAATCTCATGTAAACAGCCTTCTCACCGAACGGGAAGACGTCTGGTAGGGAATGCTATAGGCTGCCACTGGGAATCCTCTCTGGTGAGTGTACTTCAAGACCTAACCTGCATCCTCAGGGAAGTCCTTTGGCTGTGGCAGGCTAGAAGAACTGGACGGTTCCAGAAGATCCTTGAGAGTCTCCTGTGAGCTCTGACAAAGCAGGCATGTGTAAACTGAGACCTCTAAAACCTTGGGGATGAAAAAAATTTCAGTTTGAGAAGCAAACAGGGCTCCTCAGGAGAGTCACAGACAATGGGTCTTTAATAAAGGATGGCTCTAATATCTGGCCAAAGGGGAAGAGAAGCTCGGAGCTAAGTCCTGGAGTTTCTTTAAGGCCTCACCAAAATGATAAAACTAATATATAAAACTAAGATAGCAACCAATCAAAAATGCACTAATGTAACTGCTGCTTACCTAGCCAATCATGTTAGAGATTACCTAACTCTTCCAGAATATTCCCCTAGCTCTGCATAAAAGGAATTTGCAAGCTCCTCTTAGGGTTGACATTTTGTATGAATTGTTGCTCCCCAGATAGTGTTCTTTCTGCAGAATAAACACTCTTTGCTTTTGCATACTATTTGAGCCTGGGGTCTTCCTTCAGTGATTCTTTCACCCTTACAGTGCCAGAAACTCAATGATCACCAGAGCCAGAGTCATGAAGTGGCCAGTCTCAGTTCCTTTGCCATGGAAATAAGCCAAGAGTTTGAGATGGAATGTTTTGGGAGCACTGCAGTGAAATCCTGGGGCCAGCACCAAAGTTAGAGTTTTTGAATTGTTCCAGTAGGCATTCCCATTGCATTATCAGGGCTCACAGTTAAGGGCTGATTCATTAACATATCACAGCCTGCTTTAAGCTTGTCTCATATAGGAGCTATCTTGTGGTTGGCTCCTTAGCACATGGCGGAAGCATTACATTATTCCAAGTCACACAAAATGGTTTCACCTATCCTAACAACTTTGGACACTTAGAGATGAAGGGAAAGCTCTTTAATGATACTTGTCCATTGGCTAATGCTCAAGGAAGATCCCGCCTTGAATAGAATATTTCACTAACATATAAATACCTTAGGTGTTTGCATTTTACATATGTTGTCATCCTTAAATCTCAAACAGAGATTTAAGGATTGTGAACAATTTGAATGGAAACAGAAGAACTCAACTCTGGCCACTTGGGCAGATGGAAAATTTACACAGCTAAGATATTGTCAAGATTGTTCTTTAAAGTACATCAGCGTTGTTCTTTTTCAAATAGTTGTTACCCAGGGTCATCTTGCCCACATAAAAGAATTATGTGTTTTTTAAAATAAATAAATAAATAAATAAGATAGAGGACTTACTGGCCGACCAGAACTTAATGATGGCTGTGAATCATGAGCTGCCTGTTAGAGCATGTTCTTTGGGAGTGGGCCTAATAGCTGGCAATCTTGGTGAACAAACATTCTAGCACTGTTAATTTTGCTTATCTCTAACACACCTGGGTAGCATTACTTATATTTGGGTTTTTTAATCAGTGTTCACTTGGTTAAGTTCTGCTTTTTCTGATTTAATGTCTCCTAGGAAAATCTATTAACAATTGCAGTGTATGGCATTATTAATTAATTAATTAATTAATGTGTATGGCATTAACTGAGGAATATTTTGGGGATCATCATGAAAAATGGGACAGCCCAGAGTCCTGTTACGATGATTTCTCAGTGAATACTTCAGCTAACTCTACTTTCTAACCAGAACCTTAGTATACCTTCCCTTGGTATAGTAGACCTATTTCAGCAGAGTCTAATTTACTGGAATTTAGCTCTTTGTATGTGTAGTACTAGACATTGAATATAGAGCTCCGTGCATGCTACCAACTCCTCTACCACTGAGCTACATTCCCAGCCCTCTTTTTTCATTTTGAGACAGAGTCTCACTAAGTGATACATATTGCCCTTGTATTTTAAAGCCTCCTCTTTTCCTGAGCTCCCAAGAAGCTGGTGGTACAGACTTATGCCACCAGTCCCAACTGAATTTGCCTGGTTTGTTTTTAAAGATTTATTTACTAAATATACAGTATTCTGCCTGCATGTATGCCTGCATGCCAGAAGGTGGCACTAGATCTCAGTATAGATAGTTATGAGCCACCATGTGGTTGCTGGGAATCGAACTCAGGATCTCTGGAAGAGCAGTCGGTGCTCTTGACCTCTGAGCCACCTCTCCAGCACCTTGCCTATTTTTAAAATGAATTTCAGAGTCCTATCTGTAGGTTTGTTTCCTCACCGCAAGAAATCAGAGTTTCTCAATTTTGCTTTTATTAACAATCAGTCTCAGATTTCTGTCTTTTGTGGAGCTTCATTTAAGTTTTAGGATATCCTAATTCTTGTGTATCTGTACTTACTATTTTCTTATATATCTGAACAGACATATACAAATTGTTAATCCGCCAGGCAGTGGTGGTGCACGCCTTTAATACCAGCACTTGGGAGGCAGAGGCAGGCAGATTTCTGAGTTTGAGGCCAGCCTGGTCTACAGAGTGAGTTCCAGGACAGCCAGGGCTACACAGAGAAACCCTGTCTCGAAAAAACCAAAACCAAAACCAACCAAACAAAACAAAAAAACAAAACAAAAAAACAAATTGTTAATCTACTTCTTTCCATCGCTGTTCTCAGTTCATTGCCTGTCAATATTTCAATATTTTAAGAACTGTTTTGGTAGAGAACGTGTGTGTGTGTGTGTGTGTGTGTGTGTGTGTGTGTATGTTTCTCCTGCATGCCACAGTGTATATTTGGAGGTCAGAGAACAACTTTGTGCAGTCCGCTTTCTCCCACCACCATTACGTGGTCATCTGGTTCCTAATTTGTTTAGATTTTATATGTACTGTTACAGTCTTTTAAATAGACTTATTCCAGACAATCTCTGCACGTTTTAGACCAACAAATTAGTGAGAGATGAACTAAGTCAGTCGTAGATTTAAGCTGATTGTGTCTACTTATTTCAAACTTATGGCAGCCAAGAAACAGTGCATTCAGAGCACTATCAAAAATATTTAAATCTCTTGAACTATATATATATTTAAAAGTCTAATATTGCTTAGAATTGAAGGGAAAGTCAAACTAGATAGTTGGGGAGTCGCACCAGTGCCTGTTTATTTTGCTCTAGCATCGGATAGTTTGTATTCTTATCACTAGAAATTTTAAATTTTTTTTAAAAAGACCTATTTCTTTGTATTTTCATAGGTCTGAGTGTATGTAAGTGCATCACGTAAGTGTAAGTAGCCATAAAGTCAAGAAAAGGGTATCAGATCACATGGAACTGGAGTTATGGGTGAGGGTTGTGAGCTGCCCCACGATGGTCCTGGATGTGTGTCCTCTGCAAGAGCGGCAAGTGCTGTTAACCACTGCGCCATCTCTCCACTCCTCTTATAAACTAATTTTTTGTTAATTAATAAGGATTTATATTAATCAAGGCACTCTTAGCATGTCACGAAAATTTTAGTAAACCTGTGCTTTTATTGTTAAATTAGAGGCTCTATATTTTAAAAAACCCTTTCATAGCCTGATTTTTAGGTTCTTTTCCGGAGACCCAGATTTGTTTTGATTTTGTCTATATATTTGATCTAGCTACTTCTCTCAGGCGGGACTTGAGCTCAGGGTACTCCCGCCAAAGCTGGACTTCCGGTCTCACCCTCACCCTCCGTCTTCCCAGTATCCATCTCCTACTGGAGATTGAGTGAAACCCCACTCTAGAGCAGACCTAAGCACTTAAAGCCCTGCACCATGGTTTAACGACCTTTTACAGACTAAACACAGTCAGCGAACACAGCCTGCCAAAAGTAAAAAAGAGTCTGGAGAAACGGGCGCCGCGCAAAGGACAAGTATGCGCCTGCGCGCTGGCCACCACCCGATTCGTGCAGGGGCCTGGCAATTCCAGCGAGGGGAGGGGCAGCCTGAAGAAAGCCAGGGGCAGGAATTGCACAGTGACTGACAGGCAGAGCTCCGCCCTCCGCCTTCCTTGCTCCCGCCCCTCCGCCAGCTGTCTGTCAATAGGTGACTTCTCCAGTCAGTCAGCCTCGGAGCGCCTCAGAGGAACGGACGGCGGCGGTGGCCGCGGAGCCACGAGATTCCGGACCATGTGTACAGGCGAAACCCTCAAGACCAGCGAGACTTTCTAGGCTCAGCCTGTGAGACCCCATATCCCCTAAGTTAGATTCGGACCCCTTCAGTGTGACACCTGCGCGCTCGCGCTCACACGCACACACCCCGTCACCTCAGCTTCCTGGGAACTCCAAGTGCCCTTTGGCTTAGGTCCCAAATGCACCTGTGCGCACCAACCCACCCTCTGCCTGAGGAACCTGGGTAGCTCACCTCAGAGAGACTAAGTTTCCAAACAGGAAACCTGGACTGTCCCAGAGACCCCAAACGCCCTCAGTCTGGAGGACCTGTCAACCCCTTAAGATAGGCTTCCAAGGTCCTAAATGCTCAGCCGGCAGGACCCTAAATACCTTCGACTTGACAAACCTCAAATCTTCTTGACATAATCGTCAAATCTCGTCAGTCTGCAAGTCTCCAAAACTTATTTCACAGCCTGAAAGACTCCTCTAGCCTACAAACCCAATTCCCTCAATCTGATGAACCCCAATCCTCAGTCCGAGGTTCCCTAAATTAAAATCTCAGCCAGAGGGTCCCCAGATTTTCACCAGAGGGACTTCAATCTCTTGTACTCAGGATTCCCGAATCCGTTTACCTGAACACATCTCTCAGACCCAAGTGCTCTGCCCTGACTCCTTGGTCCAGATGAAGAGCAAGTGGGGACGGCTGGGGGTTGGGGGTAGGGGGACAGGGGGACACAGTTGGCGGGAAGAATCTTCCTTCACTTGCTGTCGCAGACCTTGATCCGGATGTAGGGTCGGTGCCAAGTTTTAGGGCTCAGTCCAGAATCATTGCGCCTGCACCAGTGTACTAGACCACGGAGTCCGAAGAAGCCGCTGTGTTGGCAGCACGGATTCCCAGCCTCCAGCTCCTTCCCACGTGCTGGTGGGCATTCCTGCTCGCCTATGGCCCTCAGTTACTTCTTCATTCATAGGCCCATAGGACCCTGGACCTCTCCAGGGAAATGTCCTGCACCATGAACGCCAGCAAGCTGGAAGAGAATAGTCTTGAAGAAGATGCAGGGAAACTCGAATGGAAACCCAAGGTAGAACAATGTTATCCTAGAGTCAGAAGGATCGTTGGGTGGGCAGAGGCAAACCATAGATTCTTGGCTTACACTACCATATTGATCGTCCTATGACAAGATGGTGGGTTCCGATATGTGAGAGAGGGAAGGCTCATTAGCAACTGCTCTGTCAGCATGAACATCCAGTGTTTGCTTAAAGAGGCTTCTGGGAATGGGGGAAAAACCTTAGTCACTGAAACCACACTCCAGGGTCCCAAGCCCTGCCCAGCATGTTCTTTTTTATTTTTTTTCCCTCCAGGTCAAAGATGAGTTCAAAGACATTTCCATATACTTCTCCAAAGAAGAATGGGCAGAGATGGGAGAGTGGGAGAAAATACGCTATAGAAATGTGAAAAGGAACTATAAGATGCTGATTTCTATAGGTAACAAGAAGTCTTGGGTTGAACCAGCCTAGATTAAAAAAAAACAAGTCTCCAATTCCCATGTTATGTTAGTGTTCTCCCAGGTATCTAGAGTGGTTCAGTTCTCAATGGAGGCAAATTTAGAGGGAACGTGTATGTGTGTGTGTGTGTGTCTGTCTGTGTGTGTGTCTGTCTGTGTGTGTGTGTGTCTGTGTCTGTGTCTGTGTGTCAGTGTGTCCCCGTGTCCAGGGCTAAATGTTAGCCCTGGCCCTGTAGATATCTTATCTCCACACCCAGAGCCTACCTGGCCTTGTGATACTTTTGTTCCATCCTCTAGGGCCTGCTTCCTTTTTAAGAGGAACATTTTGCTTCTTTTCAGGTCTCAGAGCCCCTAGACCAGCTTTCATGTGTTACCAAAGGCAAGCAATCAAGCCCCAGATAAGTGACAGTGGGGATTCTGATGAAGAATGGACACCTAAGCAGCAAGGTGAGGAGGGGCTAGGAGAGTTTAGAAGTGAGGCGGGAGGTCAGGAGGATTTAGAAGTACCCATCTGAAACCAACTCAGATTTAGGTTTTAAAAATGTCTCAGAATTAACTTCTGAAAATTGGAGTTTTTTCACCTAAAACTCAAAGGTCAGCAAACAAACAAGATACAATGTAAATACAATAAGAAGCTATTCCTGTATATTTTAAAATATGTGAAAACTATATACTATTTATAAATACAATAAATATGAAATATATACAAATCTTAGCATGAACAAGAAATACCAAACCCAAAGCAGTTAAGATAAGTGCCTTACCTAGTCTTCAGACTGCTTGCTTATTATGAATAATGTAAATATGACCATGGATGTGCAAATGTCTCTTCAAGATCTTATTTTCACTTTTTATATGTACATAAAGAAATCTGAATCATAAAGTAATTCTATTTTAATTTTTGAGGTACTTACTATTTCTGGTAGCTGCACCATTTTATATTTCCACCAAAGGTGGAAGGTCATTCCACCAAAGGTCATTCAAGCATTCCAATTTGTCCTTATCCTTGCCTTCACTTCTTGTGATATATATACTAGAGAGTAAAAATATGTCACTGGGATTTTAATTTTCATTTCCCTGACAATTAATTGTGTTGAGCACCGTTCTCTATGCTTGTTGGCCACTTTTAAATATCTGGAGAAATGTGTATTCATTGTACTAATTAGGTGACTGAAGAGCTGCCAACAAAATATCATGTGCTAAGTTTTTAAGCAGAAATATGTTTCTTACAGTTCTGGAGGCTATAAATCCAAAATGGGGTTGCTGCCTTGCTAGGTTTCAACAGTGGCTTCTTCTATGTGTGTAAGAGCTCTCCACTGTTTATTCACATGAACTATGTGTGTTCATATGTAGAACACACATAGGCATGTGTTCATAGGATCTCTACATATGAAAGTACTAATTCAATCATGGGGCCACACTCTTCAGATGTCATCTTGTCATAATTAGCTTCCAATAGCTTCATCTCCAAATATGTTAAGAAATAGAACTTGAATACAAAAATGTAAGTTGATTTGATAAAAACACACTTGAGTCTAATCACCTATTTTTTTTACTTACTTTGTGTTGATGTTGTGGTTGTTGAGTAGTCTAGATACCAACCCTTATTATATAAACACTTTGCAGATATTTTTATTCTTTAGGTTACCCTTTTCATTCTGTTGTTTCGCTTGATGTTTTTAAGATTAATGTAATCCCACTTTTCTGTTTTTGCTTAATTTTTTGGCGTTATACCAAGAAAATTAATTATGTTTCCAGTGTTATTCAGAGTTTTGTCTAGTTTTCTTCTCATTGTTTCATAGTTCCATGCCTTGGGTATAATTTCTTAAAACGTGCTGTTATCTTAGGCTTTGTTCTTTTTCAAGATTCTCTTGGCTGTTCTGATTCCCTTAAGATCCTATATTAATTTTGATAATTTTTAATTCAGCAAAACACAGCATTGGCATTTTTATAGGGAATAAATTTTAATCTATAAATCATTTGAGGTAATATAAATTTTTATAACATTGTCTTATAAACCATGAACATGGGCTATTTTCCCCTCTCTTTGAGTCTTAACATTACAGAAAGAAGTATTGTCACTTTTGATGTCCAAATCTTTTACTTTCCTACTAAATATTTTATTATTTTAATCATTGTAAATGTGATTTTTAAAAATTTCCTTCCTGGATTGTTTATTGTGGGTGTATAAAAACACAACTGATTTGTAAATGTTCATTTTGTATCCTGAAATTTTTAGTGGAATCTTAAGAGATTTCTGTGTATAAAACAATGTAATTTGTAAAAAGAGATCATTTATTTCTTTACTTCAAGTTAGATGATTTATATATCTTTTTTGGACTACTTATTCTAACCAGGACTCAGATATTATGTTGAATAGAAATAACAAGAATGGGAATTTTTTTATGATCTTAGAAGCCTGTTGTGATCCTAGAGGAAAAATTCCAATTTTTCACTATTAAGACTGATACTGAAAATGACCTTTTATCAAATGACTTTTTTTGTGTGTATATAATCTCTCCTTGTTCCTGGTCTATTCAGTATTTCTCCTCATCACAGGCTGGTTGACTTATTTACTTAAAAATAAATGCAATAGATATCTTACGGACATAAAATAAAGAAAAGATGAATTTTGTCTAACTGAATAAGCTTAAATAAAAACACCAATGCCCCCAATAGAATGATAGGATTAATAATATTTTATAAATTATTTCCATATCTCCCTTGGGTCATCCTTGAAGTCTTCACTTAATAATTCAGAATTCTCTGCTCCTGGTGAGAATCCCAAGTATAACACTATATACCAACCCAAACCCTGATTTCCCATACCTTTTCAGTCAGTCCTCCTTGGGTGCCTTTCCGGGTGAAGCACAGTAAACAACAGAAGGTAAGTGCTTTCCAAATCCTACAGACAAGGAAACCTTCTTCATGGATCCAAACCCAGGTAAGGAAAGGAGAAGGCCTAGAGCACCCTGGGAATTGCTACCATCCCAGTCTCTTCTACATAGTGAATCTCATCCTCCCTATTATCTGAATTGATAAGAACATCACTCACTTGAGTGTTCCTACCTCAGTTTTTTTTTTTTTGCACTGTCAAAGTGAGAAATTCATGAATGGACTCTAAGGATAGTGTACAAATACACAGAGGATTTTTACTTTGGATGGCACAGATAAAGGAGGTATAATCCTCTTCCTCATAAAGATTCATTCTGATGAGAAACAGCAGCTCTTGTCCCTTAGAAGATTCAAGTTTAATAGCAAGGAATCCACAAAAGAGAAAATGACTTAATCAGACATGGTGGTGCTTGTCTGTAATTACATGGGAAGCAGAGTCCCAAGGAATTCTGTGACTTTGAGGCCAGCCTAGTCTACCTTAAGGAGTTCCAGATCTGCCACAGGTATACAGTGATATAGTGAGTTTTGGAATGGGGAAGAGAAAGGGTGCAAGATTTCATATAGGCAAATAATTTCCATTGAAATATCATCTGTGGGAGAGACATTAATATGATATTCAATTGCACATCTTCTATTCAGTATCACAAAAAGAATTATCATGTATGGGTGGTTGGAGAGAGGGCTCAGTGGTTAATAGCACTTCTTGTTCTTCCAGAGGTCCTGAGTTTGGTTTCTAGGTGTACAGTTCAAAACTGCCTTTAACTCCAACTCCAAGAGACTGAATGCCCTTGTCTGACCCTGACAGAACCTGTCACACACACACACACACACACACACACACACACAAAGAAATGAAAATAAATTTTTAAAAATGAACAATTAGCATGTATACAAACTTATAAATGAAAACTTAGTGAATTTTCTGGAAAAATGAGTACGAGAATTAGTTAATCTAATTCCAGAGTCATCCTAAGCATTATGCTCAGATCTATAATTCAAGTACTTGAAAAGCTGAGGTCGGAGGAATCCTGTGAGTTTGAAGCCAGCCTCTATAATGAGACCCTGTCTCAAACAAGCAACCTAATTCTAGAACTATTTCTAGCATGCCAATTTACAATTTTATCATCTCTTTGTTAATTGTAGAGGTACCTTTCTGCCACCATCTCTTCATTTTCTTCCCAGAAATACTGCTCTCACTTCCTTTTACAGATGTGTTTTATCTTTAACTTTGTCTTCTACATTTCTTATCTAATCAATATTTCCTACTTTATGGATATACCCTCTTTCTCTGGGTAAGCCTTCTTTTCTTCATTGCAAACTTTATTGACCTTCCAGCTACCCTTCCCAAATATCCTTCCCGTAAGCCTGAAGGGAGCCTGAAGGGAGGAAGCCTAGCATATGGCCTCTTGCCCTGGGGTTGTTTAAGTTCCTACTTGTCTCTTCATTATTCAGACACTCTACACAGTAACTAAAATCACAGATGAAATTTTATAAAAAAAAAAAACCTTAAAGAACTACAGAAACGCCTATTGTTTTTTATATGTGACTCTAATTAAAGGAATCACCTAGAATGCCACTAAGTGGTGAATCTAATGTGAAGGAAGGGTCTGGAATAGAAAATTTGCTGAATACAAGTGGCTCAGAACATGCCCAGAAACCAGTGTCCTCCCCTGAAGAAGGAAATACCTCTGGACAGCACTCTGGAAAAAAAATGAGTAAGAATAAATAATTTGGGAATGTTAATCCCTGTAGGAAGGTTGATGAGAATGATCTAGAATGATCCGTGTAGTAACTTCAGAAAGTTCTTAACTTGATCTTGTCTAAGCTGTGGCATTGATAGTGGGCATGCTTTCTTATTAAGTAGTATGTCAGAACACTGACATTAAAGGCATACACTTGGGTTGTTATTCACATGGAGGTACTGGGACTTGGGCAATCTTACAGACTCTGACCTTGTGAACATTAATATGTGG
Source organism: Rhynchomys soricoides (assembly GCA_019843965.1). NCBI lineage: Eukaryota > Metazoa > Chordata > Mammalia > Rodentia > Muridae > Rhynchomys > Rhynchomys soricoides. The sequence continues at coordinate 1,503,598 of JADRCH010000273.1, read as the reverse complement.
AAATAAGGGATGTGGTAGCTCTTATGCTGGTCTCAAACAGCAAGTGAAGCATAAAGTAACTGATCCAATAAATCTCTGTGACAATAGGAACCAAATACTCTCAATGCTTAATTGCAGTGTGCCCTTAACTAATATTTTATAGATGAATCAACATGTGAATAAACCATTTTTAAATAGAAAATGTGGGCAAGTAGAAATTAAACCTGAAGAGTCAGAAATTAAAATTAGATTAGACATCTGTTGTCAGTTGAATATGAGATCTTAGCTTCTTTAAACAATAAGTTAAAAGGGGAGCATATGGCAGTAAGTTTCAAATTTTCTTTTAAAACATTTAAAAATAAATTTTAGTTTTTTTAAAGATTTATTTTATATGCATATGAATGTCTTCCTCCATGTGTGTATGTGTACCATGTGCATGCCTGATGCCTGCAGAAATGGGATGACAGTATTTGATTACCTAGAACTGGAGTTACAGATGGTTTTGAGCCATGGTGTGAGTGCTGGGAACCAAACCCAGGTTCTCTATAAGAACAGCATGTGCTTTAACTGCTGCGCTATCTTCCCAGGCCCAGATTTTAGATTTTATGAAGAAACAGGGATAAATGCTTGAGATTCACACATTTTAAGTCACCTTTGTTCTCCAATCCAGAACTCAGGAAAAAGAATGTTGAAGTAAAGATGTACAGGTTGCGGGAGAGAAAGGGCCTTGCCTACAAAGAGGTCAGCGAACCCCAGGATGATGACTACCTATGTAAGTGTCCACCAGGCCGTCTTATGTAGAAGTCTAGTAATTCATCTGGCCATGTGGAGCCCAGATCATGTCTACTCTAGTGACTTTGGGTGCAGATTGTGAGAGTGACAGGAGTGCCATGCTCTTTCTAAAGATCTTTAGATCTGGGGATGTTCACACACCTTCCCCAATACCTGCTGTTTTTACCTTAGATTGTGAGAAGTGCCAGAATTTCTTCATCGACAGTTGTCCCAACCATGGGCCTCCTTTATTTGTAAAAGACAGTGTGGTGGACAGGGGGCATCCCAACCACTCAGTCCTCAGTCTGCCCCCTGGGCTGAGAATTGGTCCATCAGGCATCCCTGAAGCTGGACTTGGAGTATGGAATGAAGCGTCTGATCTACCAGTGGGTCTGCACTTTGGCCCCTATGAGGGCCAGATCACAGAGGATGAAGAGGCAGCCAACAGTGGATACTCCTGGCTGGTGAGAAATGCCTCTTTTCCCTTCATTCTCCCCATATCCTTTCTGTGCTTCTGATGTGACAAACTAGGATATGAACAGGGACAACATGACTAATTTTGAGTACTGAATGGTCTTTGTTCAATATGAAAGTCCTGCTTCAAGATCTAAAGGAGAGTAGGGGGTGGAGTGGTACAGAAACAAAGAAAACACATGTGTACATGATGACTCAGAAGCCTCATGTTCGGTCACTGTGAGTGGCTGAGTCCAAAACTCAGGGAGCACTGGTGAGTGTGAAGTGACATGATTTCATTATTGTCATCCCAGACCTTTAATGTATTTTTTTTCTGAAACTCAGATTACCAAGGGAAGAAACTGCTCTGAGTATGTGGATGGACAGGATGAGTCCCAAGCCAACTGGATGAGGTAAGGCCATTTGGTCTCTGGTTCCAAGGAAGACTGTCACACATAAGACTTGGTCCTTCCTTTCTCATCATAACCCCTTAAATGGTTCCCATATACTCTGCTCATTTTTTCTCTGCAAAGTACTTCTTTTATATTGTGGACACTAAGGAAAAATTAATTAATATTATTATTAACTGTTATCAAAGCACAAATCTACTCAGCAAAATTGGAATACTGAAGGAAACCTTAAGGAGCCTATATTCACTGAAAACACTCAGCTTACAATTTATTCAATATTTATGAAACATTTATTTTGAGTCCGAGTTCAGAAAATAGATTTCATTACTTGAGCAGGGCATACAACTTATGTTCTTATAAGAGGCATGTTACAGATATTTTATTAAAAGAAAGTTTGACTCTAAGTCTCATATATTTTGAGTACATAGTGCTTAACAACCTACAACAGAGGACTGAGACAGCCATACTGTGTTCTGGCAGGGTGTAGGTTTGGATGCTGTAAACTCTAGCCCTTTTCTATGAGGATTAACTTAAATTTCTTATCCTCCTGATCTCATTTCTTAATTATAGGCATGCTCCATACCCAATATTATGTGGTGCTGGGGATGGAGCCCAGGCTTCTGTATACTTAGGCAAGGGGTTCCAACTGAGCTATATCTGCAGCCCTATTTTCTGTGTTGTCTTGCTAAGAGATCTCTTAAGCTTTTATGGTAGTCTGGGCAGGTAGTGAGGAAAACTTCCAAACAAAGTTGGGATCAGTGTAGGATGAAATATACTAATCTAGAAGCAGAGTGTATGAAAAGTGCCAAGCTCTAAGGTGTACACTGGAAGATTTAGAGTTTAGAGAAGCAAGAATCATGGTTTTGTCACTAGTAGAGACAGAAGACTGAAGCAGAGCTTTGAAAACTGGGCTCTTGGGGAAAGAAAGGCCTTTGGGACAGATGAACAGGGCTTGGAGGTAGGATACACATAACGTAAAGGGGATAGATGAGGACAAGAACAGAAGGTTCTTTGAAATGTAGGAGGGAGTTGGAATCATCATAGCATGGGGACACTGGACACCAGTAAGAGGCTAGTGCAGACATGGAGCTGCCTGCCTGATATTTTCTTCCTTTTCCTTCTACTCTAGGTATGTGAACTGTGCCCGGGATGATGAAGAGCAGAACCTGGTAGCCTTTCAATATCACAGGAAAATCTTCTATCGAACTTGCCGGGTTATCAGACCAGGTTGTGAGCTTTTGGTCTGGTATGGTGATGAGTATGGCCAGGAGCTGGGCATTAAGTGGAGAAGCAAGGTGAAGAAAGGATTCACAGCAGGAAAAGGTGGGCACTACTATAATTCCTTAAAAAAGAAAGAGAAAAGGGAATTCTCCTTGAGAATTTTCATTTTCTAACTCTTTTTTTTTAAATGATTTATGGTAAATAAAAATGTTTAAATTCATTAGGAAAAAAATGGAAATTACAAGCATTTCTATAGGAGGTCTAACGTCAAGTGCTAAAAGCTTACCATAAGCCAACTGCATAAAAATCAGCATTTAGAACATTCAGAAATCATAACACTAATAGGGAAACGGAAGAAAAATGAGAGCCGGAGTGAAGCAAGAAAACAAGAAACGTGAGTAGGAACCCTCAAAGGCATTTTCAGAGATAGGATTTCACACCAAGGAACAGACACAATACTGGCCAGGAATGAGACCCTGAATGCAACAGAAAGCTACTCAGAAGTGGGATAAATGAAAAACAAATCAAAACCCTAGATTGCTTAATCCAGATACTACTGCCCTGCCCTATCCCACTCCAGATTAAGAATGAACTGTGAGTCAAACACAGATAAGAGCTGTTGTGGTGGCTATTATTGGTTGTCAACTTGACTGTATCTGGAACAAACTACAATTCAGAAATGCAGGGCACATCTGTGAGATTTTTCTGCTTGGTTTGAAGTACACCGGTGAATTCGGTTCGAATGCAGAAGTTTGAGTTAGACCCAAACCTTTGATCCAGATCTTAAGTCTGGAAGACACAGGCCTTTAATTTGGATGTTGAGGTAGGAAGACATGTGATATGCCTTTAATTCAAATCTTGTAGAGGGAAGACATACCTTTAATATGGACGATATTTTTTGCTGGAAGTGTATGTAAGGACATAGACGAAAAATGCTTTTGCTCTTTGCTTGCTTGCTCTCACCTTGCTAGCACATCCATTCCCTCATTGGCATTGGAGCCAACTTCTTTGGGATTCTAGCACATACAGAAGACCAGCTGAGACACCCAGGCTTATGGAGACTGAACAATTACTAGATTCTTGAGCTTTCCATTCACAGCCAACCACTGTTTGGATTAGCTAGATTGCAGCCTGTAAATTCAATAAATTCATATATGCATAATTCCAATAAATCCATATATGCATACATATACATACTCTCTCTCTCTCTCTCTCTCTCACACACACACACACACACACTATATATATATATATATATATATATATATATATATATATATATTGACAGAGAGACAGAGAGGTTCATTCCATAAGTTCTGTGATGCTAGAGAAACCTGACTAATACAACTACAGACTTTTAGAACTGTTTACCCTGGAAAGCCAATGTCAGGAAAATATTATTTTGTTCATATAATAGACCCATTGACATGAAAAGTAGAATGTCAAAGGAGAACTTATGGAAAGTATATTTTCAAATGATCAGCAGAATTTCAGACTTCACAGCCTCCTCGTGTTCTGACTTAGGGCAGTTCTACCCAGTGGTTGTCAAGCTGCCCTGTTCTGTTCTGACAATAAAACTAGTGGTTCTCTCAGTGCCTCTTTCTACAAATCTTAATGCTACAAATACTTCTGAGAAGATTCATTGAAAAATCCTCTTCCTTAAAACCATTTAAAAGCAGAGATTTGTCTATTCACAATGAGAACACGTAGGACAGACAGGGTGAGTTGCCAGTGTGTTCACACTTGGGAGATGCCCTCCCTACTCTGCCTTGACTACCTTAGCATCAAGAGGAAGCCCTTCTCAGTTACATCTCTATTTATTGTGATGATCTTTATGTTAGATGTGGTGAAAATATGGATCAAGTGATCACCAACTTTTGCGTACCCACCAATATAAAAACTTTATAAAGATATTAAAACTGGGCGAATTCAAGGTCAATCTGACTAACTTAGCAAGACTGGCTCAAAATAAATTCAGGGTTAGGAGTGTAGCTCAGTTGCCTGGCATGTGCAAGGCCCCCACCCCTCACTCACAAAGACAGAAAAAAATCAAAACTGGGCCAGAGATCTAGTTCTGTGGAAGATAACTGCCTAGCGTGCACAAGACCCTGACTTCCATAACCAGAATCACAAATTGAAGGGAAGACGAAAGAGAGAGGGGGAAAGAAGAAAGGAGAAAAGGAATGGAGAGGGATTCAAGGCTTACATAGTTTAATACTATGTAAGGCCCAGAAAGATTTACCACAAACATTGATTCTAATCTAATGAAATTTTTGAAATTTTTCTAAACTGATAAGACCTTCTAAGAAATGGTGATATTAAAATAAGTTACAGCAATACACACAAATAAGCACAAATACACTATAGATGAAAAGCAGGCTGAGCAAGCCAAGGATAGCAAGCTATAAGCAACACTTCTCCTGATAGTCTCTGCATCAGCTCCCGCCTCTAGGTTCCTGCCCTGACTTCCCTCAGTGATACTGTTACCTGGAAGTGTAAATTGACATAAACTGTTTCCTCTCCGATTGGGTGGAGAAGTGTTTCATCTTAGCAGCAGTAACCCTAACTAGGATACTTGATCAATCAAAAACTACAGTCCATTTGTAAAATGAATATTTCTTTGTAGTTCTCAGTGTGGAACCCCATGCCTCTTGTATGGTTCCAGAACAATGAAGACTTTATCAATGAGCCCCATTCTCCTTCTAGAGAACAACAACAACAAATCTTAACAGCAGTTTAGGCATCAAAATGAATTCCTAATCTAGCATCAATTGCTTTATTTTGCAATTCAAAGGGGAGAGGGGGGGATGAATGGTTCCATCTCTATCCATAAGAATGTGAAAGAACAATGAAGAGATAGCTCAGCACTTAAGAGCACCAACTGCTTTTCCAGAGGTCCTGAGTTCAATTCCCAGCAACCACATGGTGGCTCACAACCATCTGCAATGAGATCTGATTCCCTTTTCTGGTGTGTCTGAAGACAGCAAGAGTGTACTCACATACATAAAATAAATAAATATTAAAAAGAAAAAAAGAATGTGAAAGATCAAACATACTCCAGTGGCTGGGTTCTCACAAACCATGATTGTTCAGCTTAACATGTTCAACTGTCTTGACATTTAGTTGTCAAGAGGAATCAATTCAAAGGCTGATATTACAGCTGATAAGCCAGGTGGAAGGAGCCATCCAGACTTTGCTCTGCCGAACCCTTCTGGACAACAATGAAACAGATCTTCATAGTTGATGGATTGTGTATAGAAGTACTGATCAGAATTAGGTTTGATGTGGTAAATTAAAAGATTAATAATATTCTGTAAATATTAATGCTGGAAATTAATACAGAGGCAATTGGTCCTTAACCAACTTTTCCCCAAATAGCCATACAGAGACCTGTTAATATTTTAAAGCCTTAGGTCTTAGCTAAGCAGACTCTCAACTAGCTCATGTGAGTTAACCCCATCCAGTCACCTGGCTAGCAACAGCTATACCTTAGAGGCTCATAGTTATGTTTGTCTCCTCTCATATCACCTGGCAAAAGCTTTTCTCCTTCTTCCTCCCAGAGTTCCTTTGTCCCTCCCAGGAAGTCCCACCTTCCAGCTAATTGGCCATCAGATTTTTATTAAAGCCAGAGAATGCCCTAAGTAGGTGAGGAAGGACAGAGGCACAATTTCACACAGCATACCCCAACAGCACACAATTGTGTTGATGTTCTGAGTCATGTCAGGCTGGCTTGGACTTTCTACAAGGACCTTGCCTCTACTGTAGCAATGAGCTTAAGGTCCTTTGGATGATGTTTGACATTTTTCCCCACAAAAGAAGTAACATCCACGGGCAGCAGTGGCACACGCCTCTAATCCCAGCACTCCAGAGGCAGAGACAGGCAGATTTCTGAGTTCAAGGCCAGCCTGGTCTACAGAGTGAGTTCCAGGACAGCCAGGGCTACACAGAGAAACCCTGTCTCAAACCCCCCCCCCCCAAAAAAAAGAAGTAACCTCCATCAAAAGGTTTTGGTAATGGCTGCTCTGTTAACCCTGCTGTTTAGTGGACTTCTGTGGAACTTTGTACTTTTCTTCCTATTCTTATAACTTTGATTTGCAGCCATGCTTTCACCCAACAAACTTCAAGAGCTATCATGCATCTGAGAATCCCAAGCATACAAGTGCTTTGAGCTTCATCAATAGGAACAATGATGTGAGTTCCTATACTGTCAAACTCAGCACATTTTTTAAGCCTTCAGAACTATCTCAAGTTTGCTGAGCACGTTTCTGTTGTTCTGAAGAAAGCCTACTGCCTATAAGCATCAGCAGCTCAATCTTTTGTTGCCCATCATTCATGACCAAGCATTTGTCAGTTGAAACTGATGCATTCTTCTCTGTTAGCAGCAATAATAATAATCATACATTGCCTGTGTGGTGGTTTGAATAAGAACGACCTCTTAGGCTCATATTTGAATGCTTAGTTGTCAGGAGTGGAACTCTTTGAAAGGATTAGGAGGTGTGGCCTTGTTAGAGAAAGTGTGTCAGTGACTGGGGTTGGGGTTTGAGGTTTCAAAAGCCCACATGAGACCTAGTATCTCTTACTTTGCCTGCTGATCAGGATGTAGCTCTCAACTACTTCTCCAGTACCATGCTTACTGCCATGCTTCTTGCCATGATGATAAAGTACTAACCTCTAAAACTGTAAGCAAGTCCTCTAATTAAATGCTTTCTTTTTATAAGAGTTACCTTGGTAATGGTGTCTCTTCACAACAACAGAACAGTGACTAAGACAGTCTGTACAACCCATGAGTTACACACCAAATACATTAGCAGCATTCCTGGAGGAACAGAACAGTAACACCATGACTTGATCCATGTTCCCATTCTTTTGCATAATGAAGTTGTGAGTTTTTCTGATAGCCGGTGGTGTTCACCAAAGCATTATGCTGGTCACCTTTAGGTGCCCAGGATTGCAGGCTTCATACAATGGTGCCCGTTCAGCATGGTCTTGAACATTTGAGTCATTGGCATTTTGTACAAAGTATTCAACAGAGGATGCCCTTAATAGAAGCAATATGAAGTAAAAATCTCCCTTCTGTGATTTTTTTTCCTCTGTCCATAATATTGGGTGACAGCTTCACTGAGGGGCGGTTTGACATAATTTGTGTGTGAGCTGAGTTATTCAGCAGAAGTGAGAATGTGCCTGGTGAAAGGCTAAGGGAGTCATCTGATACATTAATATTTCTCTTGAGTGTGACATAAACTTGAAGTGAGACCACAGGAAGTGAAAAACAGTCACCAGTATGTTCTCTACAAACAACAGTGGCCTAACATGATAGAATGTTGGCTCCCACATCTTTTAGAAGTACGATTGGGAGATCAGCTGTAACCTTTGGGATTTCCATTATGCTCTACTGAATGAAGATCTTTTATACAGACTTTCCTATTTGGAGTCTCTTCACTCTTGCTCACAGTGTCTGGAGACACTATATGCTCTGCTGTTATAAAGACTTCAGTTAAGCTTTCAGACCATTCAAATTCTGTAACAGCCACTGGCTAATTAGTCTGTTTCACTATTTACTAGTGGTTGGCTGCAGAGGGAGGCCCTCTAATTCCTCTTTGGAATCAAATCTACTATCTTCTTCCCTGGCCTTAACTTCCACTCCTGGATGATCTCAGGTAAAGATTTCTTCTACTGCTGTTTTACAGATGTTCTATAAGCTGCTTTAACCTTCTAAGAAACAACTTCATGAGGACTTATAGAAACAAATTCATATATACTGAAGCATGCCGGAGTTTGTCACCCTTTTGTCTTTTGTGGCTGGGTCTGTACTGTGTATAATTTATTCACAGCCTATCTGACCTTCTTACTTTGAGGGCTAAACCACATTTTTATTAAATTATTCTTCCTTTCTTCATCACCAAATAAAATTGTCCAGAGGTATCATCTTTTGGATCTAAAAGTTTATTATCATGTAGCAATTTTTGAAGCTTACTATAAAGCTGGGCCATACTGTCCAGTTGCCTGTTTATCTTGAAGTCTAGGATCCAAGCTGGAATGTAACACATCCTATTCCAACACAGTCACTTGTACAATCGTTACAAAAGATATGTTCACACCCTTCTAAACGCATGGGCTCCTTCAGAATTTTAGAGCAGTGGGAGCAGCTTCTACAGGAGAGTAAGTGCTGCTCGGATATGTACCTAGGGCCTCTAGGTAGCCAGCCCCATGGCCTGTGTGTACCTGGAGGAAGCTTTTTCCTGAAGCAGACCCTGGACTGCAAGAATCCCCCTAGAGGATGGGTACACTGAGGCAGTAGAACACCTCTGTGTGGAGTTTCAGAGTCCTCGAGATATCTTGTGTTTCAATTCTTTTTTTTTTTTTTTAAAGGAGTCCTCTGGAAAAGCAGCCAGAACTCTTTTTTTTTTCTTCTCACTCCAGCCGAAGGCTTTATTTATTTATTTATTTATTTATTTATTTATTTTTATGTAAGTACATTGTAGCTGTCTTCAGACGCACCAGAAGTGGGCATCAGATCTTATTATAGATGGTTATGAGCCACCATGTGGTTGCTGGGATTTGAACTTATTATCTCTGGTCAGCGCTCTTAACCACTGAACCATCTCTCCAACTGTGTTTCAATTCTTAAGTGAAATAAAATGTAAGCTCAGTAAATTTTCAAGAACTTCTGAAATTAAAGATCATTTTGTGTGCTTTTAAGTGTTATAAAATTTTTATGTTTTTAAATATTCTAATTTTAAAAAGCATTGCTGTATTTATTTTGTATGTATGAGTGTTTGCTTACATATATATGTATGTGTGCAGTGCCTGCTGAAGCCAGAAGACAGTAATGGATCTTCTGGAACTGGAGTTATAGATAGTTGTGAGCTACCATGTAGGTGCCAAAATTAAACCCAGGTCCTCTGTAAGAACAGCAAATATTCTTAACATCTGAACCATCTCTCTAGCCCTAAATTTATTTCAAGTGCTTTATGAGCAAAATATATAACAACATATAGCGCTATAAGGTTAGAGGCCAGAAAAAAAAAAGTTTTCAAGTACCCATCAACTTTTTTACTGAATTAGTTTATTCTGGTCCTTCCTTTTCTTTTTAATTTCCTTCATATTTGTAAATAATATAAATATGTCATCATGTGTTATGTCAGTTAGTTGTCAGGTAAATTATGGCTCTGTGCCAGGAGAGGAAAAATATATAAAATAAATAAAAATATTGAAATGACTGCTCTTTAACTGACTCATGGGCTAGGGAAGCATGCATACTTGTACAGACCTGTGCAGAATCAGGAAGTGACTCTGGTTCTGAAGAAAACCCAGGAAAATGGTTTAGAGACTTGTGGAGTGGGGTAAATATAACAGATATTTAAGGAAGACAACATTTGGGAGCGGCAAACAGGTGGTTGAAGGGTCTCAGATAGAGGAGATAGGTGTTGTAACTGTCTTAAGGCATGAAAGGTCTGCACCTTTGAGAACACAGAAGGAAGCAGATGCCAGAGAAATGCATGTGAGCCTGTTAATGTAGAGCCTGTGACTGGTCCCAGGATAGTGGAGAGCGAGGCAATTGTGTGGTTTCAGTTCTTTGTTCTACAATGATGCTTTCACTGATTTTCAAAAATATAATACAGTGTGCAACCACTTTAGAGATTGCTTCAGTTTCCAGGGGCAAAGGATTGCATTTGATGGACTAGGGGTTCACAAAGAGAAGACATCTGATTAAGGATATGTTTTGAAACAGGATCTTTCTGTTATATTTGAAATGAGCTAAATGTAAATGAAATAAGCATGAAATACTTGGCATGAGGAGAAAATTAACTTTCATTTTACAATTTGTGGATCATTGAGAAAGGCACTTTATAGCCAAGGTGTGGTAGCAGAACCCAGGGACTTTTAGTCAATAGGACCCAGAACATCCTGCCTTCTTTAACCTAAAGGAGAACTCCTAACTGATATGTCATCTAGAATGAGAAGACAATTTCAAACTCATATATGCTGCTTTTATCAACAACTCTACCCAGGAACTCATAGTTATCGATTGTCTAGCTGGATGGACTACAATTACATTTAACTTTACTTTTTTAGGAAAAGCCAGTAAGGGAATTTCCACCTAAGGAAGTGTTGTTATGCCTCAGTAGTATGAAATAGGCTCAGAGAGTGCATAGGGAAGGTGATCAGGCATCTGAGTAAGTGGAACTAGGTGAGGCAGGGTTGTTGGGTAAGGTAGGATATAAAAACCAAGAAGATCCTTATAGCTGTAGAGTATGCTCATTGTTGCACTGTTTACACCAGGAATAAGATTGCCCCTGATCCTACTTGGAGGCCCAGAGTCTAGCTGCCATGTAGAAAATGCCCCTAATGTAAGCTTTTATAGATTTCTGTAAAAGATGTAGTTAAGTAAAAATAGAATAAAAACATTTGAAATGTAAATAAAAATAGAATAAAAAAAATATAAAAGGTGCACACCTTTAATTCCAGCACTTGGGAGGCAGAGGCAGGAGGATCTCTGTGAGTTCAAGGCCACTCTAGTCTACAAAGATACTCCAGGATAGCCAGGAATACACAGAGAAACCCTGTCTCAAACAACAACAACAACAAAAACCCCAAACAAACAAAAATAACAATAAAAAACCCAAAGGAATGAGGGAATGCACTCACTGCATTTGATGGGAGACAGACAACTTGTGTTGGCTATTGCTTGCCTTGAGACAGAGTCTTAAGACAAGAGTCTCACCCCATTGACCAGATTGTCCTTGAACCATCAAACCTAGCTGAGTGTGTGTTAGTTCATGAAGACTGAGTAGTGGGGTAGGCCTGACCACATAGAAAATCAGATACCTAGGCAATTTATTATATTCAGTCTCACCAAAAACTTCATCTTTTCACAGAACTAAGGACAGAGATTCATCCTTGTCTTTTGTGCTCTTTGGCCTTCTCAAGTCAGAAATTCCTCACTCAACATGTGGAATGGAATCATCGAACTGAAATCTTCCCAGGAGCATTTGCAAGAATAAATCCCAAACCAGGAGATCCCTGTCCAGATCAGCTTCAGGAACAACATTTTGATCCACAGAACAAAAATGACAAGGCCAGCAATGAGATCAAAAGAAAATCCAAACCCAGGCATAAATGGACAATACAGAGGATTTCAACAACCTTTCCCAGCACACTCAAAGAACAAATGAGATCTGAGGAAAGTAAGAGAACTGTGGAAGAAGAGCTCAGAACAGGCCAGACAAATACAGACGACACAGTCAAATCATTTATTGCATCAGAAATCTCAAGAATTGAAAGACAATGTGGGCAATGTTTCAGCGATAAGTCAAAAGTCAGTGAGCACCAGAGGACCCACACAGGGGAGAAGCCCTATGTTTGCAGGGAGTGTGGGCGGGGCTTTACAGTGAAGTCAGCCCTCATCCGGCACCAGAGGACACACACAGGGGAGAAGCCCTATGTTTGCAGGGAGTGTGGGCGGGGCTTTACAGTGAAGTCAACCCTCATCCAGCACCAGAGGACCCACACAGGGGAGAAGCCCTATGTTTGCAGGGAGTGTGGGCGGGGCTTTACAGTGAAGTCAGCCCTCATCCAGCACCAGAGGACCCACACAGGGGAGAAGCCCTATGTTTGCAGGGAGTGTGGGCGGGGCTTTACACAGAAGTCACACCTCATCCGGCACCAGAGGACACACACAGGGGAGAACCCTATGTTTGCAGGAAGTATGGGCGGGGCTTTAAACGGAAGTCACACCTCATCCTGTACCAGAGGACACACATAGGGGAGAATTAATATCTTTTCAAAAAGAATGAGAAAACCAATAGCAATAAAACCACAGCTCAACAATTACAGGAAGACAAATGTAGCCACTAAACATCTTCCCACCTGTTCTACTAAAACTGAGTAGTCTACGAATTTTCAAAACTAGAGTATAAAATGATTAGAAAAGGGAATTAAATCCCTTTCTCTTTTCTTTTTCGTTTTTTAAAGACAGATTTCTCTATGTAGCCTGGTTGTCCTGGAACTTGTTCTGTAGACCAGGCTGGCCTCAAAATCAGAGTTGCTAGCTTCTGCCTCCCCAGTGCTAGGAGTAAAGTTGTGTGCTGAAAGCCCCATTACAAATTCTCATTTTCATATGAGATGAGTTAGAAAGCAAACCAAACCAAACAAACAACCCCTCCCAAAAAAGCAAAACAAACAAACAAAACAGAAGAAGGTTCCTCGGGTACTCAAGGACATATCTCAGTTCTTCCTCCCACAAATCCCCTCTGTGTTTTTTTGGTTGTTGTTTTGTTTTGTTTTGTTTTTATTTATTTAGCTTCATGGTCTGATAAAGTTTGTCTCCATACAAATCTGAAGCCCAACTACTTCTTTCCCCATTAATCACTTGAAGAGAGAAAATCAGGAGAACCTTAAAGAACTCATATTTTGTGCTCAGGTCTTTGTGGAATTGCAGTCCCTTTATTCACTTTATTCACTACAGTGAATAAAGTATTAGTGGCTCATAGCCAGGCATGGTGATGCATACCTTTAAACCCAACACTTGGGAGACATAAGTAGGTGGATTTCTGTGAATTCAAGGTGAGCCTGCACGACATAGTGAATGTCTAGGACACCTAGAGCTACACAGAGAGAACCTATCTTTTTTTAAAAAAAAGTACTAAAGAATGAAGTCTGGGATCTGCAGAGAACAATATGAGATTTGAGGCATAATTGGGTGTCTTAGTTATGGTTTCTATTGTGTGATAAGACACCATGAACAAAAGCAACTTGGCAAGACAAGGGTTTATTTTATGATACACTTTCAGGCTATAGTACATCATTGAAGGAATTGATTGCAGAAACTCAAGCAGGGCAGGAATTTGGGAACAGGAAGTAATTCAGGGGAAATAGAGAAATTCTGCTTTACTGATTTGTTCCTCATGGCTTGTACAACCTGCTTTCTTATAGCACCCAAAACCACCAGTGCAGATGTACTACCCACAATGAGCTGGAACTTCCCACATCAATCCTTACTTGAGAAAATCATGATAGGTGAATCTAGTGTGGACATATTTTTCAGTTGAGAGAACCTCTTCTAAAGGAACTCTAGCATGTATAAGTTTGACATAAAACTAGCCAGCACACTAGATCAAGGAATAGTGTTTCACAGTTACCTATTCTTTTCTCTATTCTCCTGCCAGACTCCTTGGCTCTTGGCATCTTCCAACCTCTGAAAACTCAGAGATGACATCCAGACTATGCACATATATGAGTACATGTGTGGCTTGTATTTTATGTACCTTACATGCATATATGAAAATGTTAGCCGGGCAGTGGTGGCACACGCCTTTAATCCCAGCACTTGAGAGGCAGAGGCAAGCAGATTTCTGGATTCAAGGCCAGCCTGGCCCACAGAGTGAGTTCCAGGACAGCCAGGGCTAAACAGAGAAACCCTGTCTCGAAAAATCAAAAAAAAAAAAAAAAAGAAAAGAAAATGTTTATGGATATGACCTAGATATGTGCATTATTGTGTGTCTGATGGTTATGTAGGTACACCTACATACATGTATACACTTTATTTGTATGTTCATATGTGTGTGTGTTTATTTGGGGCTGCTAATCAGACAAATAATGTATTTCATCCCTCTACAGTAATCCTAGAGCCTCATCTGTGTGTATATGTGTGTGTGTGTATAGACAAGTAGACAATAGATAGATAGATAGATAGATAGTAGAGAATTACTTGGCCATTAAGAACAGATGAACATCATTTCCAAGAAAACTGATACAATTAGATATGCTTAGCAGAATATGCCAGACTCGGGAACATAAGTATTATAGGTTATCTCTCATGTGTGGAAATCTAAACAATAAAAAGACATGAATGTAGAAGGAGAATCTATTACAAAATAGAATTAGGGAATTAGTGAGCTGGAACAAGTGTGAGTAATAGGGAAGATAAATACCATACATACAGGTGTGAAAATGTCACATTGAAACTTACTACATACACTAATTTAGAAAAATGCCACCTTTTAAAAAGACTATTGAAGCCAGGTGGTGGTGGCACATGCCTTCAATCCCAGCACACAGGAGACAGAAGCAGGTGGATCTCTATGAGTTTGAGACAGCCTGGTCTACAAAGTGATTTCCAGGACAGCCAGGACTCTTACACAGAGAAACTCTGTCTCAAAAAAACAAAAAACAAAAACAAAACAAAACAAAACAAAAAAACCCAAATAAATAAAAAAGACCATTGAGGCGCTGCTTCCACCACCCATATCTAGACTTTCCACATCCTCCTCCAGGGTTCAGCCTGGTGACTTTCCACTACCACTCCATACTTGTCATTCCACTGTCACTCCAACGCATGCAACCAGACAGATCTATCCTGGGTCGCACAGCCAGTGCTCCAGCCTAGGCTGGCGACCTGCACTTGCAGCAGCTGACCTCTGTGCTTCCTCAAGGTCCCGTATGCTGTGTCCATGAGAGGACAGAGTTAGCAAACAACCAGGTTGACTTCATGACAGGCTGCAAATTGGCAGTTTAGGAGACTAGGCCTAAGTTTACATTTCCCAGAACTGGGAAAGTCCAAAACAGTCAATTCCAGAAAAAAGCTCCTCCTCACAGGCAGCCAATCAGGAAGCTGCCCCACCACCTGGCCTGAACCAACCTCATGGGGAGCCAATCAGGAGCTATAAAAGCTGCCTACCATCTAGCTTGAGCCAACTATAGTTAATCAGCAAAAGTCCCCAAAATCTCCCAGAGCCTTAATCATTCATAAAGGCACCTATACCTCTGAGATAGAACCAACCAATCAGGGGGCTGGAGAGGACATAGCAGAGAGACCATGGGAGGAAATATAAAGTCATAATTATTAAAAACAAAATTCCACTGAGAAAAACAATAACAACAAAAATTTACAAAATAATGATTACAACACATACATCTCAATAATAACTTTAACTATCAATTGGCCTCAGTTCTCCAATCAAAAGACAGATTGACTGAATGCCCCAAGAAACAAAATCTATCTATCTGCTGCCTACCAGAAACACATATTAGTTTTAAAGATAGGCACTGCCTTAGAGTTTATCCAGTCAAATAAGACCAGGAAGCAAGCAAGCATCACTATCTGAATATCTGACAAAATAAACATCAATCTAAAACTACTGGAATTAAAAACACAGATTAACATTGATCCACTAATAGTAAATGATTTGAAAACCTCACTTTCTCCAATAGACAGTTCATCTGAACAAAAATAAACAGGAAAACATCAGAATTAATTGACATCATACATCAAATGTACTGAACAGATATTTACAGAACATTCTATCTAAACACCAAAGCATATGCATTCTACTTAGAACCATACAGGAGCTTTTCTAAAACAGGTCACATCTTGGGACATAAAAAAGAAATTTAAAATTTCAAAAATATTGAAACTACTCCTTATATCCTATCTGACCACAATGTGATCTAGCAAAATTGACAGCAAAAAACACCCCTACTAAATACAAAACCTTACAGGGATTAAACAGCTTGTTACTGAATGATGAATGGACCAAAAAAGAAATCAAGGGAAAAAAAACTCCCTGGAACTAAATTAAGTGAAAAATAAAACACAATGAAACTTCTAAGACACACTGAAAGCATTCCTACCAGAGGAATTTATTGCTCTAACTGTCTATATTAAAAATCAGAAAGAGCACAAATAAATGGCTTATGATGCAACTCAAAAAGCTGGGAAAACAAGAACAAAACAAATCCAAAGCCAGTCAATGGCAAGAAATAATAAAAATAAGAGCAGAAAGAAAGCACTGAAATAGAAATAAAGAAAACAATAGAAAGAATCAACAAATCTAAGACCTGATTGTTTGAGAAGGTAAACAAAATTGACAGACCCTTGTACCAGTTAACCAAAATACTACAACTAAGACTACTACCAGAGACCAAATTAACAGATTCAGAAACGAACAGGGAAACATTAAAACAGACATCAAATAAACTCAGAATATTATAAAGGATATTTTTAAAACCTACAATCTATTAAGCTGGAAAATCTAAAAGAAAATAGAAAAAAAAAAAAACTTCACGAGAGGACCCCAGCCTGGTACCACACAGCCCAGGCTGGGTGTAGCACACCCAAGATGAGTCCCAAAAGTTGCCACATGACCCTGGTGGGCACAGCAAGACTGAGACTACCCCTGACTGGTACAACACTCTATGGGTGGGGCACAACATTCTTGAGATGATCCAAGACATCCAGAGTACCCAGGTGCCACTAAGATGAGCAAGTTAGTGGTAAAAAGATAGAAGGAAAAGAGGAGCAGAATAGTGTGTACATAACGAAGAGAGGCAGAACTGGACTTTGGAGAGTAATAAGGAACAGTCTAATGTGAGTAGCTGGTGATGCCACCTGAGGCCATAGTGACATCCTGGTCCATGCTGCTGCCAAGGTCAATGTCTAGGTTCATGGCCCTGCAGCAATGGAGGATGGCGATAGGCCATTCATATGTCCCTTGTCTGTCACCTGGAGCCATGTTGATGTCTGAGGGCTGGGCAGAGATGACTCCATCCCGACCAGCTGCAGCACTTGGGAGATCTGGCCCTCCCTTGCCTGGGCATCGTGGCCGAGAGGGTATGAGAACTAGAGAGCTGTCCCTGCCCCTCTCAGGCTTCAGCACTCTGAAGAGTGCCCCTAAATCTTGCCCTGGAAACACAATAGAGCTGGCCTGAAGTGTGAGCACTGGAGAGCTGTCCCTGCTCCTTCACTAGGTGTGTGTGTGGGGGGGGTGTCTGATGCTTTGGTTGGGAATCTGTGTTACTGACACAGAAAGTCCTCATCCCCAGTTGGTTTTTGATCTGTCAATAAAGATTTCAGCGGCCAATGGCTGGATAGAAAGAAAGAGGTGGGACTTCCAGGTTCCTGAAGGCTAGGAGAGAGGAAGAGAATTAAGAGACTTGGGGGAGAGAAATGGAACAGACTTGGAGCTGCAGGGGAGATCTTCCAAAATGTAGGCAGAAAGGGAAAGTGGCCCATGGGCTTCACAGATGGTAACTGGGCAACTAAGTTGAGAGTAGAAGACCAAGCCAGCTCAGTCAGTCAATGGATTCTCCATGGAGGGAGTAAGTGTACTTCCCTGTCCTATCCCAAAGTCAAATTCTTGCCTGAAGCCTACTTCTTTGTTCTGGCCCAAAATCAGATTCCTGCCTGAAGCATTCTTCCTTGTCCTGACCCAATGTCAAATTCCTGCCAAGTTTCTAGAAGGGGCCCCAAAAGCTCTCCACATCTCCCCCTATTTTATTTCATAAACAAGGCTGAGTCTGTCTTAGATAGGCTCTGACAAGAATGCCTTCCTTACCCATCATGGAATATGCATTATCAAAAGCAATGCACTTCTGTCTTAGGTTGGTAAGTCTCTGTGCAGAAACCTGTCTCTGACTGCCAGCCTGTTAAATTAATAACTCTGTCTGGGTGTCTATTTTTAGTTTCAAGCCATGTATTTTGGTCGCCAACATGTTGATGTTGTTACATGCAAGCTTTATCACATTGGGCAGGAATAAAAGTATTCCCAGGACAAGAAGGGCTAACACAATCACACTATATAGGCCATTCTTGAAGCTTAACCAAGATGGAAATACTGACCTCAGGCCGTGAATAATTTTATCAGCAATATCTGCAGCATCAAAGCTTAGCGGAGCACCATTCTTTAAATTCATAATCTCAGAATGTAAAGTTAAAACATCCAGAGAGGTGTTAGAATTATGCCAAATACACTTTTGTCTTTGAACTTTTTCCCAATTATAGTGACTATCACTGTAAATTTTAGAAGTAACACAAATCCATTGGTATTTGGCATGATACTCAAGATAGCTTCTTACTTTTAAACTCTGAAGCTCCTCTCCAAAAATTTGACTAGTAACATAAAGAGCATCAATGTGTTATTCCAAATGCCTGTCTAAATCCTCTTGAATACTCAGAACATTAGTAACATTTTTTGCTAAACGATTAACAAAAGTAGCTGTCTTAACTTCTTGTGTCAAAGCCATTGCAGAAGCAGTAGTGCTAGTTATTAATGTAATTAAAGCTGCTATACCAGCAACGATCAAGCCCATTACCCTCTTGCTTCTGCTTAAAGCCTGACTCACTTTTTCCAGTATTTGCAAGCTTTTTTCAGAATACCAAGGTCCTGTAATACTCATAGGCAATAAACCAAAAGCTGGTTGATAGACCACCATAACAGATATCCCAGGTTTCAACACGTTAACACAATTAGAAAGTATACAATCGATACAACTTACATTAAATACTGTAGAAGAAACAAAAGTAATTTTAACATGGTCAATTAATAAAATATCAGGAGCCTTAACACATGCACTAGCATTTGTTCGAACTGCAGATCCTACTCCAATTTTACCCACTGCAAATGTAACTCCATACAAGGCAGCTGTCAATTTTCAAATATGTCTCTGAAAATGTCCAGAACCAGCCTTCCAAATGAAGACTGTCATTTCCTTTATTCCAATATTGGATTGATTTCTAGACCAGTTCACGATTGAGTCAGAATAACTGGTCACATTAAAGGAAATAGAATGGTCATTATAACAACTTCTCTATTTGATTAATTTTTCTAAGGCAGCTTCCACAGTCCCCATATTCTCTGTTCCACAAGGTCTAAAAGTGTGAGGCAAGGCAGCTTGTCCAATCTGGGATACAGGCAAGCAAAAGTGGGTCAAGAACATATGCCTAATATAGTTTCCCTGTCACCATTGTCAGGACACTCAGCAAGCTCACAGTCAGCATCATTCTTTGCCCCAGAATCAGCATGTCTCACCAATTGCTCCAGGAACTAGCATGTTCCTTCAGCATCCTGCATAAAAATAACACAAGCATGTTCTTTTCCCCATGTTAAATACCCGATTAGGACCATGACATATGCAAGTACATGGATCCTTCCATTTCACCTAGGCATAAGTATTCCTAGTTGTAGGATGCCATAGACACTTAGCAGAGAGCTCCTTGGCATCTAAATTTTAAAATTTTAAAATAAATTAAAATAAAAAGAACATGATTTAAATAAATTTGTAGTGTACAGGAATATAACTCCCCTTTTTTTTATTTTATGAAGATATTATTTTAAAGTTCCATGGGCCTGTCCCACAGTACCTTGTCCTTGAGGATTATAAGGAATGCCAGTAATATGGATACTATTAAATTGTCAACAAAATGTCTCAAGTGCTTGACTACAAAAGCCATTTCCATTGTCTGTTTTAATCTATTTGGAGCACACAGCATAGAAAAACAATGTTGGCGATGAATAATTACATTTTTAGTTGTTTCTCCTGTTAAAGCAGTTGTAACTAGAAAGCCTGAAAAGGTGTCATAGTCACATGTACATATTTTAATTTTCCAAAATTAAAAATATGAGTAATATCCATTTGCCATAATTGATTAGGTACAAGTCCTTGAGGATTAACACCATTATGTGGTACAGATAGAAACTGAGGATATTCAGGGCAAGTTTTTAAAAATTGACATGTACATTGTCTAGAAAAACCAAATTGTTGTCTCAGCTATTACTATTTTGATGACGTAAAGAATGAGATTGTTTGGCTAATTGTTCCTGTGTAAGACTTATAGCCTGCCTGGTATACAAATCTTCTGTGGCATTGCCCTAAGGGGTCCACCCAGGCAATCCAATATGAGCTCTGTACTGGCTGGGTTTTTGTGTCAACTTGACACAAACTGGAGTCATCAGAAAAAAAGGAGTTTCACTTGAGAAAATGCCTCCATGAGATCCAGGTGTAAGGCATTTTCTCAATTAGTGATCAATTAGTTGCTATTTTGATAGTGAAGATTCTGTGGTTTTGGTTAGCTGAGGCTGAAGAATCAGTGGTGATTAACATGATACCAGAACTACTAAATTGAAACTTGCATTACTGATATTGATGCTGATTAGCTGGAGCTAAGAAATTAGTGGTGATTAAAAAGAGACCAACATCACTGAGGTAAAATCTCCTGGGAAGTGTTTTCTGAGAGCACAGAGGCTGTGTTCCAGAGATAGCAAAGGTTGTACCTTGTGCTGCGGCTGGATTTGGTAATATGTAGGAGTTACCCAGGTGGTACTGGTTTTGAAGGCAAGAAGGGGCCATGAAGAGCAGCTGAGGCCTAGGCACTGTGAGAGGCTGTGGAAGGCCACCGGTGAAGGTGCAGCCTCAGTTGTAATTGATGGCCTAGGACTGAAGGGGTCATGCAAAGGAGTTGAGGCTTGGCACCATGAAGAGAGCCTATGAGAGGCTATTGGTGGAGCTTAGTTACAGTGGAAGACAGCAGTATTTTGGAGATGCCATTACCATGAGATGACCACCAAGAACAGCAGCAGCAGTGGAGTACAGGCATCTGGAGCCTAGAAGACAAGGTGTGTGCTACAAAGGGCAGAGCGGGAGAAGTGACTCAAACCCTTGGACAAGCGAGCCTAAAAGATCATGAGTGTATCCCAGACATTGGATGGTTGGTGTTTGATTTTGCTTTTGATTGTGACTATGTCCTGATATTTTTCCCTCTTGAAGAAAGAAGGTATTTTAGTGGAGCCCACAGTTAAGAGACTTTGAGTTTTTAAAAGACTTTGACTTTTAAAAGATATTGGATATTTTAAAGGGGTTGAACTTTTAATATGCAAGACTGTGGGACTTTTAAAGTTATTTAGATCTTGGGGATGAAAAAGAAAGTAAGGGTCAAGGCTTAATGGTGATGTGTTTATGTGTCAAGTTGACAAGGGGTCAATTGTACTGGCTGGTTTTGTGTGTCAACTTGACACAAGCTTGAGTTAATGAAAGAAATGTTTTCCTTCCCCTCCTCCCCTCTCCAGAGATAGAGCCACCTAGCTAGCAGAAGAAAGGGGCATTCCTCCCTTCCTCCCCTCTTCGGAGATAGGGCCATCTAGCTAGCAGATATTTCCTGTGGGACATAAGAAAGGGGCATTCCTCCCCCCTCCCCCCAGAGATAAGGCCAACTGCCTAGCAGGTATTCTCTGTCAACATAGGCTCTTCCGAACAACAATGGCCCTGGGGTAAAGAATAACCACAGTGACTAGCCCTGGGGTAAAGAATAACCACAGGGACGACTCACTAAGAATTCCCTAATTGTGTGAAAGGTCAACAACCAACTCAGGCTGTGACCAGAATCTGCCTCAAGAATGTATAAAACGTGTGAGCTTTAGGAATTGGGGGTCGCCTCTGCCTCATGTGCAGGACGGCCCCAATGCATTGGAAATAATAAACCTCTTGCTGATTGCATCACTCTCAATCTCCGTGTCTTTGCGAGGGGGAACTACTGGTAGTTGTGACCTTCATGGGTCCAACATTATCACAGAGAAAGGAGTTTTAGTTGAGAAGATGCCTCCATGAGATCCAGCTGTAAGGCATTTTCTCAATTAGTGACCAAGGGGGAAGGGCCCCTTGTGAGTGGTACCATCTGTGGGCTGGTAGTCTTGGGCTCTATAAGAAAGCCAGCTGAGTAAGCCAGGGGAAGCAAGCCAGTAAGTAGCATCCCTCCATGGCCTCTGCATCAGCTCCTGCTTCCTGACCTGCTTGAGTTCCAGTCCTGACTTTCTTTGGTGATGAACAGCAGTGTGGAAGTGTAAGCTGAATAGACCCTTTCCTCCCCAGCTTGCTTCTTGGCCATGATGTTTGTGCAAGAATAGAAACCCTGACTAAGACAGGAGGTGAACAAGTCGTAATTTCAATTTCCTCAGTATAATCTGCATCTATAACTCCTGTGGCAATATCAATCCTACCATAGTGGCACTGCTTCTTCCCAGTAACAATCCTACAGTTTCTGACAATAATTGACCATATATTCCAGTAGGAAGAGCCTACATCCCCATTTTGGGCATTAATACTATGTAGGAGGAGGGACCGAGGTCTGGTCCTGTGCTGCCTGGGGTAACTTAGAAGAGATCATGAAAGGATTGTTTTACTGAGGAATGAACTGCATGGCCCCATAACATCGTTTCCAGGGCCTGGGGCTGGCCCCCTCTTCTGTTTCCCTGAGGGAAAGAATTTCCTAGGTCATCTCTCTTAGACCTGCGTTCACTAGCCCAATGTGTCCCTCTCCTGCATCTAGGACAGAGTCCTGGTTTTCACTCATTACTATTTTCCTTAGTTCTATTTGGACAAATCCTTACTTGATGCCCTGTCTGTCCACAGCCAAAACAACTTCCAGGAGGCCCACGTACCCTCCTCTTTCCTTTTCTAGTTGAAACAAAACTTGTTGTATAGTTTTCCCCTGTCATGCAGCAGCCATGGCCACACCCTGCACATAAGAGGGACCAATGTCAGAATACAATTTAATATAGTCTGTAATGGTCCCAATCTTTCTATAAGGTCTTATGGCCAACATGTGGGCTGTGTTTGCATTCTCCTAAGCCAATTGTTTCACTAGAAGCATTCTAGCATTAGCATCTCCAAACACTCCCCCAGTTGCTTTAAACAGGGCATCATCAAACTCCTGAAAAGGCTTATCAGGTCCCTGCCTTAGTTTTGAAATATCTTGAGACAAATCCCTTTTATGTTAGGCTAGGTATTCCAGGCCCTATGAGCAGCAGCACCAATTTGAGCATAAGTACCAGAAATAAATTACAACTGACTCTATATATCCCAATATTGACCTTCTCCTGTTAACATCTCATAAGTAAATGGATTGTCAGCTCTAGCATTTAACTCTGCTGTCTGCTGACATCTTTCAAAAGTCCATTTTCCATAATGTAATCTCCTCCCTGCAAGCATGCATGAGCTAACTGTTTCCAACCTGCAGGCAGAAGAGCCTCAGTAGACAGGCCATCTAACATAGCCGTGGTGAATGGAGCAGTTGGTCCATACTGAGCACAGGCAGTTTTTAATTCCTTTAGCTGTTTAAAAGGAATGGATCCTGTGCTTCAAACACAGGGCATTGCAAAGCATATATATATATATATTTCAGTCCTGCCTGAAGAGGTGATAACAGAGTAACACTAGGATTTAAACTAAGAGGCTTCCTTTCATTCCTGTTACCCTTTAAAGTCATTGGAGGAGGCAAAAATCTTCATTTTTGGCTCTACTATTGGTACATGCTCCTCAGATTCTGAACTTTCGCTATATTTTTGTTTTCTGAGAACTTGCTCAAATCTTTCAACAAGTCAAGCTAATTCTTTTTGTTTCATCTTCTTCTGTCTCTGGGATATCCTTGACTGTTCCTTTGCAAAAAATTACCTTGAGAGACTCCTGAAAAGGAGGCCGATCCTCATTATGGTACTTAGCAGCCTCTTCCTCCAATTCAATTTTGTCTCCAGGATCAAGAGGCTCACCACTCTTTCCTGCCTGGTCTGAAACTTCAGACATAGGAGGTAAAGATGGAACTGCTTTGTCTTTCTTTTTGCTTTCACTATTTGCATCTTCCAATATCTTAACTAATTTTATACTTTCATGTCTAAGATCTAAGTATCTCTAACTAAGCTCCAAAGGCTAAAAGTGTCTTTGGGAATTTTTCCAGGACCATGTGTTGTATCCCTTCTCCCACATTCTCCCATGTCTATAAACTTATCATACCTTCCTCAGGGAACAAAGGACAGATTTCTCCTATAGAAATCAGAAACTGGGTAAGTTGTTTTGATTTATCTTCGTTCCTCTAGCTTTTAGCATATTTTAAAGCATATATACAAAAGGCATTCTACCATTCCCTGGCCCCATTCTTAGGGAGTTTACTTAACTGCTGGCCCAAATTTTCCTCTGCGAGAGCTTCCTCTTCCCATGATGTCCTTCACTGTATTTCCCTTACTGGAACCAAGCATTGAGGCACCACCTGACCAAGCTAAGTCAGTTAATAGGATTCGGGGGGGGGGGGTGTTCCTCTGTGTAGCCCTGGCTGTCCTGGAACTCACTCTGTAGACCAGGCTGGCCTTGAACTCAGAAATCTGCCTGCCTCTGCCTCCGGGGTGCTGGGATTAAAGGTGTGTGCCACCACTGCCCTGCTTGACTTTTTTTTTTTAAGTCCAGATCTTAAGATACATTACAGAGCCATAGTGATAAAAAAATTAATATGGTATTGGTATAAAAAGAGAGATGTATACCAAAGGGGCAAAATTGAAGATCTGAACACAGAGCACACATAACTTTAGCCTCTTAACATTTGATAAATGACAAAATAATAGGCTGCAAAAAGGAAGCATCTTCAACAAATTGTGCTGAAAAAAAAAAATAGACGTGTACATGCAGAAGAATGAAATTAGACCTGTATGTATCTCCTTGCACAAAATGAACTCCTGGAACATTGAAACTTAGGAGAAAATATAGGCAGTTGGCTTAGTTAGAGTTTACATTGTTGTGAAGAGACACCATGACCAAGGGAACTCTTATAAAGACAACATTTAATTGGGGCTGGCTTACAGGTTCAGAGGTTCAGTCCATTATCATCAAGGTAGGAGCATGGCAGCATCCAGGCAGGCATGGTGCAGGAAGAACTGAGAGTTCTACATCTTCATCTGAAGGCCACTAGGAGAAAACTGACTCCCATGTGGTTAGAAAGAGGGTCTCATTGCCCACCCCTACAGTGACACACTTCCTCCAACAAGGCCACACCCTCTAATAGTGCATTCCTGGATCAATCACATTCAACCCACCACATCAGTATTCTCTTTACATGATGTACATGTAGGAAAGGACTTCATGAATTGGATTCAATTGGCCCAAGAATTAAGGCCAACAATTGACAATTGGGAATTCATGAAACTAAAATTATCTGCACAGCTAAAGATCAACTGGGTGAATAGAAAGCCCACAGAATAGGAGAGATGTTTGCTGGCTATATATCTGACAGAGGTTAAATATACAAAATATACAAAAAATTTAAAAAACTAAGAGTCAAAAAAAAAAAAAATCTGAAAACTGGACCTGGGACCTATTCTTTGAGAGTTCTCAAAAGAGTAACAACAATAACAACAACAACAACAGCAATGGCTAAGAAATGTCTCAACATGTTCATCATACCTAGGGATGATGCAAAACATTAGGAAATGCAAATCAAGACAACTTTTAAATTTACTCCTGTCTGAATGGCAAAGATCAATAGCACAATGACAATAAATGCTAGAGGGGATGCATGGGGAAAGGGAACCATCATTCATTGTTGATGAGATTGCAAACTAGTGTAGCCACTTTAGAAACCAGTGTGAAGAATTCTCAAATAGCTAAAAATAAATCAACCATATGATCCAGCTATACCACTGTAACGTGTAATTATTAAAAAAACAATCCATGCTATAGCTGGCTACTTTCCAGTCGTGGCCTCCCTTCCCCTATGGTTATCCCCATGAGGTTGTGGTCCACCCAAATTGCCACAGTGCAGTTTGCTTGCCGCTGAACCAGCTCACATTCCCAGCCATCCACCCCCTATGGCTAGTTGTCACAAATCCCTGTAATCTAATAAAATCAAAACTCCAGAGGCTTATAAATTATCAGTTAGATTTATATCAGTAAATTCTTAACATACAAAACGCCCACTCAAAGAACTCAAAACTCAATCGATATGAATACAAATTGCTCTACATTACTCTATTGCTCTTCTATGACATTCATAGCTCTCTGTGGCTTCCTCCATCTTTCTCTGTCCTTCTCCTGTCGTCCCCTGTCCTCTCTCTGAATCTCTTAGCCCCACCTACCTTTTTCATTGCCCCTTTTCATAGCAGATTCTAGCCTTATATTTCACTTGCCCTCACCTGCGTATCCATAGCAATCCACATGTCACTCTTTGGCATGTGGCCAGGGGACCCCACAAAATACACAGCCAGGTTCATTGCTGTTCTATTCATGCACAATAATAAATAAATGGAAACAACTTAAATGTCCTTTAACCAACAGATGCAGAATGAAAATGTGGTTACATCTACACTATGGAATCCAAGTCACTGGTAAAGAAAAATGAAACCATAAACTTTACAGATAAATACATGGGACTATAAAAGATCATATTGAGTGAGATAACTAGAAAGACAACTATTGCATGTTCTGTCTCATTTGAGACTCCTAGCTCCAAATCTTCATATGCAAGTACATAGCCTGTAGTAACTACAGAAGCCAGGAAAGTAAAATGAACCATTATCAGATTAGGGGAGTTGGGGGCACAATAGATGGGGGAAATAGCAAGGTACAAATAATCTGATCAGGGAAATGGAGAAAGAGAAGCTTCTGTAGGAGAGGAAAGTAAATGCAGAAGAAGGTGAGTGTCTTAGTCAGGGTTTCTACTCCTGCACAAACATAATGACCAAGAAGCAAGATGGAGAGGGAAGGGTTTATTCATCTTACATTTCCACATTGCTGTCCATCATTAAAGGAAGTCAGGACTGTTGTGTGAAGTATTAAAAGGAAGGAATATATCATGTTCTCGTGCTTTGCCCTGATTCTCTCAGCCCCAGCAGGCTGGCCACCCATGTATTGTCTGGCAAGGGCTGACCTGTTTTTATCTTGTGGAGCTCTGACTCAGCGCTCCATGATCTCGCCACCCAGCTCACTAGGTCCCCACTGGTGGGTCACTATCATGCCGGCCCCATGTTTCAAATCCCCCATGGCCTTAGTGGTGCATATCAGGCAAACCCACACTTTGCCACTGTACCTTTCTCTCTAGAACCCAGACAAGTCACTGCATAAAGGAAAATGCAACACAAACTTAGCTCAGAAACAATAACTTAATTTCTGGGTGCAACAACTAAAACCTAATCTTGTAAGCCTTATTAAAATCTGATTCCCCTGGTGGTGAATCCTTGTGGATCTGCCATGATACCAGGAGACTCTAGCAGCTACATCTAACCTATATGCAGTCCCCATTCCAAAAGGACCTCTCTCCTCCTCATCCTCTTTCCCCTCTCTGACCTGGATTAATCACCCAGTGATTGGCTCCTTTATTCATTAGGGAAAGGTTCATAAGAAGTGACACAAGTGTGTAACTCACTCCTTGTCTGAAGCCCTCCTAGGAGGACAGAATTAGCATCAAAACAGGAACAGCCTCAGGGCGATCCAAAACCCAAGACTGGAACTCAAGCAGGTCAGGAAGCAGG
The DNA here is from genome assembly GCA_019843965.1 of Rhynchomys soricoides. Lineage (NCBI taxonomy): Eukaryota > Metazoa > Chordata > Mammalia > Rodentia > Muridae > Rhynchomys > Rhynchomys soricoides. The sequence goes on along the minus strand of JADRCH010000273.1, from coordinate 1,475,706 downwards.
AGCTGATGCAGAGGCCATACTGGCTTGCTTCTCCTGACTTGCTCAGCTGGCTCTCTTATAGAACCCATGACTACCAGCCCAGGGATGGCACCACTCACAAGGGGCCCTCCCCCCTAGATCACTGATTGAGAAAATGCCTTACCGCTGGATCTCATGGAGGCATCTTCTCAACCGAAGCGCCTTTCCCTGTGATAACTCCAGCGTGTGTCGAGTTGACACAGAACCATAGAGCACATTGTGGGAGGGAAAAGGGGAGTAGAGGAATACACATTATCTGAAATCAGAAATGGGAAAGAGAAGGGCTCCCTAGGGAAGGAAGGAAGGTAAATACAAGAGGGTAGAAGTGGTAAAATAACAATATGGGTGGCTGAAAACCCCACAGGAAATCATGTTGTTAACTATCTACCTAAAAATACTATAATGCACATAATTCATTACATGCATGCATACACATAGTTTTAACAAACCATTCTCATCTAGGCTGATGATGTTTTCTCCAAGAGCCAAAACCATCTGAGAAAAGAACAAAAAACAAAACACAACCAATAGCAGATAGGAGAGGCTCTTTTTAGAGTTGTTGGCTAGGGCCATTTAAGAGACTCCCAAAGCATACAGCCCATTGTTATTGCCCTTGGTTACCAGCAGCAGCAGCAGTAGCAGCAGCAGCCGCTGCCACGCCTGCCACCAGAGGTGGAAGGTAAGTTCATGTAGGCTTAGATTTTTTTTTAAACCTATTTAAACAAGGGTTCTCAAATGCTTCAAACCCCCTTTTAGCCCACCATCCAAAGGTAGGGGAGAAAAGGTGGTAACTAGGACAAGAGGATGTGGACCTGTTTAGAAGTAGTTCTTTGGGGCAATTCCAATCTCTGTTTGTTAGGAAGCAGTTCAGTTCAGTAGTGTCAGAATACCAACAGTGCAGTTCAAAAGTGTGAGCAGCAGCACAATCCAGCAGACACTGCCAGGCCTCCACCAAATTGGCACAAGTCAGCTGGAATGACCAGGACCAGCCAGAATGCCAGAAGTTCTCTGCTGTGCCTCTTTCAATGAAGTAAAGATCAGTGAAGACAAGAGACCAATGAAGCACTGCACAGCCAGCAAGCACCCCATCACGGTCCAAGCACCCCATCACGGTCCAATGAGTCCTACTTATATCTCTCCAAACATCCTGTGTCCTCTCACGGGTCTTATCTCAGGAAAACATGACATGAATCTGTTTCAGTAAAACACCACGTGAGTCTGCATTACATGATACAACCAGAAATTTCCATTTCAAGTCCCTATTGCCAAAGACACCATGCCCTTCAGAAACAGGGCCCAGAGGCCCTTGAGCTGGAACTAACTTGAATATCTTATCCCTGAGGACTAGTTTTCATGGTATCAGAAAGTGCCATGCAAGCTTCCAAAGGAGGGAGGCAACCAACAGTCCTACTCAACTATGATGCCTATGAACCATATCAATGATCCGCATGGCGTAATAACCCTACAGGTGCAGTAGTAGCACACATACCTTGGTGGTAAACAACTACTCTCTAGTTATACTTAAGACTCGCTCAACAAGAGGAATACCATGCTTGGTACTGGAAACCTAGCTAACTACTCAGTGCTAGTGAAGTCATGGCTACTAAAGGAGAATATACAACCACTAATGTACTAAACCAGCATAATCTTTGAGAACAATTTATTAACATTTGCCTTATACCCACAGGAAAGTGTAGTCTTCCCCACTCATCAAGAAAATTTCTCTTTGAAACTGATGGAGACCAATGCAGAAAACCTCTGCCGATCAAAATGCAGAGTTGTTGATCCCAGTCCCCATGGATACAGCTACAAGACACTCCAACACCTAGGATCAGGGCACATTGCAGAAAAGGAGGTGGAAATGTTGTAAGAGCCAGAGAATCCAGAAGTTTGCTCTGAGATTGTGTTTCCCAGTAACAACTGAAGTTGCACTCATAAAGTCTCACAAACATGGCCACCATGTTCAAATTGTAAACTGAACAAAGATGATATCAATGAACATATGAAACTGGAGAGAGAAAAGCTCAGGAGGCCTCAACTCTGAACAAAGAATTAGAGGCAACTGAGTAACAGCAGCCGCAGAAGGAGTGGCAGCTGCTGCAGCTCCTCTCGGAGCTCCAGCCTTTATATACCCTCTCAAGAGTCCCTACAATTTCAAATGTAATATACTTGCAGAAACTATCTGCAGCTGATAAAAGTCACACCCCAGCTAGAGCACGAGGCAAATCATAGTTACTATGGACAATCTGAAGCAGCCCCATATCCCATACCTGGGACTAAAACAAAACATATTCCCACAACATTTCTGTGTTTTTAAAGAAACCAAAAATTGTCACTATAGTCAGTTATTGCAAAGACCATAGGGAATGGCTCTGCACCCAAGGTAGACAGACCCTACAGGCCTGAAGTCCCATATGCTTGTCCCTCACGTTGTGTCTCTTGTCCCCAGTATAATGAACTGAAGTGCTGTGGCCATCTTTCCCATGTGCTCTTATGGTAAACTATAAATATAACCAAGAGTTCCTCCTTCCTTCAATCACCTCTTTGCAGCAAGACCTTGAAACTCTTCAAAGAGCAGATCCTGTGTTTATTGGACCAACTGGCCAATTGCAGCACAACAAGAAAAAGCTTCTACATGGACAATGGAAGAACGATGGCCCACTCACTGCTTCCATCCTAATGCCTATCAACAACCCAAACATTATAAGGGAAGCTAACCATTCAGCATCAGGATTGAAACTTCATAAACAGCAGGTCCAAGGGTGACATGTCATAGCCACATAACCCTGAGAGTGATAAGTCTTGACCACGTTGTCCCAGGAGTTCTAATGGAGCACAGTGGGTTCACAATCTGAGTGTGCTGAGTGCAAAGCCAAAAATCATAGTCCATGCAAGAGTGAAGATCTGCATTGCCTCCAAGCAGGAGCATATAGCTTTCAAAGATGGCATGCTCTCCATGAACAAAGAAAGGGCAAGAGATTTAGCTGGGAAGCCTGGACATAGTGATATGGGAATGTTTAGGTTTGGTCTTTTGTTATCTATAGTAATGCAAAATGTGTGCTCCCCCAAGACTTGGTTGACCCAAATTATTTCTGACTGGTAAATAAAGATGCCAACAACCAATAGCTAGGCAGAAGAGACATAGGTGGAGTTTAGGTTTCCCAGGCTTAGGGGTCAGAGAGAGAACCATGAGGAGAGGAAGGTATAGAAAGAGGAAGGCAAAGCCACCATGGATTAGGAGTCAAGAGAATATGGCCCTGAGGGCTGCCCAACTGGAGTTAAGAGTAATTCAGATAAGACTTAGTAAGTAATAACTCGTGATTATCTATAGGAAAGTAGATTCTAACAACATAGAGATTAGTGTCTGCCCAGCTCTTGTGTTGTTTAAGGCTTACTGTAAATATAAAGATTGTGTATGTCTTAAATAGCAACCTTAAATAGCAACTTAAATAGCAAAGGTGGGGTAGAAACCTCAGGCTGGGAGTTAAATACCTTTCTGCAACACAGGGACAGCATTTTGGGATGTATACATAGCTACAGATGTTCAATTTAAGATAAACGCTTATGGGCACGCTCAGTTCTACTCACTGTTCAAGAGGAAAATGTGGTAAAAAGGACTGCCTGTATAAATTGTGACGAAGCTGTAAAGACAAGGGAAAATGAAATTTCTGGGGTAATCAGCACATATCACAGATGCTCAACAGTAGTGGGAACCTGCTGACTGCTTCCAGCCTTCAGTCTCTGGCAAGTAAGGAAACTAAAAGTCCCAGGAGACTAACCCCATTTCGTAGACCCCTCCCTCCCCTAACCTCACAGTTTCCTAGCAACCTGAGCCTCCTTGATCTTCCTGTAAACAATCACAGTTCTTAAATTTTTTGATGTGACCTGAGAAGGCTAGGCTTCAAATTGACAATTAAGGATACATGACAGACTTCAAATCCACAGTTAAGGAGACTAGGCCTAAATCTCTGTTTCCAAGAACTGGGCAATTCCAGGCAAGTCCAGGTCCCAGAAGCTACCTTGCCACCTGGTCTGAGGCAAGGACAATAGGTCAGCAGCAGTTTCCAGACTTCCTCAGCTACTTCCTAAGTCAACAGTTCCCAGACCTCCCCAGAAAATTTCCAGCCCCCATTCCCCAGTAATGGAACGTCCATAGGGATGGACCCAACATATTAACATAGAGGTCACCTACCCTGGAATTGCCTAGTGTGCTTTAAATCAGGCCTGCGAGCTTGATTATCTATCTTGGTAATGGGGAGATCCCAGCATGCTAGACTTCTGCAGAATAAAACATTCTTTGTGTTTACATACTATTTGAGTCCAGGATATCATTCTTCAGTGAATCATGGACCCTTACAACCAAAGAAAGAGCACTTTTGAAGAAGAGTTAAAAACTGATTTGTTCCCAGATCCTTCACACTTCTGTGGCTACTAACAGCACAGTGTTAGTTAACAGCTTGCCTTCTTGGAGAGCCAAAGTTAGCCCAGACCAAAAGAATTCCCTTCTAAGTCTTGCCCAAATCCCCGCCCTGAAGAATCACAAACTAATAAATCATGTTTCTGTTATACTACTAAGATTTTGGTTGAAGGCCCTGAGTGGTGGTGCATGCATTTGATCTTAGCACTTAGAAGGCAGAGGCTGGCTGGTCTCTAAGTTCAAGGCCAGTCTGGACTATATTGAGTTCCAGGCCAGCCAGTAGTACCAAGTGAGACTCTGTCTCTAAAGCTTGATGAGGAGGAGATTCAAGTTCTTTTGTTTTGCTTCTGCTGTCACATACAGTGGAACTGTTGCCAAAATGCAGTTTCATTAAATACTTATATAGGGAAGATCATCATGCTTGGGATTGAACCTTCAAACACTATAGTAAATATAAGGGCCAAGATGCTGGATAAGAAAGGAATTCTTCCTAGTCAGTAAAGTTGATCTTTGCTGTTAAGTAACTGGAAAATGGATATACTTTGTATGACTACACCATTCAAAAGGAACTCACCTGTTGTCTTGTGTTGAGACTTTGTGGTGGTGCTGAGAAAGAAGTTGTATACTACTTCTAAGAAGAATAAGAGGAAGTTAGAATGGCTATACTGAAATCCTATAAGATGGATGAAATGGCGACATTCATTACCTTCCTGGAGAATACCCTTCAGATGATTGTGGCTATGGTCCCCATTTTAATAAAATTGTTGTGGCAAGTGTTGTCTGACTTACTGCTTTTACAAAAGACAATTGTACATGAATTAATAAAAAGTCAACAACTGAAAACTCCACAAGAAGATTTCAGGTGCTTATGACACAAAAGCTTAAGTGTAGTCTTTAAAGTTTTTTCTTTTTCTTCTTCTGTGAGGTCCAAACTGTGAAGCTATGGAAATAGGGTCACCCTTTTTAAGAGTTGCCATGGTCATGGTATGTATTGGGCCATGGTACCAAGAGGGATCTTTTAATATTCTTTCTTTCTTTTGTGTATTTGGTGTTTTGATTATTATGTGATGGGAGGAATTTCTTTCCTGGTCCAGTCTATCTGGAGTTCTGTAAGCTTCTTGTATGTTCATGGGCATCTCTTTCTTTAGGTTAGGAAAGTTTTCTATAATTTTGTTGAAGATATTTACTGGTCATTTAAGTTGGGAATCTTTGCTTTCTTCTATACCTGTTATCCTTAGGATTCATCTTCTCATTGTGTCCTGGATTTCCTGGATGTTTTGTGTTAGGAGCCTTTTGCATTTTGCATTTTCTTTGACTGTTGTGTCAATGTTTTCTATGGTGTCTTCTGCACCTGAGATTCTCTCTTCTATCTCTTGTATTCTGTTGGTGATGCTTGCATCTATGACTCCTGATCTCTTTCCTAGGTTTTCTAACTCCTGGGTTGTCTCCCTTTGTGATTTCTTTATTGTTTCTGTTTCCATTTTTGATCTTGGATAGTTTTGTTCAATTACTTCACTTGTTTGGTTGTGTTTTCCTGTAATTCTTTAAGGGATTTTTGTGTTTCTTCTTTAAGGGCTTCTAGCTGTTTATCTGTGTTCTCCTGTATTTCTTTAAGGGAGTTATTTATGTCCTTTTTAAAGTCCTCTAGCATCATCATGAGAAGTGATTTTAGATCTGAATCTTACTTTTCTGGTGTGACTGTGTATCCAGGACTTGCTATGGTGGGAGAAGTGGGTTCCGATGATGCCAGGTAACCTTGCTTTCTGTTACTTATGTTCTTTCAAGTGCCTCCTGCCATCTGGTTATCTCTAGTGCTACCTGTCCTCCCTTTATCTGACTGGAGCCTGTCCTTCCTGTGATCCTGGTTGTATCAGAACTCCTCAGAGACCAGCTGTCTCTGGGATCCTGTGATTCTGTGATCCTGCGACCCTGAGATCCTGGTGTGACCAAGCTCCTGGGATCTTGTGATCCTATGATCCTGGGCATGTTAGAGCACCTGGGAGTGGAGCTTCCTCTAGGTGTTGTGGGACTGGCCGAGGAGTTTGCAGCCAAGGTCTTCTGAGGGCACTGGCCCAGACTGGAAGGATGGTCTGGCAGGGTTCCAGGGTCCCTGGATCTTGCTGGTGCCAGTTACTTCCAGTGTTGGGATAGATGTTGAGTCCTCCTCACCTCTGATCCATAATTTACCTTTCTATAGATGAGGAGGAGGTTTTCCTGGGTTGACCAACACAGCCAGAGCTGGACATTCCTACACAGCTGTGGGTAGAAATAGTCGGCTTCTGACAGGTCTTATCTCCCTGTGCATCCTGTTCTGTAATGCAACTTACTCTGGTGGGACTATGCTTCATCCAAGAGAGGTACTGGACCCTAGGGACATCGTGCCATATAAGTATATTATAAATTTAAACTGCATTACTCATTCATCCAATTCTTCATAATCAGTATTTTTTAAAAATATTTGATTTTGAATATAATTTAACCTTAAACTTTAAGTTTACTTTAAATTTGTTTTGAGTTACTTTAGACTTAATATTAACAACATATACAAAAGACTATATAATGGGAAATATATATTGGTCTCTCCCTCCAAGATTGTCTCTGTAAATGAATTACATTTGTACTTATCTTGCCTACAAACAGTTCTGAGCACATTAAAGAATTTGATCATTTATAAGGTGACCGACCATTAACTTGTACATCTCAATTATCTGTAACAGATTATAATAAATTAGTAACCCCACCCAAGCCCCACAGACAGGGTTTCTTTCCAAGGTCCTGCCTCTGGCTGTTTCTAGCTGTTTACCAACAGATTCCCCCCTAAAGGAGATAAGGAGTCAGCCATGGGAGGAAATGAGTGAGGCATAGGTGATTTGGGGAATATCCCAGCTCTGACTAACTAGCAATCAGGTGCTTCTTTGTTTATACAGATTTGCCAGAACAAGGGCAGACCAAAGATTATCCATGAAGTACAGATTCTGTGTTTGATTTTACGTTATATGTTCAGGGTTACGAGTTCAGTTACAATTAGAAAATACAAACAGAACAGATTTTCTTTTTGTTGTCAGCCCTATAACCCCAATTAAAGAACCTAAAGAATGTTTCCTCCAAAGCAAACACATTTATTGTATGACAGCCTGCTTTTAGGCTGGCAGTGTTTGGAGTTTAAAAGCACTCCAGACAAACAGAAAATATCTGAACCAGTCTGTTTATGAATAGCAAATACTAATTCCTAACTTCTTTTACTATAATTTCATCACCTATGTTACAAAGTAGGAAACGTTTATTTTAGTCAATCTATCATTGTCTTAATCAGGGTTTCTATTCCTGCACAAACATCATGACCAAGAAGCAAGTTGGGGAGGAAAGGGTTTATTCAGCTTAAACTTCCATGTTGCTGTTCATCACCAAAGGAAGTTAGGACTGGAACTCAAGCAGGTCAGGAAGCAGGAGCTGATGCAGAGGCCATGGAGGGATGTTCCTTACTGGCTTGCTTGCTTCCACTGGCTTGCTCAGTCTGCTTTCTTATAGAACCCAAGACTACCAGCCCACAGATGGTACCACTCACAAGGGGCCCTCCCCCCTAGATCACTGATTGAGAAAATGCCTTACAGCTGGATCTCATGGAGGCATTTCCTCATACGAAGCTCCTTTCTCTGTGATGACTCCAGTTTGTGTCAAATTGACACACAAAACCAGCCAATACAATCATATTTCCTGAGTTTTATTCCTCCAGGGCTGTACTCTATCTTTACATTTCCAGAGATCTCCAAGTATATAATAAAAGAGAGACCCTGAATCTGTAACCTATTCTCCTGACCAGTCAGAGTTTGTCAGTTGTCTCTGTTTACCCTTCACCAATTATGCTGCTTGAGTTAGCTCAGAGGCAGACACCCCAAGAAGATTACTGGAGTACTGGCCTCACCTAGCTCTGAGTTTATCTGTGTTTAAAGTTCTCCAGGGCATTAAGAAGATTCCAAGTAAGGCCAGATAAAGTTAATTTTAGGATTTTCCTAGAAGGACTGAGACATAATTTTCTCAGGACAAGACATTAAAACTAATCATAATGCAGAATGTTCCCAGGAGTGCAACACACAGAGAACAAACTCCCAAAGTGAGACAGAAAGACAGCGCCTGCAGCATTTGGCTCAGCTCTGCTGTAATAGTGTCAAACAGTGGTGCAGGCTTCAGGATTCTCCCTGATTCCAGTGGATATGGTTGAACCGGGTTTTTTTTTGGGGGGGGGGGGGGGTGCGGTGGTGGTTAAGACAGGGTTTTTCTGTGTAGTCCTGACTGTCTTAGACCTCTGTAGACCAGGCTGGCCTAGAACTCAGAGATCCTCCTACGTCTTCCTCCTGAGTGCTGGGATTAAAGGAACATGCCATTACCAGTTGGCAAGTTAGTAACTTTTATAAGATTAGGATTTGATTATGCTATAAGGAGTCTACCAGAGATGACCACTCAGAGTTTTTAGCCAGTTGTAAGTCTTTATTCCAGCTGGCTGTGACTACACTCAGGTATTCAGGGACCTAGGTGTAGCTGAATGTCTAGAACACAGGAGCTTTTAAAGGCAGAGACCACACCCTGGCAAAGCTCAGTAGCTTTGGGGAAGGGTGAGGGGCACTTCCTGTAAGCAAGCAATTTGACAGAAGTTAGCTAGGACATCCTGACCTTGGGTTCCTAGAACAGAGTTGGGTACCTTTCTACGGGACTTTCTATCAAGATGAAATTCAAGTTACACCTTAAGTGGCCTCAGCAAAAATACAAGACCGAGGAACTTTTGCACTGTCTTACTCTGCTACAATTTTACCCCTGTTAAGTTTGAGGCTTAAAATGATAATTTTTGAATTGAAGATGCTTTGGTATAAAAATAAACTGTAAATATGGTCTACAGAGAGAATGGGACCTTCATTTTCCTGATCCTTTTATGGTGTACCTTTACAAGATATCACAGTTTTTTTATATGACTCATTTTCTCCGAATAGCTAAAGCTTAACAAAGTTAGCAAAGACGTAAGTATTTAGATAGACATCTTTAAGTCCATTTCTGTTGGTCTGAATAGACCTTTAAAACCTTAAGAATTTGTAAACCTTAATCATCAAGCATATGTCGTTCATAAATCCTATTTTCCTTAAACCTTGTTCATGGTTTTCTCCTTATATATTCTTTTTCCACTTTTTGGACAAAACCATCATTCCAAAAAAACTATTATTATTGAAAATATCTTGGAGGCATTAGTCTAATTTAAGAAAGGGAGAGAGAGAAAGAGAGAGAGAGAGAGAGAGAGAGAGAGAGAGAGAGAGAGAATGATAACCAGATGGGTCAGTAGGACCAAGAAGTTCAATAGTTGTTACCATAAATTGGTTTATGCCATATGGTCACATTAGCTAAGATGCCAGTGAAGTCACATGGTGTTTATCGTCTTTATAAATTAGGAAAGATGGCAGCTAACCATATGGTTGCTTCCATTCTGATGAAGTCAACAGCCAAGGTGGTATTTTGCTTAAAGTGAGCCCATCAGGCTCACCATCCCTCCTCCTTCCCCCTTTTAAAAACATCGATTTTCCCCAAACAGTTGTCTTAGTTAGGGTTTCTAGAGCTGCAATGAAACACCATGACCAAAAGCAAGTTGGGGAGGAAAGGGTTTATTCAGCTTACATTTCCACATTGTTTTTCACAGGAACTCAAGCAGGGCAGGAACCTGGAGGCAGGAGCTGAGGCAGAGGCCATGGAGGGGTGGGAGAGGAGTGTCGGTTATTGGCTTGCTTCCCCTGGCTTTCTCATCCTGCTTTCTTATAGAACCCAGGACTACCAGCCCAAGCATGGCACATCCCCAAAGGTCTGCACCCCCTGCCCCCATCACTAATTAAAAAATGCCTTACAGCTGGATCTCATGGAAGTATTTCCTCAACTGATCCTTTCTCTGTGATGACTCCAGCTTGTGTCAAATTGACACACAGCCAGTATAACTTTGCAGTATTATCCATACTCAGAATACATTTGAATCTCTGTAAGACTAAATCCAGTGATCTCATATCTACAAACAATTTGAGTGTATGTATAACCAACTGGGCTTTTCTATGTCTGACCCAGTTCCCAAATAATGACACAGAGGCATATTTATTTATGAATTAATTCCTAGGCCTTAAGCTTGGCTTGTCCCCCAACTAGCTGGTAACTCAATTAACGCGTTTGCTATTCTATGTCTGCCAGTTGGCTAGTTACCTCTCCTCAGCTTCATACACCCAACTTCCTCCCCATCCCGGTGGTGAATATTTCCATGACTCCCTTTCCCAGAGTCCCTAATTCTGGCGGATGTTTCCAGCTTACTCTCTCCTGCCTTGCTATAGCCAAGCAGCTCTGTACTGATAGATGATGTTCTTACAGAGTGCACAAGAGATTATCCCTACACGTGTCTTCAGATAGGGACAGATAACTTGAAAAGCTTGAGCTTCTCATCCCCCACTTTTATAAAGATATGTCCTGGATATGTCCAGGCTTGGTGGTGCAGAAACCAGGGCATACACTAAGAGTCTTATCCTAGGTTAGTTAAGGATTGTAGAGAGACCAGCAATACTATCCAGGCTTTGCAGGCATTCCAGTTCTGGGCGTGGTTGTAAACCAGAACTGGAATGTCATTGAGTCTCAAGACAAAGGGAGCTCCCATAAGCACCCCTCCCCAACCCAACAGAGGCACCTCTGAGTTAGGTTCCATGGGTTATTGTCTTAGTCAAGGTTTATATTCCTGCACAAACATCATGACCAATAAGCAAGTTGGGGAGGAAAGGGTTTATTGAGCTTACACTTCCACATTGCTGTTCAGCACCAAAGGAAGTCAGGACAGGAACTCACACAGGGCAGGAAGCAGGAGACAGAAGCTGATGCAGAGGCCATGGACGGTGCTGCTTAACTGGCTTGCTTCCCCTGGCTTGCTCAGTTTGCTTTAATATAGAACTCAGGACTACCAGCCCAGGGATGGTACCACCCACAATACCCCCCCACCCCCCATCACTAACTGAGAAAATGCCTTACAACTGGATCTCATGGAGGCATTTCCTCAGTGGAGGTTCCTTTCTCTGTGGTGACTCCAGCTTGTGTCAGGTTGACACACAAAACCAGCCAGGACAGTTACCTTGTCCTATGTTGCATGTGTGGTCTGTGAAATAGAGTGTGGCCTCCCACATAGAAGGTCAGACTGTGTCAGAGCTATACTGAGGTGAGAGAGGGAAGAAATGGAGCGTAAAGAGAAATGGCTGCTTCAGAGGAATGGTGGTCCTACTAGCCCACTCGGCCCAGGATCCTCAAGCATATGAGAGCCAGGGAGCGTGTGGGTGACCAGTGGGTTCAAATTCCCTTCCTGGGTCTTGGAACCATACACATTCGATTCCTAAGGCAGATTAAAGAGACAGAAAAAGACACATTGGTCTGATCTTGATAGACCAGTGGACACACACACACACACACACACACACACACGACTGTTTGAGACTACCTGTGGGAAAAAAATGGCTGTGACCTTTTATAGGTGTAGAAGTGGCTGCAGCATGTAGCATACATTTCCTCCCATAGTCCCTTCCTTCTGGAGTTGCCGGAGCAAGGTGAGATAAGCTGTTTCAGCAAATAACCGAGCAAGATTATCTGTAATCTTGTAGAAAACCTGTTTAACGAGACACACTATCAGTACACACCTTAATCCTAGTACTTGGGAGGCAAAGGCCGGTGGCTATCTGTGAGTAAAAGACCAGCCTGGGCTACACAGTGAAATCCTGCAGGAAAAAAAAACTGCCCAAAAATGGCATTTACCAATCCGTGGAGGTAAGAATGTTGTGATGAATGTATTCCTCTTCCCATGATCTATTGCAACCTTGCAAAACCAATGCTTTGGGTTGAAAACACCTTGACATGTTATTTTTTACATTCCTATTTGACTGGGTGGTTCGGTTCCAGGTAGTGTTAAATTGGATTGCTCATAAGGATATATTCAAGGAGAAACTGACTGGCACACTTTGATCTTCCATGTGACCTCCCTCACCACACAATTTTACACAGCACAAGCTGTTCTACATGATTTTTTCTCAAGCACTAGGATCTAGAACCCTTTACAGTGTGATTTCTGGATTTACACAGGGAGTTTTTCAAGAAAAATACCTTGAATGTTGTAAGCCCTTGAGAAGCCTTACCGCATGACCAATCCCATCATCGTAAAGAAATTAGCATTGAGAGGCACAGTTTGGGAGCAGCAGAACGCAACAGCCTGCTACAGGTACTGATTCATAGCCATGTATAAACCTTCTTTAAGTAAGATGGTGCCGAAGAACTGGCTCAATAGAGGTCATCTTCAGTCCGGTAAATGATGAAAGCAGAGTGGAACAACTGCCTAGTCATCTGTGCCCGGCCCTATCTTACAGTGAGAGTTTAGAGACAACAGCAGCCATTTTAACTAGCAAAGGAAGCATAGATAAACCCTGATCTCAGAAGTACCAATTTCAATCAACCTCGAAGCCCTAGGAAACCGTGTCATAGATTAGGAGGATTACTCCTTTAACAACACACAGGTGAAGTCACTGGCAATGGGACAAGTACATGCTAATCACATTTTATTTTCATTTTACCCCGTGAAATTGCAATTTGAAAGTCAATGGTAACTTTATTTTTAGACCAGTGCTAACTACAAATGACTCAACTCTGTGTATTTGTTTTCTGAAGCGAATTCTTCTGAGGAGACCTACGCAGTTTAACCTTTTACCTTTTCAGACAGGATCTCACCCGGTATCCTCAACTAGCCTGAAACTCACTATGTAGTCCAAGCTCAAACTCACAAGATACCGTCTTGCTTCTGCCTCCTGGGTGCAGGGATTAAAGGCACACACCACTAAGTCCAGTTTCCATTTATCTGTAGCTTCCACCTGCCCTTCTCTAGATAAAGAAGAACAGTCATCTTGAAATGAAGAGCTATCATTGTATGGGAACCAGATCATATGCAATGTTCAGTTACATCAATCTGAAATCTTTGTTGTAAGTCATGGACAGTTTACATGCTTGCAATGTAAACATTTACTGGTAATTTAGGAATTTTTCATAATTAACTATATTAGTATGGCAATACATTAGTAAATTTATATTTGTAGTAAAAATTACAAAGTAATTTTTAAAGATTTATCTGTTTTTATTTTATGAGTATTTTTCCTGCATGTAGATATATTCACCAGTGGTGTGCCCTGTGCCCTCAGAAGCTCAAGAGGATGCCAGATGCCTAGGAACTATGGTTATGGATGGTTGTAAGTCGTCCTGTGTACTGGGGTTGAACCTGAGTCCTCTGCAAGAGCACAAGTGTTCTAAACCATGGAGACATCTTTCTGGCTCCCTAAAATATAATTTTTAAGTGGGCAAAGGGAAGGCTGTTATAGCCAAAAGCTTACAATTAGGGGCTTCTTATTTACCCAAGGCCTTTCCAAAGCTATACTCACACGAGAGAACAGTTTTGTGCAATCAAAAAAAATTAATATAATTTATTCTCTTTTCATCCTGAATTTTCCTCTATCTGTATAACTTGCAGATACTGTGTAATTGTATTATTTGCATATCTTTTCTAGGAGACTGATATGGGAGTAGCTATGGCATTTTCAGAATCTGGTAAGAAAGAGTTAATTCAAAGCTACATTTATTTTTGAGCTTTATGGGGGGTGTTTGTGTGAGTTGTAGTCACCTCAATATATTGAGGTTATTGTCAATATTCTCAGTAAAAGAAAGGCTTTCAGAAATGCATCTTCGAGCCGTGTGTGGTAGTATTTTCTGCTCTTGGGAGGCTGAGGCAGAAGGATCACCAAGAGTTTGAGGTCAGATTACACTGTGTACCCTGAGTCTATATCAAAACCAAAACTGAATCTTGCTGATATGTACTGTGCCCTATGATGCCATCACTCAGGAGGCTGAGGCAGGAGGATTTTGAGTTTAAATCCAACTTAGTTGGCACAGCAAGGTCCCATCTCAAAATAACAATACATTTAAAATATCTTCAGGGAGGCTGATTCCCCCAGAAGTTCTTTTATTGTTGAGAATAGTTTTTGCTATCCTGGGTGTTTTGTTATTACAAATGGATTTGAGAATTGCTCTTTCTAAGACTATGAAGAACTGAGTTGGAATTTTTATGGGGATTGCATTGAATCTATAGATTGCTTTCAGCAGAATGGCCATTTTTACTATATTAATCCTGCCAATCCATGAGCATGGAAGGTCTTTTCATCTTCTGAGATCTTCTTTGTTTTCTTTCTTCAGAGACTTGAAGTTCTTGTCATACAGATCTTTCACTTGTTTGGTTAGAGTCACACCAAGATACTTTATATTGTTTGTGACCATTGTGAAGGGTGTCATTTCCCCAATTTCTTTCTCAGCCTGTTTATCCTTCAATTATAGGAAGGCTACTGATTTGTTTGAGTTAATTTTATATCCATCCACTTTGCTGAAGTTGTTTATCAGCTGTAGCAGTTCTCTGGTGGAGTTTTTCAGATCACTTAAGTATACCATCATATCATCTGCAAATAGTGATATTGAGAACTCAGCTATTCCACTCCTAGGCATATACCCAGAAGATGCTTCAACATGTAATATGGACACATGCTCCACTATGTTCATAGCAGCCATGTTTATAATAGCCAGAAGCTGGAAACAACCCAGATGTCCCTCAACAGAGGAATGGATACAGAAAATGTGGTACATTTACCCAATGGAATACCATTCAGCTATTAAAAACAATGACTTCATGAAATTTGCAGGCAAATGGATAGAACTTGAAAATATCATCCTGAGTGAAGTAACTTAGCCACAAAAGAACAAACACAGTATGTACTCACTAATAAGTGGATATTAGCCCAAAAGTTTGGAACACCCATGATTCAATTCACAGCAACTGTTGGACTGAGTGTGGGGGTCCCAGATGAAGGAGTTGGAGAAGGGACTGAAGGAGCTGAGGGAGTTTGCAGCCCCATGGGGAGGGAGCAACAGTGTCAACTGGTCAGCCCCCCACCCCCACCCCCGTGCTCCCAGAGACTGGACCACCAACCAAAGAATGCATATGGAGGGACCCATGGTACTGGCCACATATGTGGCTAAGGAGGGCCTTGTTGACCATCAGTGGGAGGAGAGGCCCTTGGGTCTGAGAGTGTTAGATGCCCCAGTATAGGGGAATGCCAGGGAGGGAAGACAGGAGTGGGTGGGTGGGGGGAATACTCTCATAGAGGCAGGGGGAGTGGGAATGGGATAGGGGGTTTCCAAAGGGGAGACCTGGAAAGGGGAAAACATTTGAAATGTAAATAAAGTATTAAAAAAAAAAAAAAAAAAGCCGGGCAGTGGTGGCGCACTGGAGGCAGAGGCAGGCGGATTTCTGAGTTGGAGACCAGCCTGGTCTACAGAGTGAGTTCCAAGACAGCCAAGGCTACACAGAGAAACCGTGTCTCAAAAAACAAAAACAAAAAACAAACAAACAAACAAACAAAAAAGAATTCATATGCACAAAAAAGGATAGGGAGATTTTGAGCTATTAAAAAAACCCAGTAGGGGCTGGAGAGATGGCTCAGTGGTTAAGAGCATTGACTGCCCTTCCGAAGGTTCTGAGTTCAAATCCCAGCAACCACATGGTGGCTCACAACCATCCATAATGAGATCTGATGCCCTCTTCTGGGGTGTCTAAAGAAAGCTACAGTGTACTTACATATAATAAATAAAATAAAATAAAAAATAAATAAAAAATAAAAAAACCCAATAGATTATTTTGAACCCGATTTCCCCAAGTCTCTAGAAAATTCCAGAACAGCCATCTTCACAACCACCCTAGTCTGTTCCCTGATAGACCTGATATTCCATTTTATTAGGGGAAAGTTAGAGAAAGGTCATGAAACAGGACTTTGATAAATCTTAATGGGTGAGAAATCGTAATTAGTATCTCTGCGAAAGATCTCACTAGGTATGATCTATCACTCCAAATCCCAATGTTGTTAAAACAACAGTGAGCTTTAATTTAGGTTCCTTCTGACAAACCTTTCTCATGTGACTCAGGACTGAGAAAGATTCTCTATCCAGCCAGCATTGCTTCTTGCCTAGACTTGATCCCCTCCACACACACACACCCGTTGAAGCGGCTGTCTACATGCCTCTTTGTCCTGTACTTTACTTGCTCTCCCCATTTATGTCCTATTGACTAATTCCAAACTACAGCTAATAACCTCATTCAAGCACCAGTTATCATCCAATCCCTTGAGGATGAGGGTACAGCCATTCGTGAGGGTACAGCCATTCGTGAGGGTACAGCCATTCGTGAGGGTACAGCCATTCGTGAGGGTACAGCCACTAGGATTGTATGATAGCATTCCCATCTTGTGCTGGTGGTTTTCAAACCATTTCTCCTTTAGAACATTCTGCTGAAGCTGATAAAAGGTATCTTAACTACTAAAATTTGGCATTAGAACTAATTTTCCAGCTTACATATTTAAAAGTGTAATTTGGTGGGCTGGCAAGCTGGCTCAGTCATAAGGGTGCTTGTTACTAAGCCTGACAACCTGAGTTCAACCCCTAGGACCCACCACAGACTGAAAGAACAGAATGGACTCCTGCAAGTTGTCCACTAAGGCATGGTGGATATCCAAACACACACATACAAATTAACTAATTAATTGATATATTTTAAAATTTAATAGAAAATGTTTGCATATCCAGTACCCACTAGATGATAAAAATGAATGTCCATAAATGAATATTAGTTTAAAAGTTTAAACTTCAGCTTAAGTTTAAGCTAAGTTTTTAAACATAGCTGTCACTATGTTTTAGACAAGCATTCTCGTCTGTTCAGAAGATAATAGTGCTTCAACACTGAATACTCAGGATGTTGCTTTAAGATGAATTTGCAGTACCTCTATTGTCTAAGGTATGCACACAAATGGAGTTTCCTTTCTTAAGAGATTTTATTTTCTTATGGGGCGGGGTGGGTGCATGCGCTTGAGTGGAGGGAGGTCAGTGGAGAGGCTTAGAGAACACCAAAACCCTGTTCCAGGAGGTCATGAGTTAAACTCTGCTTCTCTTCAAAACCAGCAGGCGCTCTTAACTGCTGGGCCATCCCCTAAACCCCTGCAAATGAAGTTTCTTTAGTATCAATCCTGAGTTTTGACATTCCCACCAAGGCATGACCATCGCATGTGTCAGCACAGATCCAATTTCCCAAACTTAATGTCCTTGCTCTTTTAGAAATGCAAACACAGGGCCTGGAGAGATGGCTCAGGGGTTAAGAGCACTGACTGCTCTTCCAGAGGTCCTGAGTTCAAATCCCAGCAACCACATGGTGGCTCACAACCATCTGTAATGGAATCTGATGCCCTCTTCTGGTGTGTCTGAAGACAGCTACAGTGCACTCACATAAATTTAAAAAACAAAACAAAATAAACCAAACTTCTTTTCAAAAAGAAAAGGAATGCAAGCACAGTGGTACCTTCCATTGTTCTTAGATCTCCCAGCGTCTATCCCCAGTACTTCCACACAGTGTCTGTTCTAGCTGCTGTCTTTTGATTTTCTGGGATCATCTTGCTTTTTCCTCTTAGACGACTTTGGAAAGCGTCCCCAAAGGGGATTTTATGTCAGGATGAGGAAGAAATGGTTAGCCCAGATAAGGAAACCCCAGGAGGTGAGGAAATTCCCCAGCTGGTGCCAACAGGGGTACATGAAGACACCCAAAATTATTCAAGACCCTACTTGCCGTAACCCCAGCATCACACGAGGAAAATGGGATTTTTGTGTACGTGACCCTGAATTAACTCAGGCTATTTACACTAACAGATACAATAGAATTCATTCCAAGTAAATATAGTTAGAGTGTTTATGTCTGTGCTTGTGGGTAATAATATCACCTCTACATTTTAGGGGAGGAACAAAACCAAGGGCTGAAGAGATGGCTCAGTGGGAAAAGACACCTGCCACCAAGCATCACAACCTGAGCTTAAAGAGACTTTGGGCAAAGAAAGAATGACCAAGACATCTTTTTCTCTCAATAAAAAATTCTGTGTAAAAAGTAAGAGTCAAAACATAGATCAAATGTGCTTGTCCTGTGATGGTGTCCCCTTCTGTGTCTCCCATCTGCCCCAGGAGATCTCCTGGAATCTGAATTGTTGGAGCAATTTATTTCCCTTAATATTCAGGCTCCAGTTTGTTGTGATGGAATAATACGAGTGTATCAAAATAAAAAAAGTCATATTCAAAGATACATTGCTTGAGACTCAGTATCCTATTACCAAAGCCAAGGAAAGTCTAGCTGTTCTCCTGTGTATGTAGTTAATTTCTCCTTCCCCACAATAAAAATATATCTTAGTTCCTCAGTTCTGTGGATGAACAAGAAGTGAGTCACAGTGGCACAGAAATTCAAATCATCCTGAATAAATCATGGGGAAATGATTGCTTCAGATTTCCCTAAACCTAAACAAGCAGCCATCAGCAAGCTAAAGCACCCATAGCATTTGTCCATTAGACGGCGCTAGAAGATAATGTTTAAAATCACCATGCGTCACCTAAATAAAAAGCAACAAGTGTAACCTGCTGTTAATTGTCGTTAATGGCTAGGTAGTCTTGAAGTCTCCATAATGGTTCAGGATGTTAGCTCTGTAACAGCTGCATCTGAGCTAGAGAGGCATTGGTCATTCTGTTTTAAATTGCCTTGGTGAATACTATGCTGGTTCTCTCCCTCTCTCTCTCTCTCTCTCTCTCTCTCTCTCTCTCTCTCTCTCCTCCCTTCCTTTTTTCTTTTTCTTTCTTTCTTTTTTTTTGGAGACAAGATCTCTCTTTGTATCCCTGTCTTAGAACTAGTTCTGTACACTAGTCTGCTTTTGATCTCAACTCAGAGGTCCACCTGCCTCTGCCTCCCACGTGCTGGGATTAAAGGTGTGTGCCACCACTGCCCGGTGACTGGTGATGCTTTTTTTCTTAATGAATTGATTTTAATAGACTTTCTTCACTTAAAAGAAAATTAGAAGAGCTTTCATTATTAGAATCATTGGCATGTGTTGGTTTTCGAAATTGCCAACATTGTTCATAAAA
Source organism: Rhynchomys soricoides (assembly GCA_019843965.1). Lineage (NCBI taxonomy): Eukaryota > Metazoa > Chordata > Mammalia > Rodentia > Muridae > Rhynchomys > Rhynchomys soricoides. The sequence goes on along the minus strand of JADRCH010000273.1, from coordinate 1,456,205 downwards.
CTATGGTGTGCTAATCGGCTAAGCAATGATTTTAAGGGGTTGTGTTCGAAATGAGCTGAACTACGGAATACAAAGAAGGTCTCAGAACATTCTGTTATGAAAAGAACTTTTTCTCAATGTGCCACGTGTCACGGCACACATTGTGGAGGTCAGATGACAGCTCTCTCATGGTTAATTCTCTCTGCCATCTAGGGGGATGGGTTTTCAAACTCAGGTTGTTGTGATTGTGCACAAACACCTCTACCCCCTGAGCCATCCCACCAGCCCTATGTACAGAGCTTTTTAAAAATTACTTTTAAGAGGAGGAGAAGGCAAATATGATGGCATAATTGGATCTAAATGAACTTCTTTAACAATAAAAGAAAATGCCAGTGGGATTGGGGGAGCGGTTTTCAGCAGGAAAATGCAGAATTGGTGGTTCTGACAGCAAATGGGTGGAGTTTTCAGTGTCTGGTAACTGTATCTAGTTATGTGTGTATGTAAATGGAGCTGATGGGTTACAATAGACTATTGTAGCTTGCATCCCTCCTTTCTACACATAAAATTGTAACCAGAACACCACACCCCTTATAATAGACAGGTGAGGTAATAAAGTCCATAGTCCTAAAGCCTTACTGTGAAAAACCCAAGCAGGTGCATGGAACTGAAAATATTGAACAAATTGCTCAGGGTAGACCAAGGTGTTCAGCTGCTGCGGAATCCTTAGAGCTAGGAAATCTTGAAGAGTCTCTTTTTAATTTCTTTCTCTGCATATTAAATTTCCATTGCTATAATGCATTACCTCCACAACACATGGTGACTTAAAACAAAGATGAATTAGCTCAGTTTGTTTAGGGTCAGGTATTTAGGAGAATCTCAGTGGTGTCTGGCTTAAGGTCTCTCATTAGACATTCAGTAGCATTCAGGCACAGGCATCTGAAGGCTTGACTGGGGCTAGACAACCCACCTTCAAGCTTTTTTTGAAGATAGTTATTGGTAAGACATCTGAGCTCCTTGCTTCTTGCCTTGTAGGGTAGTTTGAAGATCCCCCACGTCATAGCAACAGGCTGGCCCAGGCATGAAGAACCAGGAGAGCCGAGGCAGAAGCTGATATTGTATAATTCATGATTTTCACAATACCCATTTGGCTACCCAAGGGCAGCACTTTCTAGTGTTGAAGACTACATAAGAAGCATGAACCACTGAGAGACACTCCCCCCCCCCAATATCCCGTGCCACATCAAACTTCTCCAATGCTCAAGATTTTTATAGCATTTCCGAAGGGCTAACCTAAACACAGGCAGAAAACCTGTCCATCAGAAGCTCCTGTACCTTCTCCCTCCACAACCTCTATAGCCTTCTGGATAATCTCATCTTAGTTCTTTCATGTTGCTGTGGTGAACTGCCCAATGGGGACAATCTATGGGAGGGAGGACTTATTTAACAGTTTCTGAAGTCTACCGTGTCTACCGTGGGAGGACATGATTGAGCAGAACACATCACGGCCAAGTAGGACATACGAGAGGGCTACAAGGAGGAACCAGGGAAGGCTACAGCCCAAAGAAACACCGGCACCCTGCTTCTTCCACGGAACTCATCTGCTGTGTATAACGTCTCCCTGTAATGCCCTGCTGACTTCGTTACCTACCCACATGCCTTAAGAGACACACCCGGGAGCACATGGCCAGTCCCACATGTTTTTCAGACCCACTAAGTTGCTATAATTTCACCACAGCCCTTAGTCTCCTCACCTTCCCACTCTTGCTCTCTGGGTCCCCATATCCCAGTGCCACACTGCTCCAGAGATTTTCAGTTGCTCCGAGCAGAAGAAAGTAGAGGATAAATTCCTTCACTGATGCCAGTTTTGAATTCTCAGTAGGAAACTACTACTGTATTGTAATGCCAAAATTAACATTTTTTTTTCACGTGTATCCCTGGCACATTATTATTGTAAAGAATTCAGATCTTGCAGCAGGAAGGTGTCTCAGAGGGTAAAGGTGCTTGCTACCAAGCCTGACAATCTGAGTTCTGTCCACAGGACACATGTGGTGGAAGAACCAATTATGGAAAGTTGTTCTCTGACTCACACCACTACACACACACACCACCACCACCACCACCAATGACGATGACGATAATGATAATAATAATAATAATAATAATAATAATAATAATAAACCCTATGTTTGGGCTAGAAATGTAGCTCAAATGGCAGAGAGCTTACCTAGTCTCCATGAATCTCTGAGTCCAGTTCCCAGGACAGAATAAACTGGGCATAGAGCATACACCATGCCCATCCCAGTACTATAGCATGAGGAGGGCTGGGGCTGTCACTTAGTAGTGGAGCATTTGTCTAGCATTGTAGAGCCCTGAATTAATTCATTTAATACACGTAACCATAAAGCATTGTTAAGACAAAATTACAACTTAGTATTATAGGTGAGGAAAATTCACTCTGCTAAGAAAAGTCCTGAAATGTCTTGGTAGTGGGGGATCTAGTCTTAGGTACTAGAGTTTGGTCTTGAGTCTCCCTCAAAGACCTGTGTGTTCAAGGCGTGGTCCTAGGCAATGGAATTAAACTATGAAGAAGTGAAGCTTTGTGGAAAGAAGTAAGATCTTTGGGCCTATGTCCTTGAAGGGGATATTGGAACCCCACACCCTCTCTGTATCTTACTTTATTGACCATCACGAGGTAAACCAGAATCACCACCACCACCACCACATTGTGGTGTACTACGCCACCACAGGCTCAGAGACAAGACCGAGTGATTACGAATTGAATCTTTGAGCCAGTTTTCTCAGGTACTCTTAGAAAGCTGACACAGCAGCTACCTAAGATTTCTAATTCTAGAGTCCATGATACTAGTGTCCTTTTCTGCCTCCTGTTTGAACACAGTATTTCTCACATGTCCCTGCCCACCCAGTCCATGAAGAACAAAACACCCCAGCAGCCAGGAAGTGGAGGAGGATTTGAAATAAGATTAAAGAAAAGTTACAACCTCAACCAGCACAGGATGAATCTCCACAATGGGACCAGAGTTTAAAGGGGCAGGGCTATGTTGAAAGGGACAGGATTAGACTATTGGTTTACAATGAACCTCTTCCTCTTTACTTGCTTCCTAACCATTTAAAATGATACTACACTGTTGGGACAGTAAAGTCTAAAGACCAGTGCAGGGCAGAGTAGCAGGGAGGAGCAACTTTCTGATGTCTATTACTGATTCTGAGTTTTGCTATACTATCTATGCTTAGTAACTTGAAACTGACAAAGTTGTGCTTATCTCACAGCTGTCCAGATCAATAAACTTACCAAAGTGTAGTCAAGGTTAATGTTAGTTATAATTTTATTAAGATAAAAGCCTGAAAGGAACAGGGAAGTTATTCCTCTGCTGGTAACTATGAAGCAATAATACAGAATGGGTGTGTACACAGTGTAACTAAAATAGGAAGTAAACGTGATTGCTTAGTATAGACCTTTTCAAGGAGGGACTGGTTTAGTGATGTCTCCACACACAAGAATAAAGTAATCAAATCAGACATTTATTTGCCAAGTATTGGTTATTGCTTGCTTATTTGCTTATTTTTCTTGAGACTGGCCTTGGTTTTAGGCACTTCATTTCACCAACTCCCAAACGCTACAGTTACAGGTATGTGCTATTTTATTTCTTTATAATTCACAACTTTATAATTTTGTTTCTCAATATACCCAGACCCCAAAGGCAAACATCACATGTTCTCACCGATATGTGGATCTTGGTACTGAAGTGTTAGACGTATATGTTTAATTTGATGTACCCACTGAAGCCAGGAAGCTAAAAGAGGACCCACTGGTGGGAAGGGGAAAAGTAGAATCTGGGGAAGGAGGTGCAGAAGGAGACAGGAAAAAAGGGTGGAAGGGGGGTGGGGGCAGGGGTGATTAACAATAAAAATGTTTTAAAAGGCTATATGAAAACCTACTATGTTATACATTTCCTAAGTATATATGTAATAAATAACTTGTATAATAAAGTATATGTAGAACATTATAATTTTATGTATTATAACATATGCATAATAAACATACATGCATATTTATATATAACATATTCCTTTAAAAGAGTTTAATATGAACTACCCTATACAGGAGATAATGATACTCCTGGAAGCCATTAGTGGCTAAATAAAAAGTCCAATACCAGAGGGTAAAGGAGAATACATACCTTCAAGTTGTTGGTTAGGGGTGAAACCAAAATAATATAGGTTAATGCCAATGTTCTTGGGTGTGCACCAGAATTTGTGAGACTTGCCGAAGACACCACATAATTTGACTATACAACATATAGAAAGCAAGTTGGTACTGACCAAGACATTTTCTCGCTGATGCCTAGCTTTCATATGCCAGAAGATACTATGAAAGAGGCTAGAGGCAGGGGGTCATTAACAGTCTTACAGCTATGAACACTGAGAGCTATAATAAGAACCAACCTGGCAAAATATGCCAGTGAGCACAAGACGGATGCATGTTATAGGATTAACCAACTGCTTTCTGCTTGGGTTTAGGGGCCAGCTCCACAGAAGGAAACACATAGCCAGTACTATAAATCTGGCCCAGAACTCAGTGGTTGGGGAGTTTAAAGATCCCACATGTGAACCTAACAGTATTATTCTGCTAAATGGATGCAATACCAAATACTCTGAAAATTTGTATCTCTATATCCATGCTATTAAGCCTCATCAGAAAAGTTTCTTTGTCAGCCAACTCTCCTAAGACTGGACAAATATACAACGACCCTAGTCCTGCTTTGCCATAACCTCTTTGTAGGTTTTTCTTTTTTAATTAAACCAAAATAGGGGAATGTTAGCATCCTGTCTAAACTCCACCCCACAGTCACCTGGCAATAGCCAGGTAGGCCTGGCCCACTATAAAAGGGGCTGCTTGTGGGGCCCCTCCTCCCTCTCTTGTTTTTTTGCTCTCTTGCTTCTCTCTTGCCCTCTTGATTTCTTCCCTTCCCCCCTTCCCCATTCCCTTCCCCCTCTCTCCACGTGGTCATGGCCGGCCCCTACTTCTCTACTCTCTCCCTCTCTCTGCCTTTCTCTGCCTCTACTACCCTCTTAACTTCCCTCCCCATGCCTGGAATAAACTCTATTTCTATACTAAAAAAAGGAACAAAAAAGAAAAAGAAAAGTTTCTTTGTGCAGTGGGCAGTGGTTAAATAAGAAACTCACAAATGGCCAAGTGCAGAGTGTACATGCCTGTGGAATGCACAGCCACAAGTGAGACGTTTGTATCATACCTCTTCCTCCAAGGCTCCAGAAGGACTGGAGGTAGAGAGGGCAGTAGGAGCTAGCGATAAGGGAGGATGAGAGAAACATTCTCTTTACTCATGGGCTCACAGCAAAATGTCTATCCAGTCAACACTCTCGAGTAGGGGGTACTCACAAAAAGCAATTCTTGACTGAGGAGCTATTGACAGGTGGTGGTTTCTGAGGGGAAGAAAATCAGTTTTCTTTACAACTGTGATTCTTGGTTGGTCAATAGTTTTCCCATGGGTGGTTACACGCTCAAATGTATAGAGATAGGCAGTACAAGTGGGATTCCATGGCTAGAATAGAAAAGAAAAAGGAGAAGCAGCAGCAACAGCAGGAGGAGGAGGAGAAAGGGGGGAGGAGGAGGAGGAAGAAGAAGAAGAAGAGAAAGAGGAAGAAGAGAAGAGGAGGAGAAAGAGGAGGAAGATGAGCAGGAGAAGGAGGAAGAAGAGGAGGAGGAAGAGGAGGAGGAAGAGGAGGAAGATGAGCAGGAGAAGGAGGAAGAAGAGGAGGAGGAGGAAGAGGAGGAAGATGAGCAGAAAGGGGGAGGAAGAGGAGGAGGAGGAGGAGAAGGAAGAGGAGGAGGAGGAGGAGGAAGAAGAAGTGTTAGAATCTTTTCCCTCTGCATCTAATTTATCCTTAAAATGAAACAAAGTTTCCAAAGACAACTTCTATGTAGCAGGTGGCACACTAAAATTCTCTCAACAGTCACATAGAGGGAAAGGAGTGTCTCCAAGACATTGATGCTACTTTACACCAGATTATTTTCATACTACTCATTATAGTGAACTCTGTGTGTGTGTGTGTGTGTGTGTGTGTATTGGGGGGGCACCAAAACTCTGTTCTCGGGACTTTTCTAATTGGGCAAATAACTTTCCTAAAAACATTTTACGCTTAAAAGTGGTCTTCAAGAGGGTTGGTGAGGTGACTTGGCAGGTAAATGTGTTTGCCACTTCATGATGTAAACAAACCTGGAGACCTAAGGTCACCTAGAACCCATATAACAGAAAGACAGAGCTGTCTTAGTCCTGTTTCATTGCTAAGAAGAGACCCCATGACCAATGCAACTCTCACAAAAGAAAAAGAAAAATATTTAACTGAGAGCTTGCTTACAGTTTTAGAGGGTTAATCCATTATCATCATGGAGGGAAGCAGACAGGTGTGGTGCTAGGACAGTAGCTGACCCACAGGGGGGAGAGAGAGAGAGAGAGACAGAGATAGAGAGACAGAGGCTGAGCCTGGCATGGGTTTTTGAAACCTGCCCCTAGTAACACATCTTCTTCAACAAGGCCACACCTCTTAATCCTTCCTAAACAGTTCCATTTAACTGAAAACCTAGCATTCAAAGATGAGCCTATGGAGGCCATTCTCATGCAAACCACCACAGAAACAACTCTATAAAGTTGCCCTTTGCCCTCTTCATGTGTAATATAGTGCTGTGCTTCCCACCTTAAATAATTAATAATAATAATAATAGTAATAATAATAATAATTTCAAGTGATTTCCAAGAATAAATATTGTTATATTACCTAAATTATCTATAAAATGTTTAAGTTTGTCCAGCCCTAACAAAGAGGTAATATTAAGATGAAAAAGAAAAGCATAGAGTTGTCGCCCTGGGAACTAGCCACATCTATGCTGGCTATTGTGCTCACCTTGACACAATACCGCAGTTACCTCATTTCCCTTCCCTCCTGATGTATTGCCACTTCCAAAGTTTATGTGCTTTTCCAAAATAATACTGTCTCCAGCTCCTCTCTGCTTACTTATTGTTTGTTTTGTTTTCTGAGACAGTGTCTTGCTATGAAGACAAGATTAAGTTCAAGCTTGACTTCCTCCTGAATGGGCCTTCTGACATCATGCTCAGCCACCACACCCCCTTTTTATTGGCCTGTAATGACTTCATGAGGCCACCAATACCATCACCTTAGATATAATAGATTGTCTTAGTCAGGGTTTCTATTCCTGCACAAACATCATGACCAAGATGTAAGTCGGGGAGGAAAGGGTTTATTTGGCTTACACTTCCAATTGCTGTTCATCACGAAAGGAAGTCAGGACTGGAACTCAGGCAGGTCAAGGAGCAGGAGCTGATGCAGAGGCCATGGAGAGATGTTCCTTACTGGCTTGCTTCCTCTGGCTTGCTCAGCCTGCTTTCTTATAGAACCCAAGACTATCAGCCCACAGATGGTACCACTCACAGGGGGCCCTCCCCCCCTTGATCACTAATTGAGAAAATGCCTTACACCTGGATCTCATGGAGGCATTTTCTCAACTGAAACTCCTTTCTCTGTGATAACTCCAGCTTGTGTCAAGTTGACACATAAAACTAGCCAGTACATAGATCATACTCTGGTTTTGCTTCCTTTTTCTTTTTCAATCACAGCAAATATAAATATTGATTATATTTAAATTTTTGAGACAGTTTTGTCATCTGTATTGACAAACGCTAGAGTAATTTTTGAAGAGAAACCTCAATTGAGAAGATGACTCCAGGTGCTCGTTTTTTAATGAAGACAAAAGTAAAGGGAGAGAATGCTAGCTTTTTGATCTGATAGTAATAAATGCTAGGCTGTACCTCTTGAAATTCTGACTCATTCATTTTTAATGACTATCAATATCAATATTATTGTGCATATACAATATAAATATAATTTTGTGTGTGTGTGTGTGCGTGTGTGTGTTATGTTAGAGGGTTCTTGAGAAAAGTTCTCACTATGTAGCCAAGACTTGACCATAAACTTGTTCTGCAGCCTAGGCTGGCTTCAAACTTAAGACCTTCCTGTATCAGCCTCCGAAGTGTTGGAATTAATGATGCATGTTGCCATCCCCTGACTACTGTTATCTAATGTCTCTCCACTGTGAGAATCATGGCCCCCTCCCTCTATATATGCAAGTGTGGCTCAATTCCTTTTCCAAAAGACCCTAATTATTAAACCAAAGTGACTAGGAAGGTGTATATCTCTCAAAAGGCTTCCTGTTAAAATGCTGGCTTGCATGATGATTCAACATTCCTGCAATTTTACAACTATACTGTTTCCTGGTCACTCACTACAATCTTCCTAGTGCAATAAACAACGTGGGTCAATTTTTGTTTTGTTTTGTTTTGTTTTTTTGTTTTTCGAGACAGGATTTCTCTGTGTAGCCCTGGCTGTCCTGGAACTCATTCTGTAGACCAGGCTGGCCTCAAACTCAGAAATCTGCCTGCCTCTGCCTCCCCAGTGCTGGGATTAAAGGCGTGTGCCACCACTGCCTGGCAAGGGCCAAAATTTTTATAAGTGGTCCTAAAGGCTATTTTAAAATCATGATCAGTTTTTGTTACTAATTACATAGTGAGCATGTCCTAAAACTGAAAATATTAATTTTACTCTGAGTGATTGTCATTAAAATTTTATCTACTATTCACTGGCGTGGCACTTTTGTATTTAGAGGCATTCCTATTTATAATGTATATTTAACTGTAGTTTTCCATTTGCTTAAAATATACAGGCCTGGCTTTTTCAGAGAGCTCAGCACCCCACATCATCAAGGATTCTGGATCTGTACAGCAAAGCCTATTGTCACATTGTCACCTAAGCCATTCATAACTACTTCAGCTGGATCCACACTAAGTAAGATCAGGAAACAATCTCTTCTCTAATTACCATGTGACACATTCCATTGACTGATAAAAGCTGAGAAAGCCGAGGACCTGGGCAGGAAAGATAATTTCTCATTTTTTAAATATGAAGGGCTGCTTGAATCAGCCTTTTATGCAGCTGACTACGTTAAAATTAACTATCCATACTAGTGCCCTTTATTTCACACAAAAAAACACTTATTAATCAGTGTTGATGTTATCATCCCCTCCTTATGTATGTTTAAGAGGCAAAGCACCATGCTTCTTTTGTTTGTTTGTTTAGTTGGTTTTGTTTGCTCTGGTATTGAAATCAGGTCCTGGACCTCAAAGATAAGCATTTTACCACCGAGTAACCACTCTTGCTCCCAGAACTTCTTTTATAGACCAGCAAGCTGAGAATCATAAAAACTTAATTATTTTTCCAGTGTCAAAACAGTGAAATTATGGCAGAGGCAAGAGGAGCTGCTTAAATGAGTAATTCTTACTTCACCTCTAATGTAGGTGTCAGCATATATCTATCAAGTGCAGGACTCTGACTCTTGGTAATTTCTAAATAATTCACGTTTATTGTTCTCCAGTCCTGTAACATCAGGTCCCATAGAGGTGCAAATAGTGACAAACATGACCTCTGGGAACTCAAAGTCCAGTTGTATGCTACTAAGTTCTCTAAATCAGTCCCTATTAAATGATCATTTCTTGCCATTTTTTTTTTAAAGTTATGAATTTCAAAAACACTATGGCAGATAGAATCTGCCACATTTTCAATCACGGATAGAAATGTGAATGATACCATGGAACTTGGATCAATTTGCTTCACAGGATAGAGTTAGAACAAAGAAAAAGAAAAAGAAAAGGTAGGGGTGGGGTAGGGATAGAAACACAGATTTTAGAAGTACTAAGAAAGCCATGAGCTAAACCTGATGAACAGGAAGCACTGACTGAGAACTCGGTGCTGACAAGGGACCATCGGCTGTCTCCTTGGGAAGTAATAATGGAGTGTTAATGATGCTTTTGAAATAGTCCTCACATTTTGGAGATAAAATCAGCATGAGCAGCCAGTTAGTATCTAATATTTGTTGAACGTGTCATATATTCCAAAGACTATGCTAACTATGTTACAAATATTTAAAACATGTTACACTAAACATTGTGTTTTGGTTTTAGGGATGAAAAACTGAAGGACAATATCCAAAGTCACACAGCTAGCAAATGTCTCAACTAATATTTGAATCCAGATCTGACTCATTACTTCATTACTAAGAACATATCTGAGGCGTACTGCCTGTGATAATTGTGGTTTGTCTCCAGAAGAGCTGCAAACTAGATAAAGGTCGATGAGATAAGGCAAGTCTGGAACTGTCTTCTTGCTTCTTTTACTTCTGTGAATATAAGAGATCTCTTACCAGAAGCAAGGTTCTTCTCATGGGTGTAAGGAATTTGTGGAATTTTTTAAGGGAGGTGGAAACATTGTTCTCCAAGACACTGGTGAGTGAGTACTCTGGAGAGCAGGTGATGTAGCTGCAGAGTCATTTAAATCACCTCAAATACGAAATGCTTTGTGCTATCTAAAAGCCTTCCAGACACTAAGCCAGCAGCCAATGATGTCCAAGCTAGAACATTTTGAGGAATATTTCCCAGAATGCTTATGGGAAGCACTGCTTCATTAAATGGAACATATTTTCTCAATCATTTATTTGAAATCTGATGAACTAGCATGTGTAGTCACAGATGTAGTGAATCCTTTGCAAGTCTTAGGAAATAAGTGGACCTGAAAAGCCTGAGGGAGAGAGATTAGGATTAGAGAGACTGTGCTACTCAGAGATGCAGAAACAGCAGTGCCGGACAGGTGAGCTTGTTTCTCTATCACAAAGGAAGAATGGTGTGAGCTCATACCAATGCATTTTTAAAGTAGAAGGTAAAACAACAACAACTAAGGCTAGGTCCCCATCCATCCTGACTCTCTCTCTACATTTATGCTAAAGTACGTGCTCTTCAGTACAAAGACACAGTGTATTTGTAAAATATATACAAGAAAAGTGCTGACAGTACTTTATATGGATCCTGTGGACTCAGCTACTGGCAATTATCTGTATCTCCAATAAAAGATGAGTCATCAGGTAAAAGGAGTCGCTTCGCCTCCTAATGCCCTCTTCCAATAATACAATCTTAGAAGCAAGGCATGGTGGGGCACAGCTGAAACCCCAAATATTCTAGAAGTTGAGGCTGAAGAAGCTATAGTTTGAGTCCTGTATGAAGAGCATAGCAAGACCTTAATACTAGATCTATCGTCAAAGATTCATAGAATTTCAGAATTTGAAATGTTAGAGACTATCTAGTCAAATTATATAAATATACAAAAATCTTGTTTTGTATAAAGAGAGCTTCATTGCGTGTGTATGTGTGATCAATTGACTATAAATATATTTTACATTTCCATATTTCTTGCCAAAAACTTTGAGTAAATTGTCTGTCAAATAATTTGCCTAATGATGATGGTAGACCTGGGACAAGAAAGACTTCGACTAGAAGTAAAACCTCTTCATTACCCTACCCATTTTTTCAGAGTTGTTGTAGCAAGTTCCCACCTGGTTACATTGGGGAATTCAGCTTAATTATCAGGGTAAACCGCCTATCATAGCTATATCTTGTTTTATGGATTAAACAACACATTATCAACGGAAAGACTCCAAAACTTCACTTATGAGATGGGAAAAACCCACTTTGGGAAAAGACATTTTTTTTTACATTTCAAAGGAAAATATTGGTGACATTTAAAAAATATTTTGAAAGGACTCTAAAGAAGTGATGGCTTCCTTAAGACTGGCACATTATATAAGGGCACACTTACATTGTATGTACAATAAATTATTCTTTCCCCAGGAGAATGCTCAGAGGACACCCTGTAACAGCATTTCTGAACGAAACCAGACTGTAACATGAAAGTTTCCATGGCATTTTGATTTTTTTAAAAACCTCTAGCTGAATCCAGAATGTTTAAAGTATATTAAACTTCACCCAATTTAAAACTCTGCAGGATATTGCCTCACGAGACAGAGGGTGCTAAAAATGTGGTATCATGCACATAAAAGTTATACCAAGAAATAAAATCAATCTAAAACTCATTGCTGAAATCCTTGTATTAGTCCTTAAGCTTAATAGAAAAGCATTCTTTTTTTTAAAAAAAAAAAAAATGCAGGGTAGCACACGCTGTTAATCCCAGTGCTTTGGAAGAAAGGCAGGTGAATCTCTGAACTCAAGGCCAGCTAGACTGCATAATTAGTTCCAAGCCAACTAGGGATACAGAATGCACAATGCAATCCTGCCTTAAAAAAGAAAAGAAAAAAATTTCAATAAAGAAATACCTAATTAAATAGAAGAAAGTTATTCAAAAGATACTTTAGGATAGACCAATGATTTACTCTGTCAGTAAAATATGAAAATCTGTAAGAAATGAATACAGGAGAAAACAAAATGACAAGTCTGAACCATAAGAATGGAGAAGATCCACTTAGCGGACCAGTGTGTTCAATTTGGGAGATAAGATTTCTACCTTTTCAATGATATAGCCATCTCTTTAGATTTTAGTGAATATACACGGTTAAATGTGTCTAGGTGAATCTAAGTCAAATCTCCTTATACTTGAATTAAAATGTAATAAATAATCTAGTTAAAAGCAAAACAAAAGGGCTAGTCTGAAGATACTCCCTTTGATCAAAATCGGAATGTTTACATCAAAATCATAACAATGCTGATAACTTCTGTTGAATTGAACATTCTCATCATCCATGGTATTAATAATGAGAGAGAGAGTGAGAGAGAGAGAGAGAGAGAGAGAGAAGAATAGTTATAATTACTCTGCCAACCTATTAACAATTTGTAAATCTACCAAGGTTACCAGGAAAGATATTTCATTCCATGAGTCTTTCTATTTCTGGTTAAAGGCGCAAGAGTGATCAGTTATTTTAAAATCTCTTAAATATGTAATTTATTTATTATTTTTATGTATATGGGGTTTTGCCTGCATGAATGTCTGTATACCGTATGAATGCAGTGCCCACAAAGGTCAAAAGAGGGCACTGGGTCCCATGAGGTTGGTTTACAGACAGTTGTGAGCCATCATGTGGGTGCTAGGAATCCAGCTTGGATCCTCTGGAAGAGCAGCCAGGAGCACTTGATCTCTAAGATATATTTCTCAAGTTCTGCACTTCTTTGGGGGAGGGTATCAGGTGGGGTCGAGGCTACTAGGGATTGAATCTAGGGTGTTGCACATGTTAGGTGAATATTCTACCCCCCGAGTCATATCCCTACAGCTTAACAAACTAATTCTAATTAACAAAAGTATAAGAAGCCATTACACTGTATTCATAACTGCTATCAGTCTGAGGCTTTTCAAAATAAAATTTATCCCTTGTCAGTGTATAGCAAAAGGAAAGTAAAAGGTAAGGGGTGTTATCTCTTAGTGAAGAACGTAAACCCAACCAAAGTGGCCTAGATAAGAGCTCCTAGGTAAGAAGAGTAAATGAACAGGTGTGGCTACAACCAGAGAGAGAAGATCCAATCAAATTTGTGGATATGAAGTATAATAAAACACCAAGAGCTCTCATAAGGGTAGAGTTGTCTGATTATTTTCTCTCAAACGGGAATATGGAAAGCCTTGTTTGAGTGACACAGTGTCTCTAGAGCTTTCTAGAGGGAAAGCGATCTAAACAGCAGAGGAAGGTTTATCACTTGGCAGCGGAATCCCCATTATAGGAATGAATAGACGAGGTACGTACCTCAGTGCACCTGTCCTGTGAGCCTGCAGATAGCTATTGTCCTGCAGGTTCTTCCAGAGAAAGGAAGAACAACCTGCGTTAGGTAATCAATATGCTCTATGGGAGTCATACTTTTTCTCGCTCTTGTTGTTTTACTAAGTATTCATGGTTGAATAAGTATATATAATCAGGCAAATGTGTTTCTGGGTTTTCAGAGATGCAAATATGGGCAAGAAAACAAAGGCATGGTGCACATCAGAAGGTTTCTGTCAGTTTGTGAACTTTAATTACTGCCAAATGTTTCTCTAAACTTCTGGCTTAGAAGTTTACTAGTAACCATAATATGAAACTGGTCTTAGAGTGTTAAAAACAACCAAGCATTTTATCTTAGTGTTATAATTAAGAGGCAAAAGAATCTCAACACATTTTCTTATAGAAGAAAATGAAAACCACGGTCAAGAAGGATCTAGCAACAAGGACATTTTGTCAATGCTCAGGTGTGTGTTGTTTGCAACATCTTCATGATTCTCATAGAAATGAATGAGTGCAAGTTAATTGTTCAATAAATGTTTGTCCACTGACTGTTACATGGGAAGCCTCACTCTGAGACTCAGTTCTAACCATTGGAGACTTATTACATTGTTGTTTGCTTATTTTGAAATAACAGCAAAACAGTTTCCCTCACAGGGACCCTTATCTTCTAAAACACTTTCTACAATGTGCGTTTTGCTTACCCAAGTAGAATATCAAAGTATTTCATTTTCTAGCACAATAGTAAGTGATAAGCTTGGCCACACCTTAGTGACAAATCCAGGAATTGCTGAACGAAAGCCATTTTTACAACTTACTAACACTCTCTAGAGATACTTTCCTTCTACATGTGCTAGACTTTCAGTATGTATCATATAAAGAGTATTGATTACATTGATTGTTTCCAAAACCATCTGCAAGTGTTGCACGACCTAGCTGGATACTCCAGGAGAGAAGTAGTGTCAAAATCGGAAGCCTTCCTAGAGGCTACTGCACAGGAATATGATGAATTTGTTGCAATCATCTCAATAGCAAATGTGTGAATGAAATTGTCATGACAGAATAGAAACTGGGACGCTGCGAGAAGACCAGATTTACAGTGAATGAACCAAGTACATCCATAGCAGAAAAACAAGGAGCAGAAGATTGGTGATTAGTAGGGTATTTCCAGAAACTAAGGATTTTACATAACAAGAAACAAACAAATAAAGGTTCACAGATTGCCAAGTTGCCCAAGCACAAGGCAAACCAGGACAACAAGATGAAAATACAACATAAAACAACCACACTGCTGGGTCAGGCAGAGCTCTGAAGACACAAGCTCAGAAGATAACCTCCAAATTGTAGACCCAAAGGAAAAAATATTTATTATACCCTTTAAAAAACCACCAGTATCATTTAAGAGGAAATGTTGGGCCAATCTTAATGACCTGAGTTAAATCTCTGGGACACAGATAGAGGAAAGAGAGACCTGACTCAAACACAAAATAAATGAGTAAAACATAATATTCTGTTTATTTCTAAGTTATTTTTGAGACTTATTTATTTTTCTTTGTGTTTATGGGTGTTTCACCTGCATGGATGTACACACCTCATATGCATGGTTTGCAGGGAGGCCAGGAGACACCATCAGTTTCCCTCAGAAGTGGAGTTAGCCAGTTGTTAGCCACCATGAGGATGCTGGGAATTGAAGTTGGATCCTCTTGCTCTTTATCTCTGAGGCCCAAATTTTGTAAAGAAAACCATCTGCTTGTCAGGAACATGGCAGTTTATTGTGAAATAAGGGATCATCCCAACTATTTTGCCATCCTTGGTAAGATTATAGATTCAGCCAGTTGTTAAAATTGATGTTTTAAAACCTTTAAGCAATTACAAGATTACAGAGGTTGCTTACAATAAAAGCATGAATGAAACCCTGCCATGAAAAGGAATCAACATCAGACACTCAGCAGAGCACCTGGATGTCAGCCTAGACAGTCACCAGGATGTCAGCCTAGACAGTGCTCTTGAAGTACAGAAGAGACTCAAGGGATTGAACAGGAAGTTTTCAGACTGTATTTTAATATTTTAATTCAAAATAGACGACCAGACAGGCGACTGGCACCATGAAGATCTGGACTTCAGAGCACATCTTTGACTTACTGGTGCAGCAAGAACAAAAACATACATACAGGAGCATTCTGTAGTTGACCCAGTAAAGAAGACAATAGGGCTCAAGTCCACCAACATCTCATTTACAAATACGGGCGTCAGTAGATGAGGAGCTCATGTACAAGCCACACCCCCAAGACCCAGAGAAAACTGTCCTAACCCAGGAAGGCCTCATCACTGTGAAAGGGTTCAGCTTCAGCAGCTACCTAGAAGGACTCTTGGCAAGCACCATATCTTCCAACACTAACAAAGGCCTAGAAGCAACAGAGTGGGTGACACAGAAACTGAACGCTGAGATTGAAGAATTGGCAGCATCAGCAAGAGGAAGCATAAGGACACCAATGGCGGCAGGACATTGGTGAACAAATGACAATGGAAATTGGTTTGCAGCATCAGGGCCCCAGGACTCTCAAGGTGGCATCATATTATTTGTGGGAACAATCCGGTGTAGTGGAAAGAAGCGTGTCCATTCCCGTGCTGCAGCTCTGGGAGGGACGTAGGACAAACAGGAAGTGGCCGTGCATCTTCCCACACAGGCTAACAGGCAGGTCAGGCTGTGAGAAGCCTTTTCCGAGACCTACTCATGGGTGGGGCAGGGGGCCATTCCCAGGGAACGCGCAGCAGCCGTCTCTGTGGGTTCTCTAGCCCAGGGCACCACAGACACTGCTGGATGCCACAGACCAGCTAGCGGGAGCACAGCTGGGGTTCCCACCAGGACCAGGTTTTGGCGACTTGTGGCACAGGCTAGCCGCTTAGGCTTGGGTGAATGTTTACCATCTGGAAGCGCTGAGACGCTGGATGCCTTCATCAAGAGATTGGATGCGCCTCCTTAATCGAAGGCCAGATCCCTGGCTTCCCAAGGCGGGTCAAGATGAAGAGACAGTCCACAATTCTAAGACGTTTATTGACATCGTGATGAGTGAGTGGTGTGGATGAAATCGTACCCCCCACCCCCCCCCCCCCCGCACCCCCCACCCCCCCACCCCCCACCCCCTCTCCACCCCCGTGCCCTCTGGGAGAGGCAAGGCAGATATAGTAACTGGGAAGGGGTGTGGCTAAGTCTCTAGGTGTCTCACTAACCTGGGGATGGCTTGGGGCTGTGTGGCCACGCCTCTACCTGAGGCATGGCCACGCCTCTCCCTGAGGAGGGGTGTACAGGACAGACCTCACATGACAGACCTCTCTACGGGAGGCTGTGGGGGGAGCCAAAAGCCTTCCGGGAGCATTGGCAAAATGCTTTCCGGTCCCTTGTGGGTTGCTCCACTGAGTCGCCCAGAGTTTTAGCCTGTGCTTGGCAGACTGAGTGCCAGACTGCCTGCCACAGACCACTGCCCCACAATTATTTGTTATTTAAAAGACACAATTATTTTAGGTAGTTTTTTTTTTTTTTTTAATGAGCTGGGGTAAGGCTGTGACTTTTGATCAAAACAAAAGACCCAGAACTTCTAAATCAAAGGGATCATCTGAGGTTAGGACGTGAGAAGACTGGGAGAGGCTGTGTTCATGTGAACAATTAACGGGTTTGTTTGTTTGTTGTTTAAGTACGTAATAGAAGTTGTTGTTGATCTGCAGTCTCTTAAAGCCCCAGGTACTGGAACACTATCTGGTGCGTACCAACCAGAGCAGAGCCCAGCTGCCCTCCTGTCCACACGGTTGCCCGCTGCTGTGAACCAGAGAAATTTTAAAATTTAAATGACATTAATTTCTATAAAGTAACCTGCTCTGCTGGAAACCAGTGTTTGGATTTGGTACTTAAATGATATTTTTGGAGGGAAAATTAACACTAAGGTAATATATGACTCTAGCAAAAATAGCGTTTTATTGTATTAATGGGTACTATATTGATTTGCCAAATTTTGTGACTTAGGAAAGGCATTCCCTTCCTTGAAAAAAAAGTCAAAATAGACCTCTTTTATACAATGTATTCTGATTGCATTTTCCTCTTCTCTAGATCCGAGAAGTCTCAGATCACATCCTCACATACCCAGATCCACACCCTTTCTTTCTCTTGTAAAAATATAAACAGGCATCTTTAAAAAGTAGTAAAATAAAAATGTCATCTTCATTCATGGAAACATCACCAACTAGCTGTGGCAGACTGGGCATGACATCTTCTCTGTGGTGTCTTTCATGAAGGCTCTTCCCTCATGGACCAATAACTTTCTAAAAGTCCCATTTCTTTATAGTGTCTCTGCTGGAGTTCAGATTTCAATACAACTCTTGGGGGCACACAGTCATTTGACTGTAGCAGTAGGTAAACTTTTCCATTATTGCCAGGTTTAGATTAGGTAACAGTTTGAATCTTTGTATTTTTAAAAACTCTCTCTGTTTTAGTCAACTTCAGAAGACTGCTTCTTTTTGGTTTCTAATGGTGTCAAATGCAGTCTTACTAAATTACTGTCAACACAGATACCTTGTATTTAACTAGCTTATGATTCCCAAGAATGCCAAGTCCCTGCCTAGTATTTCCATTAAGAAAACAATTTAGGGAGCTGGAGAGATGGCTCAGTGGTTAAGAGCGCCAACTTCTCTTCCGAAGATCATGAGTTCAAATCCCAGCAACCACGTGATGGCTCACAACCATCGGTAATGAGATCTGATGCCCTCTTCTGGGGTATCTGAAGATAGCTACAGCGAGCTGGGCTGGATCGAGCAGAAAATGTGTCTGGGGATATAATGAATAAATCTAAAGATTGTCTCCTATTGTTTAAAAAAAAGAAGAAAACAATTTAAATTGGGTGTAATGATAGCCTGGACTACAGGATGAGTTTAAGGACAGCCAAGAGTACAAGGAGAAAACCTGTCTGGCAAAACCATAAAAAGAAAACATAAAAAGAAAAACAAACAACAAACAAACAAAACTCCCAAATCATCCCCAGTCTTTTGGAAGAACAACCAATGCTCTTAATGACTAAGCCATTTCCCTAGCCATTTGGATCATATTTTTAATTTACATTTATTTACTTACCTTGTATGTGTATACGAAAGAGAGAAGACACACTTGCATGTGGTATGATATCACGTGAATTCTGGAGGCCAAAGTCAAGTAGTCAGGCTTGGTAGTGAGCACCTTTACTTGCTGAGCCATCTTACCAGCCTCTATCACATTATGTCTAATTATAAGATTCATATATCTGAAGAAAAGCAGAGGAAAAAACCCACTCGTACTTTTCTGATCCAACAGGTAACAAGATTATATTACAGATCATCCGAATTCCTAATATTTACTAAAAAGTCATAATCTGGGTATAATACCACATGGCTGTATCCCAGCACTCAGAAGGCAGAGGGAGAAGGATCAGGACAAGGAAAGGCAAGCCTGGCCATGTAGTAAAACCCTGTATCAACAAAACAAAATGCCCACAAACAAACAACTCTATTAAAAAAAAAAAAAGTGGAGTATTCTTTTCTCTCTGCTTCTTGAGTGTGAGCGAAGTATGACTGGCTGCCACCTCTTCCTGCCACGATGGACTGTATCCCTAGAGCTATAAGCCAAAATTAAACCTTGTTTCCCTTCAAAGAAAAGCCAGCATATTGTATATTTTTTCTCAGTCTATTTTCCACCTACCAACATATTTTATTCTCTTTCTCTCTCCCTCTCTTTCTGCTTCCCCTCCTCACCCTTCATCTCCCTCCTCTCCTCCCCCCTCCCGCAGTTATGATGTTACATCTCTGCAATCCCAGCAGAAATCGAGGGAGACGGAACTTGCAAGGTATGTAGAAATCAGGGTATTCTATGGAGCCATAGGCTACATAGAAAATTCCAGCCACTCTAAAAAAAACAACAAATATTTTTCCATGATCTGACTTTAAAGGAATCTTAGTCATTAGGATGTGTGTGTGTGTGTGTGTGTGTGTGTGTGTGTGTGTGTGTGTGGTTGTACAGCTTTCATCTTGTGCCTCTTTAGAGGTAAGGCAACAGAGAAAATTTCTGAACAACAAGGGAATTTTAAGTCTGCCTTCTTTTTTTATACATCGAAGCAATTTTTGTCAAATGCCTATTTGCCTCTGATGTCGCACCAAGGCAAAAACAGATAATGGAGTGGTTGGCACCACTGTAAAAGGTAAGTCAGCTAAAGGATGCTTTGCAGGCACAGAAAGGACTTCTAAGAATGACAGTCACCTATTGAGCAACAGTAAAATTCTGGAGGGCAAGTGGGAACGGTAATGAAGTTTGAATAAAGCTTGCTTAGAGCTAGCCCAGCTGTATTGCAGAAATCAACCTGGTCATAAAACTCTGTAGAGATAAGACATATCCCTGGAAATTATAACTCCACAAGTTAACGGGCAGGCCAAGTGTCTGCCTGTTTGATAATCTCCTCCAAATGTTCACATTTGGGCAACCTTGCATACCATGACCTAATGCTTGTTTCACAGCACCAAAACCATCAGCAAGACTTTGTCAATGATAGAAGGTCTACAGTAAGCCTTGGAGGTTATCCTGATAGACAGGGGATGCTACCTAAGACTGCAAACCTGGTTGCCTGTGAGAGAAGCACTGTTGCTAAGAATGTAATATCACTGCTACAGAGACTAAGGCAGGAAGGTCACAGGGCAGACTTAGGCTCACAGGAAATTCTTTCTTATGAAACTGCTCTACATAGTAAAACTTCCTCTCAAAACAGCAAAGGGGAAAGAGGGGAACAGGGAAGAAAAATCACTCTTAACAACCAAGGCATGATATAGAAGGAAAGCTAGGTTTGAGGAGATTAATTTGGGGAGTTTAGGTGAGCAATTAATAAAGCCTAAATGGGGGGTGGGAGCGTAAGGCAAGATCCCAAATTTGAGGCCAGACTGGGCAATTCAGTGAGGCTCTGTTTAAGATTTCAAAGTCCTCAGGATGAGGCCAACAAGGTAGTTCAGCTGATAAAGGACCTTGCTGCCAAGCCTGACCACCCAAGTTTGATTCCCAGAACCCATATGGGGGAAGGACAAAATCTACCTCTGACTTTCACAAGTGTGCCAAAACACATGTACACTTACACACACACACACACACACACACACACACACACACATACACTCACTCACTCACACACATACAAATAAATAAGTGCACAAGGCTCTGTTTCAAATCTAGTATCCCCAAGTGTGGCACAGTTGAGGGCTACAGGCACAGGACAGCAAGACTTTTCTGGAAAATAGTAGTTGCAAGGGGCAGTGGTTGGATAGATTTGATGTATAAGTGTGAACAATCCAGAAAGACGTTCGTTGAAGTGGATTGGATGACTAAATAAGAGATACATTATTTGTTAAGGTATATTTAAGCAGATGACCAGGGTATGTCAAAAGGGGGAGGTTCACTTTTATAAACACTGAGTTTATTGAATGCTCAAGTATGAAATTCTACCTAAGGCTCAGAAAAAGGATTGTAAGGCAGAATAACTTGTAACAGTGACAGAAATCGAAGCCATGCATCTCAGAAGAAACTCAGGGACCCAAGAAAGCCAACATTGTTCAAAAACACCTCTACTCTCAACACTGGGTAGGAGAAGGCAGGAACATCAGGAGTTCACGGTCAACCTCAGCTACATAGTGAGCTCTAGACCAGCCTGGCTACCAGAGAACAACAACAAATCAGGCAAAAGAAAAGATAGAAGGTGTGCGTGTGTGTGTGTGTGTGTGTGTGTGTGTGTGTGTGTGTGTGTTTGACTTAGAAAACTCATTACATAAACGTGAAGTGAAATTCTATCTTATCTATAGGCTGAGAAAGTAGCCTTGAGTTAGTGACCCTTTTCACCAGGAAACACGAGTACACAAGTGCCAGGGAATACTCTAACAGGAAAGAAATAGGGCTGGGTACAGTTTATCTCCGTGCCCTTGGCTTCTCAGTGAAATGGGCAGATCAGTTCTGGGTTGAGTGTAAGAAGAGTTCATAATGAGCAGAAGCTTTGAGAACAAGAGGAAAAGGTTTGAAATATCTATCAGTTGATCAGCACCCGCAGGTAGTAACCAAGAACCTAGCCTGTACAGAAAGCAACTGTTTGGTTAGATCAATCGCATAGGTATGTAATGTTTCTTCAGGAACTCTGAGCTGCTCAACTGCAGGGGGACAGGACAGCTCCACTAAGAGCTAAAAGTAGTGTTAAAAACACAAGTAGAGGACACTAGCCTCTGGAGTTGCACAGGATAAAATGGAATACAGAAAGGGACTGACCGGTTAAGAGAGTGTGGAGGTTTCTGAACTTCTGGGTCATGGGGTCAAAATGCAAGCGTAGTTCAAGTAAGGACAAGAAGGTCACTTAAATCAAGTATAAAGAAAAACAGATGTGCTGCTTAAACTTCTGAATCTCTGGAGGCGGAGGATGCTCTGGTCTCCGACACCCTACTCGTCTGTCAATTCTGTCAATCTTTCTTGGGGGCTTAGAATGATTTTCCGTGTAACTTTCCTTCCCAAGTTGATAACCACTTGGTGGAGCTCTCGCAGGAAGAACACGGCCAGTGGCTTAAATAAAATAAGGCCCCATGCAAAGCAGATGCTATAAATTCAGGTCATTTATTTTAGCCTATTCTAATAGGTAGAGGACTTACTGGATGCTACTTCTTCGCATTTTTATGAGCTACACATTCCTTATTACTTCCAATAGAACAACAGTTGAATGAATACTGGGGCTCTGAACAATCAAGAGTTTGGCAGTTTCTTCTATCTTAACACAATGACCAATCCCCTCCAAATTATCGTTTCTTGCTAATTCTCCACTAGTCATAGAAATATCTTTAAGACAGGATCCCCAGAAGATACCAAAATTTAATCATTGCTCTTTGAAGTTTTAGCCTGTGAATATTACCTTTATTCTATCCTTCCTCACAAATTCAAAACCAGTAAGTCTACTACCCAGGTCTGTTCCTTACAATCCTGACCATGAAGTGGTGCTCAAATTGCCAACTAGATTTTACTCTGTGGCAACCAGGCATTAAAAGTGTAAGCCAGTGATTACAAGTGATAAGAGTAACAGTGGTGGCGCACGCCTTTAACCCCAGCACTCGGGAGGCAGAGGCAGGTGGATTTCTGAGGCCAGCCTGGTCTACAGAGTGAGTTCCAGGACAGCCAGGGCTACAGAGAAACCCTGTCTCAAAAAAAAAATAAATAAATAAATAAAAATAAAAGAGTAACATTATCTGTGTAACTTCTGGCTTGGCATGGGCTACTTTATTTATTGGGATAATGTTTAGTGCTCATGTGTTATACTTTACTTATTCTCTTATTCTTGGCAGTGCCCTTCAAACAAGTCCTTATCACTACAAGAAGCTAGTGTGTCTAAACTGCGTTGTCTTCCTCTCTACACATGACCACAAGATCTCTTTGGAAATTTCATCATGGTTTCTTACCAGCCACACATTCTTTCAAATGTGGTGTGAGAAAACCAAGAAAACCTAGTAAATTACTTTGTAGAAAAACAGTATTATGGTTTTTTTTTTAACTTTACATGTCCTTTGCATATATATGATAGCTTCCGATTTTGTGTTTTTAGGGGATTCTTGTGGGTACAAACATCTGTGTTTCTGCATACCTCATGTTGTTTCTTTGGCTCTTTTTCTTCTGATAGTTCGTTTATATCATATCTCATGGAAAATTGCTCTGTAATTGTTTCTACTTTGAGTTTTTATGTGGTTTGGGTATGGCAGTAACTGTGGCCTCATAAAACGAATTTGGTAATGTTCCCTATGTTTCTGTTTTGTGGGATAATTTGAGGTGTATTGGCATTAACTCTTCCTTGAAAACATGATAGAATTCTGTGCTAAAACTATCTGGCCCTGGGTTTTTTTAATTTTTAATTTTTTTTTAATGTTATTGTTGGAATGTTTATTTACTGAAGTTATTTGACTAGTAGTTATAGGTCTGTTTAAATTGCTTATCTAATCTTGATTTAACTTTGTTAGGCAATATATATCCAGGAAATCATTAATTTTTCTTTCAGGTTTTCTAATTTGGTAGAATAAATGTTTTTAAAGTATGTCCTCATGACTCTGTGGATTTCCTCAGTGTCTTGTTATATTGCCCTTTGTATCTCTAATTCTGTTAGTTTGGACCTTTTCTCTCTGCCTTTTAGTTAACTTGGCTATGGGTTTGTCAATCTTATTGATTTTTATCAAAGAACAAACTCTTTTGTTTTATTAGCTGTTTGTATTTTTTGTTGTTTCCAGTTTATTGATATTGGCCCCGAGTTTGAGTATTCTTTGCTGTCTACTCTTTTTTGGTGTTTTCTTTTTCTTTTTGTTCTAGAACTTTCAAGTGTCATATTGTTATTAATATGAGATCACTCTGATTTTTTTAAGTGTAGGCAATTAGTGCTATAAACTAGCATCTAAGAAACACCTTCATTCTGCCCCATAAGATTGAATATGTTATATTTCTATTTTCATCCAGTTCAAGAAAGTTTTAAATTTCTTTTAAATTTTTGTTGTGACTCTTTCATTCAGTGGAGAATTGTTCAGTTTCCATAAGTTTGTAAGATTTCTATTGTTTCTCTTGTTATTGATAACCAGCTTTAACCCATGGTATTCTGATAGGTATTACAGGTTATTTCTTCCCCAGCCCCAAGTTACTGAAATAATGACTCTGAAGCTCAAATAAATTTACAAATACCTAGGCCATAAGCTTTGGCTATTTCCCAATAACTGTTAAGATTATAACTGAAATCCCATTTATTTTAATCTAAGTCCTGCCACATGGCTGGTTACTTCTGCTCAGATACCACGCATCTGTCCTCCTCACATCTTTCAGTGACTCTTCCCACACCTGGCTCTATCCGAGAATCCTCTCTGCTTCCTTCTAGTCTGCCCTTTCCTATAGGCAATAGGTGTTTTTAGTGGACAGGTAATCCATCCATACAATACACAAGAGATTCCTTCCATAATTCTTCCTTTTAATCCAATAAAAGGCTCTTTTTACATACAATAATAAACTATATACAATAATAACAATTATGAAAACTATTAGGTAAGATTTACATTCGCAATGTCTAGTACATCTATATTTGGCAACTTTGGATAAAGTACTCCATTATCTATCCTATCTTGGTGAGTTTGGAATTCTATACTTTCTTAGACTTAAAAACATCTTCTTAAAGCCTAAGCAACGTAAACTTAATTGTGAGACTTTAACTATCTAGTCTTCAACTCAATCAGAGAGAATAAATATTACCTGAGTATGCAGACAAGCAGCTTCTAAAATGACAGAAGAGCTGGCTATCTGGACATTCCCTCAAATTTGTCTCTATAACGTTGGAGCATCTATCTTCAGCCTTCTGGCCCATAATATCTGACAGACCTATTTGTGGAACAGGAATTATGGAGAGCTAGCTAGCCTACTTTGTCCTTGCAAAGCTTGGCAGTTGACTTCATTATGTTTAAGTTTGTCCAACTTGGACAGCATTTTGTCTGCAGTTGAAGCAAGGGCAGTTTTATGCCCAGTGTCAGGCTGCCACATTTGGAGCAAGCTCCAGAAGGAGATTCTCTGATGCTCATCATCTTCTTTGAAGATTTCTAGGAGCAGACCTGTCTCATTGACCCAAAAAGGCTTAAAGGTCTTTAAATGTCTTATTTTGTAAGTTTCTGAAGTTTCTGAAGACCATCTATCTATCCACAGCATATCTGAATAGACAAACTTTGCTTGTTTTCAGCTATTATCATCCAATTAACCTTGAAAATATCTACAGGAGACTAAATAAAATTTATTTTGTAAATTACCAAACTAGTACCTACAAGACCATACTCCTGATTGACTATTAACTTGTATTACTTACTTATCCTAAACTTCACATTTACGCTATTAAAACTCATCTAGGTACAATGCTTAAAATAGGAGTTGAAAGCATATATACATAGTATGTTATAACATATATACATAGCATGTTATAACAAAAATAATCTTAATATTTGTATCAATATCCAAAGATCTATACCAATGTAAGATTATTGGGTATAAAATGTCCTTTGGCTTGAGAGTAGACTCAACTATCTACCGCTTCCCCTATAGTATTCCTATAGCCCCCTTTCTTTCCTTTTCAGCCCCTCTCCCCTTACATAAGAAAGAAAGAGAAAATAAAAGGAGAGAGAGAAATTCCTGAGTCTAAATTCCCATACCTTGTTTTCTCCCTGATCAAGACCATTTAATAACTCATAAGTAATCCCTTTAATGACAACAAACACTCATTGCCTTTTGGGAATGGGGCACTGTTCTCTTAAACCATTTCCTATTGATTTTGGACATAGGGTCTTTTAGTTTTGTTTTGGGGGGTCTGGGGGCAAACATTTGGAAAAACACTCATCTTAAGAAACCCAGTTTAAGGATTTATTGTCCAGTCTTTGTATGTTGAAAAAATTCAGAGTTTAACTGAAGTCCTGACTAGAATAGTCTGTGACACCAGACCAATTGAGCTAGCTGCTTTCAGGTTGTCCTGGAAGCAAGCCTTTTGAGAAAACCACATTGAGGCAGTCTGAGGTAGGATTGATCAGAAGGCTAGAACAATATTCATCCCTAAGGGTAAATATTGTCAGGGCTGTTTGTCTGGTTGTTATCCTCTGAATACATAAGCTCTCACAAGGAAGACACAGGTCTGCATTAACATATGTATGGAATGTGTAGGTTATACAGATCAGTTAGCAAAGATCCTTTGCTCTTTGAGCAGGTGAAAAATATCTGTCTTTCTTAAGTTAGTTTGTATTGTAAGCAAGCTGCAGTATGCATGTTTATTTGTGCCATTTAAAAGAATGGCATGATAGCTCCTGAGGACTTTGTAGCCAACAAGACTTATTGGTTACACATAGACATTTAAGTCTTAGCTGGTCTCAGAGCTGATCCCAAGCAGAGAAATCAGCAAATCATGTTACCTGTCCTGTTTGGTCTTCTTCATCTCTTTCTTTTTGTGTGTAACTGAGATCTTCAGGAGAGCACCCCATCATATATGATTTTTATCAATTTGGATGGAATTCCTATGATTTTAATCAATTTGGATGGAATCTATAGTTTTTTTTTCCCCATGGAAATACATACAAAACCCCTTCCCCATGGTAACACTTTGGATGCAGGGAATTATTTCAGTTTTCTTATATCTGTTAAGAATTGCCTTGTGTCCAAGTATATGGTCAATTTTGGAGAAAGTTCCATGAAGTGCTAAGAAGATATATTATTTTGTATTTGGGTGAAATGTTCTGTAATATCCTAAATATCTGTTAGGTCCATTTGGTTTATGATATCTGTTAGTTCCAGTTTTCTCTGTTTAGTTTTGTCTGAATGGCCTGTGCATTAGTGAGAATGGGCTATTGAAGTTTCCCACTATTAGTGTGTGATGGTCAATATGTGACTTAAGCTTTAGTGCTATTTCATTGACAGAAGTGGGTGACCTTGTGTTTGGGGCATAGATATTAAGAATTGAAATGTCATCTTGGTGAATTTTTCCTTTGATGAATATGTAATGTTTTTCCTTGTCTCTTTTAATTAGTTTTGTTTTGAGCCATTTTGTCAGATATTAAAATGGCTACACTGGCTTGCTTCTTCGGTCCATTTGCTTAGAGTTTCTTTTTCTATACTTTAACCCTGAATGATGTCTATGCCTGATGCTAAGGTATAGTTTTTGGGATACAGCAGCAACAGAAGTTTGAACACTTTTTAAATTCAGTCTGTTGGTCTGTGCCCTTTCTATTAGGAATAGAGACCATTGATGTTAAGAATTATCAATGAACAATGTATCTTGCTTGATTCCTGTTATGCTGTTGTCGTGGTATGGGTTTATTTCCTGACTTTTGGTTTTCTGGTCTGATATTATTTATATTCTGTGCTTTCTTGGGCATAGTTAACTTCTTCAGGTTGACGTTTTCCTTCTAGCACCTTCTCTATAGCTCAGTTTATAGATAAATACTGCTTAAATTTGGTTTTGTCACAGAGTGTCTTTCTTTCTCCATATTCCACAGTCGTACCATAGTTTGCTGGCAATGGTAGTTTGGACTGGCATCTGTGGTCTCTTAGAATCTGTACCACACCTGCCTAGGCCTTACCAGCTTTTGGAGTTTCCACTGGGGGGGGGGGACAGGTTTCATTTTAATAGGCCTTTTGTATGTTACTTGGTCATATTCCCTTGTAGCTTTTAATATTTTTTCTTATTTCTGTATGCTTAGTGTTTTAATTATTATATGTCATAGGGAACTTCTTTTTTTGACCAATCTATTTGGTGTTCTGTAGGCTTCTTGTCCCTTGATAGTCATTTCTTTCTTTAGGTTAGAAAAATTCTCTTCTATGGTTTTGTTGAAAATATTTTCTGTGCCTTTTACCTGGGTTTCTTCTTCCTCTCTTTCTACTATTCATAGATTTAATCTTTTAATAGTGTCCAGATTTCTGGATGTTTTGTGCCTGAGAAATATATATATATATAATTTTCTTTGAGGGAGGTATCCAGTTCTTTTATCTTATCTTCAATGCCTGAGTCTCTCTTTCATGTCTTGTACTTTATTGGTGAATCTTGCTTCTGAAGTTCCTGTTTAAGTTCCTAAGCTTTTCAATTCCTATCTTCCCTCCATTCAGGTTTTCTTTACTCCATTTCACTTTCATTTCTTGAACAGTTTTCTTCATTTATTTCACTGATTTCATTATTGAATGTATTGATATCATCGTTAAGAACCTTGGACATATTTACAAAGACTATTTTGAACCCCTTGTCTAGTGTTTCAGCTATATTGCTTTTCTCAGGACCTGCTGTGGTAGGGTTGCTGGGATTAAGTGGAGACACAGCATCCTGGCTGTTACTGGTTTTGTTTTCACTCTAGAGTCTAAACATCTGAGTTTGAGATGAATGTAATTTTAGGTGCTGGTATCTGGTGTTGGCATTTCCATTGCTTGGATTTGGTAGACTCCTGTACTGGCTGGTTTTGTGTGTCAACTTGATACAAGCTGGAGTTATCACAGAGAAAGGAGCTTCAGTTGAGAAAATGCCTCCATGAGATCCAGCTCTAAGGCATTTTCTCAATTAGTGATTAAGGGGGAAGGGCCCCTTGTGGGTGGTACCATCTGTGGGCTGGTAGTCTTGGGCTCTATAAGAAAGCCAGCTGAGCAAGCCAGGAGAAGCAAGCCAGTAAGGAACATCTCTCCATGACCTCTGCAACAGCTCCTGCTTCCTGACCTGCTTGAGTTCCAGTCCTGACTTCCTTTAGTGATGAACAGCAGCATGGAGGTGAAGCTGAATAAACCCTTTCCTCCCCAACTTGCTTCTTGGTCATGATGTTTGTGCAGGAATAGAAACCCTGACTAAGACAAATTGGTACCATCGTAGTGGGGTATTCCTGTGACAACTTGACCATGTTTTAGGAAGGACTGTGGAAGGACTTTGGAACTTTGAGCTAGAAGAGTCATTGGGTTGTTAAGAGCTCTGTGGAATGTTTTGTAGGAGCTTGGAAGATAATGCTGAGAACAGTGCAGAAGATGGAGGCCTGGCTTGTGAAATTTCAGAGGGAAGATTAAAGACTCTTATCAGGGCCATTGCTAGTTTGATTTAAGATTCTGTGGTTTTGGTTAGCTGGGGCAGAAGAAATCAGCTGTGATTAACAAGATACCAGAACTAATAAAGCAAAACCATTACATTACTGGGACTATTGATGCTGGTTAGCTGGAGCTGGGAAATTGGGGGTGATTGGAGAGAGACCAGCATCATTGAGATGAAATCTACTGAGAAGTATTTTCTGAGAGCACAGAGGCTGCATTCCAGAGATAGCCAGGGTTGTACCTTGTGCTGTGGCTGGACTTGGTAATGTGTAAGAGTCACCCAGTTGGTACTGGTTTTGAAGGCATGAATGAGTCATGAAGAGCATCTGAGGCCTGGGCACTGTGAGAGGCCGCAGAAGGCCATTGGTGAAGGTGTAACCTCAGTTGTGATTGATGGCCCAGGACTGAAGGGGTCATGCAAAAGAGGTGAGGCTTGGCACCATGAAGAGAGCCTATGAGAGGCTGTTGGTAAAGCCTAGTTGCAGTGGAAGACAGCGGTGTTTTGGAGTTGCCAGTACCATGAGATGACCACCAAGAACAGCAGCAGCAGTGGAGTATAGGCATCTGGAGCCTAGAAGAAAAGGTGTGTGTTACAAAGGGCAGAGCTGGAGAAGTGACTCAAGCCCTTGGAGGAATCCAGAAGATTGTGAGTGTATCCCAGACAATGGACAGTTGGAGTTTGATTTTGCTTTTGATTATGACTATGCCCTGATATTTTTCCCTCTTGAAGAAATAACATATTTTAGTGGAGCCCACAGTTAAGAGACTTTGAATTCTAAGAAATTGTATATCCTTAAAGTGATTGGAATTTTAATAGTAAGAATTTGCAAAGACTGTGGGACTTTTAAAGTTATTTAGATCTTGGGGATAAATAAGAAAGTAAAGGTTGAGGCTTAATAGTGATGTGTTTGTGTGTCAAGTTGACAAGGGGTCAATTGTACTGGCTGGTTTTGTGTGTCAACTTGACACAAGCTGGAGTTATCACAGAGAAAGGAGTTTCAGTTGAGAAAATGCCTCCATGAGATCCAGCTCTAAGGCATTTTCTCAATTAGTAATTGGGGGGGGAGGAGGAGGGGGGCCCCTTGTGGGTGGTACCATCTGTGGGCTGGTAGTCTTGGGTTCTTCTATAAGAAAGCCAGCTGAGCAAGCCAGGAGAAGCTAGCCAGTAAGAAACATCCCTGCATGGCCTCTGCATCAGCTCCTGCTTCCTGACCTGCTTGAGTTCCAGTCCTGACTTCCTTTAGTGATGAACAGCAGCATGGAGGTGTAAGCTCAATAAACCCTTTCCTCCCCAGCTTGCTTTTTGGTCATGATGTTTGTGCAGGAATAGAAACCCTGACTAAGACACTGTCTCTGGTTCTTAGGAAAGTGTGATAGCTGTGGGTTGCCAGGTAAAGAATACTTCTGAGATTCTCTCAAATGTTTCCACTGGGGCTCCTGGTAGAATATATTTCTAGGTATTGGGAGCTGACTCCAAGGAATGGGGATGGGCTAGAGGGGGTGGGGTGGGGTTCTGAGCAAGTCCACAGGAGGCAAGAAATCTGGAGGTGCCACAGGCATCTTCATAGATGCTGGGAATGGGTGCAGTCAGGAAGGAGAAAGCCACAGAAAATGGTTAGACAGTAAGGGAAGGCTGCAGAAGATGTTCTGCTACAAAGCCATGGATGAGACTGGAATTGGAGGGGAGGAGGGAGAATGACGGCTGCCTAACTGATTTCCTGGCCAGTGTCGCCCTGTTTGTTTTTCGAGACAAGATCTCTCTGTGTAGTCCTGGCTGATCCTGGAACGCATAGAAATACTCTTGCCTCGGGTTTCTAAGTACTGAGATTAAAGGTCTGCAGTGCCATGTTTGGCTTCCAAATGAGAAGTTGTAAAAAGCAAGGTTGGAATCAAATGGAATTACAAGAGCGTTTGAAGTCATTGGTAATAGGTAAGCTTCTGTTTTCTGATCCAGAGTCTTATAGAACTGTTGAGAGAATGAGGTCTTATGTACAAAGTGGGGCTGAAGGTTTAAAATAACATATGCTTCTGTACTGTAGTTAGAAATAACAGTCTGACATTGAAGATGGCTTAATAGATAGGTGTCAGATCATCCAAGCAGAGCCTGATTGATGTATCCAGAGAGACAGGAGTGTGTGGGATTAACTTTAAAGCATTTTAGGTTGTTTTCAGCTCTCAACTTCTTATCCCAAGTAAGTTCAGCTTTCTGGAGAACCTCAGTGCAGTATTGGGGTGGCTAATCAGTGAGTAAAACCATTGCTGTACAAACATAAGGATTGGATCACTGACACCCACATAAAAATCCATAGCAACATGCATCTATAAGCCCAGTATTAGAATACAGAGATGGGAAGACGCACAGAACTCACTGGCCAGGCAGGTTAGCTGAATCTATTAGCTCAGTGTTTAATGGGAAACATCTCAAAAACTAAGGTAGATTGATTGTGATGGTGATACCTTTGATCTAGGTCTCGGATGGCCAGGGAGATGTAGAGTCAGTCTCTCTCTCTCTCTCTCTCTCTCTCTCTCTCTCTCTCTGTCAAAAAAAAAAGAAGAGTAAAGTGGAGCCTCAGCATGGTTGCATCTACCTTTAATCCCAGTACCCCAGAAGCAGAGACAGGCAGACTTCTGAGTTTGAGGCCAGATTTATCTACATAGCAAATTCCAGGCCAGCCACACAGGTACATAATGAGACCTTGTGTCGAGTAACAAAACACAAACAAAAAAGGTAAAATGAAAAACGACGTTAAGTTGGAGAGCAAGAGAAATAGGAAGATTGTGGTCACTGACCACTGACCTTTATACATACGCTCACACAAGAGCACACACCCAGCTTGCCCTCTGTCTCTGCTCTGTCTCATCCTTACACTAGGCCTTTGTCCTTCCTTATCCCCTTCTTCGATTCTCTGCAGCTCTCTACCTGCTTCTGCCAGCTCATTTTCGTGCAGGGCTCCTGGCAGTGGGACTAGTCACTGTCACCTTGAATCAACACTATACCCACCTGTCACCAATTAGTTCTGTCTTTCCTGCCTCTGCTCCTCCATCTCCCTCCACCTGCCTGAGTTTTCCTTTGCAACCAAATCGCCTGCCTACAGATTTGAAACAGTTTTTGTTTTTCATAAGTCTCTCCAGCAATGGGGCAAATGAACTTAAAACTCTCCTGCTAAATTACCAGAGGGCCTCCTCTTCAAAGAACCTGGAATTACCCTTGTCTGAAAACAACCCTCCTCACCTTATGTGTCTTTTGCCTGTAATGAGGTAAACAAGACAGCAAGAGGAAGCTCTTGAAATATAGAATACTCAGCTACCATCCTCAGAGAGCTTCAGGAAGTCTCTGGAGGTAGCTTTGCTAACATGCCAGTTTTAGTCGTTATTGTTTTTCTCCCTTGGGAGCAATGCTTTAATGAACAGTATTCAACCTGAACAATCCCACAGTACCACAACCCTGGGGACTCTGTGAGCACTTCCTGTCCCAGGCTCTTGGCCAATGCTTACTCAACTGGCTCGCTCTCTGCAACAGATGATTCTCCTGTAGCCAACACTCACTTGAGCTTTTGTCCTTTGGCCTCACTATTTTAAGTTCTATTAAAATTAAAATGTATTTTAATCAAAATGTATTTTAATATTGTATACTGTGATGTGATCTAAACAATTTTGATAGTCATGTGACAATTTAAGTAAGGCTTTGAGAATGGGCTGTCATTGATCTTTTGGAGAATAAATTAGATCACTGTTCATTTGCTATGCTGCAAATTCTAGATCAGATACTATTTTAAAGGGAGGTTTTTCAAAATGTACATTTGTTTTTTATCTTTTATATGTGAAAGTGCACAGTGTGTGTGTAGATCAGAAGACAAGCTGTGGGAATCAATTCGCTTCTGCTGTATGTGTCTAGAGGGTGGAACTCAGTTGTCAGAATAATCTTACTGCTTTCACTTTCAACTACAGGTATAGACCTCCATACATAGGTTTATTAGCGGTACTTCTGATACCTGTGTTCGATAGAATACAAACTTAAATCTAAGTAGGGAAATGCTTTATTTATTTATTTGTATTTTTTACTGCTATGCCTCTTTCAAGGGCCTGCTTCAATCTCTCTAGAATATACTGTCCACACTTGTTTACTTCACGTTGGTAAGTGAAAATCTGCTTAAACTGCCTGTGTCTTCCAGATAAATTTTTTCCTCAAAAAACAAACAAACAAACAAACAAACAAACCAAAGAAACAAGGAGAAACTTTCAACTAGTAATGTATATGAGGATCTTGATAAGTCTTGGTGAGCTCAACCCCTGAATGCTATCTCCAGCCCATTCTTGCTCTTCCTTCTAAAAACTGGTTTTGGTTTCAATTGTTTTCTTTTTCTCTTTTCCTATTTCTTTTCTTTTTTTGCTTTGCTTTGTTTGAGGTAGGATCTCATGAAGCCTTTAGCTGGCTTCAGACTGGCCAAGGATGACCTCACACAATTTCATCTAACTCCCAAGCTGGAGTTACAGGCATGTATGCTAAACCCATCATATCTTGTTATTTGTAATAAAACTTGCCATGTTAATACACACATATACAGTCTAGTGGTACTTAGCATCCCTCTGTATTAAAACAAACGAAGACATTTAAGCAGGTCCTTATAATTAGACTTTCCAACTGTTCACACACAGTACTTTTTATTTGAAAGGTGATATATAGTCCTTTTGTATGTATTATGGAAATGTGCAAGCATCTGTTAAGATAAACTTATAGAACTACAATTACGGAGCCAGAGAACGTGTGTGTTTATACGTACCTGATGCTGGTAGATGTTCTCAACGTGCTCTTCACACACAGTCTGGCTAGCAATATGATGTCTACTTCACCACATAATTTGACCTTAACCAGTCTATAGATGAAATACAGTGTTTCTATGGTTTGGAGTATTTTTGTTTACCTTGGTTTGGCTATAGTATGGCCTTTATTGTTGTTTGTTTGCTTATTTGTTTGGAGACAAGGCTTCCCTTTGAGGTAGACCAGATGGCCTCAAATTCAGGTTACTTATACCACATCCTCCCAAGTTCTGGAATTATAGGCATGTCCTACCACATCCAATGCAGAATCAAAGTTCTTTCTATCACTTCCAGCTGGCAAAAAAGCTCAGCTGGTCAAGGTGCTAGCTGCGAAAACCAAGAACCAGTCCTTGATCCTTGGGATCCTACCTGGTGGAAAGCATGCACCAACTCCTGTTCACTCTTGAACACATGCACATTATATTATTTCAGACAGGAAGTTTTTAACTTCTTTTTAAAATATTTATTTTTATGTGTGTATGAATATATGCCAAGTGTGTGCATGTCTTTAAAGGCCAAAAGAAGATGTTGGATCTCCTGGAGCTAGAGTTACAAGCAGTTGCTTGTGAGTTCCAAGAGGTAAGTTGAAGGCAATCATGACTCAGATGCATGTCTTCTGGAAGAGCAGTGAGCACTCTCAACTGTAGAGTGATCTCTTTAGTCCCAAGTTTCTGAACTTCTTTATGGAACTGAAATCAAACCCAGAACCTTGCATTCTATGCTTTATTTTAAAATCTAGGGAATCTTGTGGAAGAGATTCTTTTCCCTTGAAAAATCTGAAATCTAACAACTCTGGGCCTACTCTGACACGTAATTAGCAACTGAATAGTGACCATTCTACATAGACCAGGTGTGTATCCCACAACAGGCAAATATAATTTCTTATAGATCCTTGAGAGCATGTCTAATAGCTGTAGAGGGAATCTTTTGTGTAACGTATGGAAGTTTCACCTGTCAATGAAAAAGCCTATGGCCAATGAGCTGAGGCAGGATTAGAAGGTGGGATACCTTTCAGAGAAAGAGAGAGAGAGAGAGAGAGAAAGAGAGAGAGAGAGAGAGAGAGAGAGAGAGAGAGAGAGAGAGAGAGA
>JADRCH010000273.1:1357578-1420995 GCA_019843965.1 Rhynchomys soricoides | reverse complement strand
AGAGAGAGAGAGAGAGAGAGAGAGAGAGAGAGAGAGAGAGAGAGAGAAGTCTGGGAAAGAGACAGTCTTGGGAAGAGAGATTCATCCCAGAACGCAATAACCATGCTTGCGGCAGAACTCAGAGCAGAAGAACAGGATGATTAAGTTATGGGCTAGTCAGGGAACAATTCAAGGATTTGGCCTAGGCAATTATTTCTAATAATTCAGTCTCAGAGTTGTTATTTTGGGCAACTTGGGCATAGGTGGAAAGCCCAAGGTTACAAATAGCCAGTTGCCATTTATCATCTTTTGGCACCGTCCCATGCATTAATCTATGTGACCTGGCTAGAGAGAAAGAGGCAAAATATTAAACAAGTAGACAAATAAATTGGAAAATTTTATCGATTACCTGTATATCCCAATTTTGCGTCATTTTTCTTTTTCTTTCCTCTATCCCTTCTTTT
Organism: Rhynchomys soricoides; assembly: GCA_019843965.1. Lineage (NCBI taxonomy): Eukaryota > Metazoa > Chordata > Mammalia > Rodentia > Muridae > Rhynchomys > Rhynchomys soricoides. Next base: position 1,420,552 of record JADRCH010000273.1, on the reverse strand, counting down.
CTTCCTTCCTTCCTACCTCCCTTCCTTTCTTTCTTCCTCCCTCCCTCCTTCCCGTTTCCTTCCTCCCTTCCTCCCTCCATCCTCCTTTCTTTCCCTCCTTCCCTCCCTCCCTTCCTTCTTCCTCTCCTCCCTCCCTTCCTTCTTCCTCTCCTTCCCTCCCTCCCTTCCTTCCTTCCTCTCCTTCCTCCCCTCCCTCTCTCCCTTCTTCCTTCTTTCTTCCTTTTACTTTCTTAGTGCTGACAGTTTATGTACAAGTTCTTATACGTACTAATCTCATGCTGACCCTGATCTGCAGACCCCATCCCCTTTGTGACATTTATAATGACTACTACAAAACTTTTAAAACTAAAAGTTACTTTTTCTGATATCTAAAATATTTGCAGTATCCCATTTAAACCAGTTTTAGTTTATAAAATTATTTGATTTTTTTTTCAAAGTCCAATAATAAATAGATAGCAGTTGCCTCCAAGGTAAGTATGAGGAACAGAAATCCTGACTGTCTACGCCCAGTGGGGAAGAACGGTTAATCTGTTATAAAGCTCTACTCTGCTCCTTGACCTCTCCAGTTCCAGTTGAATCTGGATCTCAAACTCCTGAAACACAACCAATTTCATATGCATAGATACTTTTTAAGAAGACATTCAGTGTTACCACAAGAGATATCTGCACTGATTTGACTCAAAATGACCACAAATCCATTCTAGAGTAGAGTTTTTCAAAAACAAAAACCGTTCTTAAAGAGAATGATATCATAATGAGGCCACAGATCAAGGACGATTGCCCAACATGTGGCCTGTGAGTAGTAAGCTCATTACAGGTTTTATATGACTCAGTGTGGTTCCAGCTGCTGGACAGTGTCTGGAGTGCACATTTGAATTGACTTTGCAGTACATAGAACATTCCAGCACCTTTTGTTCATAAACCATGGCAGATTTCCCCACGTCTCACTCTGTCTGTTTTGCATCGAGGTATCCCAGTGCTTCTTCAGACCTCCCCTGGGGATAGCAGAGCTTCCTCAGCACTGCGCCAGCTGTGTCCACTGTTGGTTTCTGTTATTCTCTTGGTCCTCACATCTTACCTGTTAAAACTGCAGATGGCTGTGTTGTGGAAAAAATCACCAAACAAAACTGAATCTTTCTGGCTGTCTCACTGAAGTCTTAACAGAGAGTGAGACCCAGCCTATGTTCTGTTCTGTTTCTTGTCAGTCTTCAAGGTTCTTCTTCTCCTACTTAAAAATACTGATTTCCTTAGCCTTGAATTCAGAGTTCTTTATCTGCTTTCCTAGTCCCCGAGAGATCTGCTCATGATTTTTCTAATTTACGGTTCCATAAAATTGATTTTGTGAGTTCAAAAGATTTGAAGACCCAACCCCCAGTACTTCGGGAAAAGTCCATATTTAGAAAAAGTGTTGTTGTTGTTGTTTTTTCTGAAATAATTAAGAATGAGGTCATTAGGGTGGGCTTTAATCCAACATGAACAGTGTCTTTTCCTATACGAGGGAGAAATCTGGACACAAAGACAGCAAGAACAGAGGGAGGTTACATGAAGCTAGAGAAAGCAAGGAAGGGCTTCCCGTGGTTTCCACGACTTCCATTGTCAGCCACAGCACTTGTTCAGGTTAGCCAGTTTGGAGCACATTTTAATGTTGCTACAGTCACCCAAGGAATACAACCCCAAGTAAAATCAAGCTCCTGGTGGCATCGTTTCTTCTACCTCTGTTTATGTGCCTTCTTTCTTCCTCTTAAACCCTACTCCCTGTTTTGGTTTGTTTGTGAGTGGTTTCTTGTAGCCTGTGCTGTCTTCAAAGTCTTGATCCCTCTGCCTCCCCCACCAAGTGTTAGGATTGCAGACATCAGCCACCACACCAAGAAAGGATGCTAATTTTTGGACAGTGGCAAAGAAAGGACAAGGTTTCTAAAATGTGGTGGTGGGGCACAGCCCTGTTATAGACAGAAGCATCACAAATTCAAGCCATGTAGATCAAGGCCAGCCGAGCTATGTGAGACCCTATCTAAACCCATTCTCCAGAGCATTTCTCAAACCCTGAGATCCAGTGGTATTTTGTATTCTTGACGCTTGAGGATAATTGTGGTCTGTGGGCACTGAGATTGTATGTACGCTCTTGAACTACACCCTAAACAGATGTCATGAGTGTTGACTCTCCGTAGGTGAACAATGAACTCTGTATAAGACTTTAATGAGAATTTTTAAAAAGTTAATAACTCACTGCATAGTGCTTTTACATTTATTTATTTATTTATTTAGCCTGTATGTATGTCTGTGCAGCATGTGTGTATGTCTGTGCCTGAAAGGGTCAGAACATGGCACCCGGTGCTCTGGAACTGGAGTTATAAATGGGTGCCACATGGGTGCCACAACACATGGATGCTGGGAACCAAACCCAGCTCCTCTGCAAGAGCATCAAGTGCTCTTAATCACTGAGCCATCTCTCTAGCCCTTCCATTCTTATATGGCATTTAAAAATAAAATGGCCAGACATGATGGTAGTGCCTGTAATCTCAGCAAGTGGTGTACTGCAGTAGTTCAAGGCCAGCCTGGGCTACATAACAAGACTCCATATCAAAAATAATAAATAAGGTGATAGAAGATAGCTCAGTCAGTAAACTGCTTGCTACTTAATCATGATGCACTGAGTTGGATCCCAAGAACCCATGTAAAAATATCCACAGAATAGTGGTGTAGGTTTGTAATGCTGGCACTGGGGAGGTAGAGATGGCCACATCCCTGGGACTCACTGGCCAAACAGCCTAACTATTTGGCCAATTTCAGGCCAGTGAGATATCCTATCTTAAAAAAAACCAAATAATAAAGCAAAACAACAACAACAACAAGACCAACAAGACCCTACATGGATGGCATCTGAGAAATGACACCCGGTGCTATCCTCTGACCCACATACTCAACCTTGCACATGAGTTCCCACATGTACACGCGCGTGCGCGCACACACACAGTCAGTAAAATAATGAACTAAAGAGAGAAGGAAATAAAATTGGAATCAGAAAATGAAACCAATATTTACCTTACCTTTAAAATTGATACACACTGAGCAACTTCTATGTCTAAATAACTGTTTAAAGCATTTTTTACTGGCTATACAATATCTCATTCATGGGCTTATACTATAACTTATTCAGCAATTGTTATTGTCATTTTTTTGTAACCCTGTATGCTCGGATTAACATTTTAAATTTTTTTTTGGTTTATTTTGTGTTCCTGTGAACATGCACGCCATGTGCTTGTGTGGGTGTCAGAGGATGACTTGTAGAGGTTGTCTATTTTATCCATGTATAAGCTCCAAGGATCTAACTCAGATGGTCAGGCTTGGGGCAGAAACCCTTACCCACTAAACATCCGACCAGCCCTGATACCATCATTTAAGTGGTAGTAATCCAATCAATGGTTACAGTGGGTAAAAGCACTCATCCCTCGAGTGTCTGTCGAGCCACCTTCAGAGATCGATCATTATTTTGTTGACTACATTCTGGAAAAGGGATGAGTATATAAAATGGATGTGTCTGTGTTCTTTACACAGGGGCTGATTTTTCCCCCCCTTAACTGGCTAAAGTCCCGTGATCAGCATACAAAAAATTCCTATCCTATTACTTGTTTTAAACATTTCAGAGTGTTTAACTCTTATAATAGCCAATTGTAGTTGAGTATTGTATTTGTTATAAAGTGTCATCATAGTCTATCGAAGTGTCTTCATTCTTTTAAGGATCTATTTATTTAGCTTCATGTGCATGTGTGCTTGTGTCTATGAGCACATCCCTGGGAGCATGCTATGAGATACCCAGCTTGTTATGCCAGTACCAAACTTCCGTAACTCGCGATTGCACAGCCTGCACTCCTACCTGCTGAGCCACCTCTTCAGCTCTGATAGTCCACCAATTTTTTAAACAATTAATGTGAAATGTGTATATTAGTGATTTATATTTCATGAAAGGCTTGCTTAAGCTCTTGGCCATTTTCTCCATTATAATATCAACTTTGTTTTTGTGGAGAAGGATGTTAAATATGTGGTCTTTTCTTCTTAGATTTAGGTCCAGGTTCTAAATGGAAGTTTCCTGTGTGTTAGAGGCACAAAAATGTCACCAAATCCTATTTCAATGACCTCTCCTGGCCTCTCTTCAGTGATTCCAACCCTGACACATAGTACAAAGTCTCGGCTTCTCTCCATGACCTCTTCATGTCTTTAAACCCAGGACCATATAGGAGATTCTTACATGTTTCCAAGTTTAGCTACCAGCTCAAGATGCCCATGTCCCTCCTGGACCAAAACTTCTGTGTGCTGACCATGTGGAAACACTTCCCAGAAGGTTTTACCTCAACGATACTGGCGTCTCCTAATCAGAGATGATTCTACCTTTAGGATTACACATGTGCACCACCATTTGCTTCCTCATCCCTTTTGTACCCATTGACATCTTTCTATGAGGAGATCCTACTTCTCCCTCATTTATTTACTCAAATGTGACCGTCTGTGTTTATTTCCTCTGTCTTTCTGTGCAGCCAAATGAAAATACAGGAAAGTTTTGGAATAAGAGCAAACACCATTTTAAAAAAATAAGTTATAAATAATTTTTAAAATGTACATCATTACACAAAAGCAAATAAAGTAATCAAAAAACAACAGCAAAAATGTTGATTAGGGTCAGACACAGAGCTAGGTGTAGTAAAGTGTATGCCTGCCTGCAGTGCCAGCACTTGGAAAGATGAGGCAGGGAGATCTTTAAAGAGCTATCCAAGACCAGTCTGGTTTACAAAGTAAGACCTCTCAGAACAAACAGGGCGGGGTCTGAGAGGAGAGCATCCTTGGCCTGGGTGGGCTTGAACTTTTCACTTTAAAGTATTTTGGTTTTTTTGTTTGTTTGGTACGTTTCTTGAGAATGTAATCCATGACTACTGGATTTACATTATTCCCACCCTCTCACTCTGCTTTCCTAGTCCCCCAAACCCCCTCAAATTGTCTTCAAATGTGTGTGTGTGTAAATATTTAGATATGTATATAATATATATTTATATAATGTAATATATGTATGTAAAATATATTACACACACATATGTGTGTATAAATACAAACTGCCATGTTCATTTAGCGTTGCCTGCCTATATGTGAGTTTAGGGCTGACCACTTGGTAGTGGATAATCTGTCAAGAAGCTTAAGCCTGGAGAAACACTATTCTCCCTTCTCTCAGAAGCCACTAATTGCTCACAATAATTCATGTAGGATAGGGCCTGGCAAGAGTCTCCCTAGACTCATAGGCATATCAACTGGTGTTGTCATTGTGCGGGTATTGTTTAGGTGGCCATAACTAAAGGTTTATTTTGACTTGAGACATTGTCTCTCCATCCAAAACATTTACTGTTTTTTTTTTTTTTTGAGAGTGATGCAGTAAGTAGATTGCTGGGTTGAGGACTGACACTGTCAAACATTTCTACCTTAGGAAAAACCATCTCTGTACTTACTTCAACAAAATATTTTTGCAAAGTGAGATGCCTCAGTAATAAAGTTAAGTACATTGGGAATGAAAAAAAAGAACTATTGATGTGTAGAAGATAAAACAATTGACTCTGGAAATGAGCCAGGATTTCTGGGTGGCTTGAGAATAAATCCCCAGACTTTCCTGGACATGATCTTCTACCTCTGACATGACAATGGTTTTTAACGCACCTCATTAAGAGATGCCAGACATTAATTAATGTTCATAATGGGTTTGAGATCTGTGATTAAATGGTTTTATCCTTGATTGAAAACAACTACTGAGGAATAGTAACTTAAATGAGGATGTGTAATCCATGGAGAGAGAGGCTGGATAGTAAACAGGCAGCAAGCACAGCACAGGTCTGGGTAGAACTGTGTCATGAGCCAGGTTGGGTCCAATTTTCTTCGTAGAATTCAGCAATACATCTCAATTTATCAGCAAAGAGCTATTTTTCTTTTCACTAAAGTCTTTTACATTCTCTGGGCCACACACATTTGTAACATTGAAATGAGCCCTACATATTTCTTCTAGCATTAATTGTTTTAATTTATTTGCTTGCTTTTTAAATTATTTACTTACTGATTTGGTTACTGTTCAATTGCTTTGATGAAACACTATTGCTGTGGAGAGCCTGGGGCTGTTGGTAATCTGCTAATTCCGCCCTCCTGGGAGGGGCTTCAGACAAGGAGTTACGCCTGTGACTTGTGAACCAATCCCCTAATGAATAAAAGAGCCAATCACTGGGCACGTGAGGAGACTTCTGGGTTGGGGAGGAGAGAGAGAGAGAGAGAGAGAGAGGTTCTTGGAACGGGTCGGCATGTAGGTAAGATGTAGCTACTAGAGTCTCCTGGCATGGCGGATCCCCAAGGATCCACCACCAGAGGAATCGGACTTTGATAAGGTTTACAAGATTAGGTTTTAGTTGATGCGCCCAGAGATTGAGTTATCATTGTTTCTGAACTAAGTTTGTCTTGTGATTTCCTTCACTCAGCGGCTCTGGGTTCCAGAGTGAAAGGTACAGTGGCAAAGTGTGGCCAAGGGGGTACTGAAGCATGGGGCTGGTGTGGTAGCGATCCGTCAGTGGGAACCTAGTGAGCTGGGTGGAGAGATTGTGAAGCTTCAGAGCTCCATGAGATAAAAGCAGGTCGGCCATTGCCTGCCAGTGCATGGCTGGCCAGCCGGCCGGGGATGAGAGAACCAGGGCATAGCGTGGGAACATGTGATATATAATATCCCATCTTCTTAAATATTTCTCTCAACACACTATAACCAAAGAAACTTATAAAGGGAAGCATTTAATTGGGGGCTTGCTTACACCTTCAGAAGGTTAGTCTGTGGTCATTCTGGTGGGGAGTGTGGCAGCTGGCAGGGAGGCAGGTAGGTATGGCTAAGAGCTTATATCCTGATCCATGAGGAGAGAGGGAGGGAGGGAGGGAGGGGGGAGAGGGAGACTGGGGTTTTTAAAAACTTTAAAGCCCACCCCTAGTGACACTTTCTACAACAAGACCACACCTCCTAATCCTTCCCAAACAGTTCCACTAACTGGGGACCAAATGGTTGATCCTGTGGGGGCCATTCTCATTCAAAGCATCACATTTCCTCTTGGGGCGGCTGTTCAATTGTGTATCATATTGCCCCAAACTCTCTATGTAGTTGACGATGACTTTGAACTGCTGATCCTACACCTCCAGAGAACTGGGGTTACAAGCTCTCATGTATCATTATATCCGGTTGGTAAAAATTGCCCTGAAAATATATAAAATAGTGAATGAATTTTATCAAATATAGTTAACAAAGCAGTTTTATATTGAGTTATAGAGTAATATGCTATTAAATATAATCTAACATGTCTAATAACTGCTATAATTTCAAAGGCGTGATAGTTGTAAATATGAGTCTGATATTTTCAACAACTTCACATGATTTGAACATATGCTTTCTCTTGGAGATAAAAGAATTGTTACAGTGGTTTGTTTTCAATTTTTATCTTCAACATTAAGTTTTAGTTAGAATTTACTGACAATAAAGTTATAGTTCCCTTTGGGTTTCTGAACTTCTTTGCCCTTAGATGAGGGGTTAAGGACCTTGTAATGGCTGAACATGGTGGTGCACACCTTTAGTCCCAGCACTGGGGAGGCAAAGACAAACAAACAAATACATTTAACAGTGTTTATAAAGTAAATCTTGGAGGTGAGGTGGTAGTGTGGTGGCAGAATACAAATATAGTATATGCTGACTTTGACATTCATCCTTAGACTTAAACAAAAACCAAATCCCAGCTCGTCAGGGTGGGTTTGGCTTGTAATCCCAGTACTTCAAAGACTGAGGCAGGAGGATAACCGTGAGTTCAAGGCCAGCCTTGACTGTATAATGAAATGGAGTTTGTTTCTAAAACTAATGTTTTTTTCAATTTTTAAAAACTTGACCACAAAGAAAAGCAAGTCCAGTGTTTTCTGGATTTGGTAAATCAAAGTTTGGGTTGGAAAACAGCTGTGAGTCTGTACCTGGTCTGTTGACAAATACACTTACTTGACAAAGCCGGTTTCCTTATGGTGAACTCCAGTGGAATCCTTTTGAATACTAAGTTCTCATGTATTAGTTTGAGATGCTATAGAAGTTCTGGAAATGACTGAGAATTGCTTTAAGAGTATTCTGGGATAGGGAGAAGGTTCATGGTAAAGCATAACCCTGGAAACCAGTGTTCAGATCCCCAGGGACTCATAAAAATTTTGGGTGGGTCTGGGCTCCCCATGTAATTCCCATCTTGGAAGGTGGAAACAAGGAATCCTCAGAACAAGCTGGCTAGAAAGACTAGCTGTATGGGTGATCTTTGGGTTTGAGTGAAAGATCTTCCCTCAGTGAGTGAGGTGGAAGTTCATTAAAGAATGATTCCTTGTATCAGCCTTGTGTCTTTGTATGCATGTGCATTCACATGCATGTAAACCCACATATGTACACCTGCTAAACCACGGGAGCACACAGGCGCACGCGCGCACACACACACACACACATGCACGCGCGCAATAACAAACGTAAAAGCAAAAAAGAAGAGTTCTCCTGTAACATCTTTGTTCTTAAAATTTTGTTTGTTTTTTAAGACAGGTTTTCTCTGTGTAGCCCCGGAACTTGCTCTATAGGACAGGCTGGCCCCAGTCTCAGAGATCCACCTGCTTCTGCCTCTGGAGTGCTGAGATTAAATGTGTGCACTACCACGCCTGGATAAGTAGTCCTAAAAGTTTTTAATAGCTTTATTTATTTGTTTTATATGTCCGTGTGGGCACATGGATCCTACAACACATTTGAAGAAATCATTTATCTAGCATGTGTATGTGTATACGTGTGTGTGTGTGTGTGTGTGTGTGTGTGTGTGTGAATGTGTACCACCAGCACATGTATGGAGACCAGAGGATAACTTGTGGCAGCCAGTTCTCCCCTTTCACTGTATGGATCCTGGGGATTGGAATCAGAAAGTAAGGTTTGCCAGAAAGCACCTTCATATGCTGAGATCTCTTGGTGACCTATTTAGTTTCAACAGTCATTGCAAATATTATGAATACCTTCCTAACTCTAGTAGAGAAAGATTTCTAAGAACAAAATCTGGTCAGTATGAGAAGAGCTTCTGAGGACCTTCACCTCAAATTTCCTAAGCATGTCCACTCTCTTTCTGTTCTTCATCAGTTAACAATCCTCAAAGGAAATCTCTGTACTGAACACAAACCAATGTCCTTTAGCACAGGAGATACAAAAGAAGAGTAACAATTCTTTATTGCCCGTTTTAAACAGCATGCCTCACACTGGTGGCCAAAAATTAAATTTATCATTAACCAAAAAGGGACTAATGATAAAGCAAGAGTTGCTAAATATCTAAAACTGTGAGCTTTCCTGTACAGCCTTTGTGCATCTGTCTGACAAGCCTTCATCCTCAAGCCTGAACACTCTGTAATTTGAGCTTCGGACCAATATAATCCAACTGCCTATTAGACAGCTATTCCTGGATCTCACAGGCAACTTGAGCGGCTATATCCTCCACAGAATGGTTTTCTTCTATTGTTTGTCTCTGATATCAATACCACAGTCTAGCAAGAGAGTCAGAAATTATTCTAGACTTTTCATCGCTGACATTTTTATTTGTTAGGGAATGACACTTCCTAAATGTTGGTCAGCCTTACAGCTCTGATGTCAGCTTAATGTTGGAGTGTGGAACACCAGCCTGTAATGTGGCCAGTGCTGTAATGGACACCATGCTTGGGAGCATCCTTCTGATGCAGCTTCCATGCCTGCAGACAAAGACCAGCAATGTAACTGCAGCAGAGGACACAAGAGATTGCTTTACATGAGCTCAGCTTCTGAGCTCTGGAAGAAATTCCTTTCCCTCCTGTAATTCACTGTTCTTGCATTCTGCTTCTTAGTGGATGGAGATCCTGAACACTGAGCAGGAACTGACCTCTTAGTCACACTGTATCCCTAAGCCTTTTCCTGTCCTCTCTCTTACCCCAGGAAAACAGGAATGCTTTGTTTGGCTTGTGGCTGGGGACAGCAGTGTATGAGCTGGTGGTCATTCTTTTCTGGTAGATATCAACCACGTGGTTACTGGCCACTTCAAATGTGCCTTGTCTATAAGTGTGAAACACCTTTTTAGCCTCAAAGGCTCACTGCAAATAATGCAAAAGTAACTGATTAGCTGGGCTGTGGTGGCGCACACCTTTAATCCCAGCACTCGGAGGCCAAGGCAGGTGGATTTCTGAGTTCGAGGCCAGCCTGGTCTACAGAGTGAGTTCCAGGACAGCCAGGGCTACATAGAGAAACCCTGTCTAGAAAAAAAAAAAAAAGTAACTCATTAACTTAATGATAATCACATATTGAAATTTTATTTTCTTGAATATATTAAGTAAACTATGTTACTATTTATTTAATCTGTTTCTTAAATGTAAGGCTACAAAATTCTAAATGATTTACATGATTTGCATTATTTCTGTCTGGTATCACTAGTCTAAATCATGAAGTAGAATGACTGTGGTCACTGTTCTTTTAGGTTTCTGGGCTAAATATATGTCTTAAATTGAACTTGAACCTATGGTTAGTTCTAAAATGTACTTTTAAATTACCTGGGAACAAAAACAAACTGCCATTCTTGTGTCCTGATTCCCAAACATGCTCCAGAAAGAGTCTAACAATTGTAGTTAGCATGATGTTTTCTTTTTCAGCTTCTTTTTCATATAGCTGGTCTTCTGGACACTGAAAAATAAACAAAGGTCACATGAAGAAAGAGATTCGTGAGGATTATAGTCTGAAGCAGGGAGGTCCTTCCAAGTTCTAGGCCATGTTGGTCAACTTAGCCAGATCGTATTTCAAAAAAGAAAGAAACAAACAAACAAATAAACAAACTCAGATGTAACTGAAGGCAGAGCTTAGCATGTACAAAGCTTTGTGTTCAGTCCTGACTTGGAGGGGGGATTATTTGAATTTACTATTCTTGGTACTGAGAAAAGGTATCATATTTTCTTGGGGTCAGTCTTTTTCTGTCTCTTCAGCCAAATTAGTATTTGAGTTTATATGAGAAGAGTCAAGACTAACCAACAGGTGGCATTAGAAAAGCCAGCATTCCTACACAGCTATAACATTACTTAATATTTATTAATATACTAATAGAAAACTGGAGAGATTAGTTGCCCCGGAGATAGAGATCTATATCTATCTGTCTGTTTGCCTTAGTTTGGGTTTTATTGCTGTGAAGAGACATCATGACCAAGGCAACTCTTACAAAGGAAAACATCTAGTTAGAGCTGGCTTACAATTTCAGAGATTCAGTCCATTATCATGGTGGGAAACATGGCATCCTGCAAGAAGACTTGGTGCTAGAGGAGCCAAGAGTTCTGCATCTTGATCCGAAGGCAGCCAGGAGAAGACTGCCTTCCAGGCAACCAGGTCATCTCTGCTGCACTGGGTAGAGCGGAGCATTAGGGCCTCAAAGACCATTCCCACAGTGCCTCTCCAACAAGTGCCACTTCCCATGGGCCACGCATATTCAAACCATCTCAGTATATATGACCCCAATAGTATTCTCTGAAAGTAGTCAGTGTGGTAGTTGTGTTGACGGACAGTTACTTAGCTCCTCCCTCCACTCGCTGATAGTCGTGTTTGATGACTCATGTGATAGGCAGTCTCTTTCTAGAGCTTCCTCACATTCTGCTTTGCTCAGATGAAAGCTCCCTAAGAACTGTAAATGTGTTCCTTAGTGTGCTTAACTAAGCCACATACGATTACCATATTGTCTTATATCGTCCAGACTGGCCTCCAACTCACTCCATAGCCCAAGATAACTGTATTCTTATATTATAAATGTCATTAAGTGCCATCCCATTGTGCGTGTGCGCACACATGCATTCGCATTCGCATGTGTGTGTTACAAGTTAGGTGCTCACAGAAGTCAGGTAAGTGGCATTGGATCCTTAAAACTGGTCGTGAGAATCCTAATGTGCATGTAAAGAATGGCACTCATATCTTGGGGAAGAACATCAAATGCTCTTAAGCACTGAGCCATCCTCCACTCCCCACCCGTTGGAGGAGGGTCTTGTGCTCTGTGTATACAAAAGCTGATTTCTGTGCCCCAAGATCTAGTTACAGTCCACGGCAGTGTCATAAATATTGAAGAATCTCCTGTGTCAATGTGGTGTAAAGAATGCTCTCCAATTATCTCTGTTTGGTTAATAAAAGGCTGAACAGCCATTGGCTGGGCAGAGGAGCTAGAAAGGCGGGACTTCCGATCCCAGCCTGGGGTCAGAGGGGAGAAGAGCTAGGAGAAAGAGTTTACCACAAGGTCCAGGAGAAAAAGAGCCACAAGGCAAGTAGAGGAAGGAGGAGGAGGTCGTCATGAGGTCAGGCGTGAGGAGCAGTCACCAAGGGAGTTCAACATGAAGACAACAGAAACAGACCAATTCCAGGAGAGACAAAATGCAAGTAACTCAGGGCGTGTGAATGGGAAGAAGCTAGAGAGCGTTGAGGTGTAGGTAGGAACATCTACTCAGTTATTGTGCTTAAAGTTTGTGGGATAAACTCAATAGGTCTCTGTCTCAATTATTTGGGGCTAGTCATGCTTAAAAAAACAAAAAAACAAAAAACAAACCCAAAACTAACTACCACCTTTAACTTTCATGCTATACCCACCCTCCGTACCTCCCTGCCCCCTCCAGTCTCCTCCCTGGCCCCTGCCAATCTCATTTGTAACCAACGGAAACTAGAAATCAGAAATAAATTCTGATCATTTATTTTGAGTGTTTTCACACTTGAGGTTTGCAGACTCATTCTTAATGAAATCCGTGCATGACAATGTATGTGGGTAAATCAAACAAAATGTTTAAGATATTCATGTACTCTTTTTAAACTTTTTATTTATTGTTCACACGAGAGTGTGCGTGCGCGTGCACAGGAATCTGACAAAGTTCAAGTATAGAGGTCAGAGAGCAGCTTTCAGAAGTCAGTTCTCTCCTTTACCTGTGTATAGGTTCTGGTGGTCAAACTCTCTGGTGTGGGAAATGCTTTTTACCACTGAGCACCTCACACACCAGGCGTGGTGGTGCACGCCTAATTCCACTACTCAGGAGATGGAAGCAAAAAGTTCGAAAGTAAATATCTAAATAAGTCATTTTAGGTCGAGTGAACAGGAACGTTATTCTGGTACAAATTCCCATAATTTCCTAAGGTTTAAAGGCTGGTGCAGAACTCAGAGTCCCCTTCCTTCCGTGACCATGTGATCCTGGTGACTTTGAACAGACTAGAGTCTTGCTAATAAGACTGATGTACTAGTGTCCCATCTACTTGCCCTTATGTCTCAAAACATTAGAGAAAGAACAAAGTGAGAAAGAGTGACACTAGGTCAGCATTCGGGTTTCATACTTCACACGTATGCCATCAGACACTTCACCCCTTAGTATGATCTCATGGGTCTCTGTGCATAACCTCCCTTTCTTACATCACATGTAACAAACAGACGACTTTCCAATCCCAATAATATCCCCAGGGAAACTTTAATTTTTGTTTTATTAACTTCAAATAGGGGGAAAAATTGTCCCATTAAAAACACTTTCTTTATCTTTTAAAACTTATTTTGTTAGAATCACTGATTAAAACTTTATTTAAAAAAAAAAAAAAGATGTATTTTATGTATGCGAGTGCACTGTCACTCTCTTCAGACACACCAGCAGAGGGCATCGGATCCCATCACAGATGGTTGTGAGCCACCATGTGGTTGCTGGGAATTGAACTCAGGACCACTGGAGGAGATGCTCTTAACCACAGAGCCATTTCTCCAGCCCCTGATTAAAACTTAAAGTAAAATTATGTGACTTCTTATTAGAGAATTTGATGTGATAAATTTTATGCCTTAAAATTATAGTATTATTTCTATTTGGAAACCCCTATGAATATAAAATGCATTACGAGGCTGTACATTGGTGATTATTAATTATGCCACTTAATCTGACTTTGTTAATAATCCAGAACACACACTTTTTTTTTTTTTGATACTTTATTTACATTTCAAATGTTTCCCCCTTTCCAGATCTCCCCTTTGGAACCTCCCTATTCCCTCCCCCCTCCCCCTGCCACTATGGGGGTATTCCCCCTCCCACCCACCCACTCTCGTCTTCCCTCCTTGGCATCCTCCTATATTGGGGCATCTAACATCTGCTGGCCCAAGGGTCTCTCCTCCCCCTGATGGCCAACAAGGCCCTCCTCTGCACATATGTGGCCAGCACCATGAGTCCCTCCATGTGTATTCTTTGGTTGGCGGTCCAGTCTCTGGGAGCATCAGGGGGTCAGGCCAGTTGCCTCTGTTGCTCCCTCCCTAGAGCTGCAAACTTCCTCAGCTCCTTTAGTCCCTTCTCCAAGTCCTCCATCTGGGACCTCACACTCAGCCCTACTGTTGCTGCGAAGTGACTCTTGGGTATTCCGAACTTTTGGGCTAATAACCACTTATCAGTGAGTACATACAGTGTTCATTCTTTTGTGACTGAGTTACCTCGCTCAGGATGATATTTTCAAGTTCCATCCATTTGCCTGCGAATTTCATGAAGTCATTGTTTTTAATAGCTGAGTAGTATTCCATTGTGTAAATGTTCCACATTTTCTGCATCCATTCCTCTGTTGAGGGACATCTGGGTTGTTTCCAGTTTCTGACTATTTTAAATATGGCTGCTATGAACATAGTGGAGCATGCAGGACACACACTTTTGAAAATTAGATGTTACTCTTCATTTAGATGAGTTATTTTGCCCTATCTTGACAGAAATCTTTATTTATTCATTTAAAAATATACTTATTAGGGGCTGGAGAGATGGCTCAGCAGTTAAGAGCGCCAACTGCTCTTCCGTAGGTCGTGAGTTCAAATCCCAGTAACCACATGATGGCTCACAACCATCCATAATGATGAGATCCGATGCCCTCTTCTGGGGTGTCTGACGACAGCTACAGTGGACTTACATATAATAAATAAATAACTCTTTAAAATATCTATATACTTATTAGCTAAGTGTAGTGGCCTGTGACTCTTTTTTTTTTTTTTTTTTTTTTTCCACGTTTAGGAAGCTAAGACAGCAAGACTACCATAAATTTGAGGCCAGCTTGAGCGACAGAGTAAGACCCTATTTAAAAAAAAACAAACCAGAAGCTAGAGAGTGGGCTCACCAGTGACAAGCCTGTGCTGCTCTTGCAGGTGATCTGGGTTGGTCCCCAGCATCTCCTTGAAAGTTCACAGTGACCCTTAATGAGTTCTTTTCTGACCACACGCATCAGGCACACACATGGTGCACATATACACACATATGTGGAGGCAAAACAGTGACACCCATGAAAAATAGAATAAATCTAAAAACAAAACTATTACATAATGCTAACTAAGCCTCTTTGAATACTGAGGCTTCTACAGTAGTCAAAATCACTTTAGCAGGGTTTTGTGGTTTTGTTTTTTAACCTCCGAGGCAGACAGTATTGAAGTTATTAAGTAGAAAGTACGTCCTACAGCTTGTAGAACTACAGATAAGAACAAGCTGGAGGAGAAAGGGGGGAAGGACAGGAAAGCATAGACGCCAGCTTCGATTGTATGCAGGAAGGTCGAGATAGGCTCTCTGCTGATACTGGTGGGGTGAGAGGCAAAGAGCTTGGGTTGTACTCTTAGTGAGAAAGGAGGACCTTTGGAAGTTTGGGCCAGAGAAGTTGTCTGCTCTGATTGATGCTCTGAAATGATGCCTCACTGCTGTGTTGAACATAAGTGGGGGAAGGAGAGAGAGATGCAGGAGACAAGCGGAGAGGGACACAATATTTAGATGAGAAATTAAGATGGTTACCAGTGCTGAAAGGCTTTGGATTTGGTCTTTTTTTTGAAGATAGATTTTGAAGGAATTAATAATAGGTTAAATGTGAAGAGGAGGGAGAGGAAGAGAAGAACTGGAGGAGGAGGAGGAGGAGGAGGAGGAAATCAGCAACTCTTCTATATTGTAAACTTACTGTCCTTGGTCTATACAGCCAACCGCATTTGTTGCCTGCCCCTCCCCCTTCCTCCTGCCCCTCCCCCTTCCTCCTGCCCCTCCCCCTTCCTCTTGCCTATCTCTCTCCTTTTCTCTTCATTCAGAATCAGGCTTGCCTTGCATTCTGACCACCCTCTCAGACTCTACATGTCAGATAAAGTATTTTTTTAAAAAAGAGAATAAAAATAGAAACAATAAGGCTGGTGATGTAGCCCAGTTTGTAGACTTTTGATTGGCATGCGAAAAATCTCAGAATGAAACCAGTTGTGCGGTGTGCACCTGTAATTGCAGCACTCAGAAGGTGGAGGTGGCAGAACAGAAGTTCGAGACCACTCTCAGCTACACAGTAGCTTTAAGGCCAGCCTGGACTACAGAAACTGTCTTTAAAAAATAAAAATAGCATACATGCATGCATACACACATACATACATGCCTGCATACACACACACACATACATACATACATACATACATACATACATACATCACAGTAACCATAACTGAATTAAGAAATTATAGGTTATTTTACCAAAACAAAAAAGAAAAACCTGAGGCCAGTTCCTTCCTTCCTTCCCTCCTTTCTTCCCTCCTTCCCTCTCTCCCTCCCTTCTCTCTCTCTCTCTCTCTCTCTCTCTCTCTCTTTCTTTCTCTTTCTTCAAAGTTCACTGCAAGTCCAGATTTATGAAATCTGGCTTCCATAGACTTCTAGGCACACAGACTGCTTTAATGTGGTAGACCGTTCATCTCAACTTGACATCTCCTCCACTTCTGTCCACCCTTCGTCCATCAAGCCTAAACCACAGCAAGGGGCCGAAGAGCAGTGTCCACCATGCAGAGGAAATCAAGGCAACCGTGGTAGAGAACGCTAGTGTTCTCACCCTCCCTGTAGTACTGTGTCTGTGATTGATTATGATTCCTGATCCTCCTGCCCCTACTATGGACATGCCCCACGACAGGCCATTTTATACAGTACAGCTTGGTACAGGCTAAACAAGTGTTTTACCAACTGGTCCACAGCACTAGCCCTATATTCTCATATTTTAAAATAAAAATAAAAATGAAAGATTATTTGGTAGTACTGCTAATTTTATTTTTTAATAAAGTGGTCCGGCGCAGTCAGTGCCTGCTACCTGCTATGCTCCCAATGGATAACTGTGTTTATTCTTAGGCAGGCTTCCTCTAAATTGTCCACAGGTGAAGGAGGCAGGCATGTTGCTGGAATATTCTAGTGTACATCTGCTGTGTTGGCTTGGGGTATTCCTAGTGCCTTGGTAGACTTTTACTCAGACTGTACAGCGTCCCAAGATGCTTGTATTGGTTGTTTTGTGTGTCAACTTGACACAAGCTAGAGTTATCAGAGAGAAAGGAGCTGCAGTTGAGGAAATGCCTCTGTGAGATCCAGTGGTAAAGCATTTTCTTAATTAGTGATCAAGGGCAGAGGGTGCAGCCCATTGTGGGTCCTGGATTCTTTAACAAGGCAGTCTGAGCAAGCCATAGGAAGCAAGCCAATAAGCAGCAGCCCTTCATGGGCTTTGTATCAGCTCCCGCCTCCAGGTTCCAGCCCTGCTTGAGTTTCTGTCCTGACTTCCCCCAGTGGTGGACTATGATCTGGAAGGTAAGCCAAATTAACCCTTTCCTCCCCTTGCAGCCAAAGAAACCCTAAAACAATGCTTTCAGCAGGACTCCTTCTTCCTCCCACCCCTTCACAGTCAGACTTACATTATTGTCTGTTTTCCCATCTTTTCACAGTTCTCCATTTTCCTACAGCTGTCTGTCTGATATTTTCCCATATGTAACCCCCATCTTGACATTTGTTCCTTAAAGGACACAAACCAACACAAGGCTCGTCTATTTTCTAGTGGTCATATCATAATTTATGATTTTATAGTGGTGGGCTTTAATTAAATTTAATTCTTTGACAGTTTGTGCGCATAATTAAGGTGTTAAAATGGGGTTGGGGTCAGGGAAGATGACGCATTGGGTCAAGTCCTGGCTGTACAAACATGAGGACCTGAGTTCAGATGTTTAGTGCCTATGCTGTGGTACTTACTGCCTGTAACTCCAGCACTGAGGTGGCAGAGACAGATCCCCCAGGAACTCACTGGCCAGCTACTGAAGCCAAACTGTGGGCTCCAGAATCAGAGAGAAGCCTCATATCAAAACATAAGGTAAAGGGGTCTGAAGAAATGGCTTAATGTTTAAGAGCCCTTGCTGGTCTTTCAGAGGACCAGAGTTCAGTTCCCAGCACCAGTGTGGTGGCTCACAGCTCTGTAACTGAAGTTCCAGGGGATCTGTCACACTCCTTTGGACCAGGCAGACATGGTACACACATGTACCTGCAGACAAAACACTCATACATATGCATAAAATACAAACAAATATTTTTAAATGTAAAATAGTAAAGCAGTAAAATGTAAATAGTAAAGCAGAAACAGCCAGAAGGCCAGGGGAGCAGACACAGTCCTCCCTCCCAACCCCAGTCTCTGCTGATCGCATTAGGATACAGTGATGGACTTTAGCAACCGAGCAGTTAAGTGAGTAAAGCAGCCCATTAGACTGGAAGTCTGAGAGGCGCTGAGGTAATCTCTGATGGGAAAGAAAACCAAGACCCAGGAAAGGCCTCAGGCCATTGAGATGGCTGAGAATGACTGGGAAATCACAGATTTTCTTAAGGAGTGGGAAATGCTTGGCTGTGAATTGTGCCTCCAAGGGAAGCAGAATCATGCAGAGAATGAAACATAGCCAATGTCTATCAGATGGGCAGGAAGTTGATGAGCTTCCTAGATTTGCTCTGGTCTATCTATAGGTCCAACTAAGGATTGTCCTATGGAGAAACCCTACACAGGATCCTAGAGTTCAAACATGAGGACAGTGACCGCCAGGTCTTCTCTGATACGACATTGCTTCTCACATCTCCCATACATGTATCTTCCTTGTATCAGTCCAAAGGCTGTAGTATTCCCTCTCAGTTCTCTAAGGTGCGGTGACCCCATGACTGGTGATCGTTGTGGAGGATAGTTTTGTATGAACCTTGTACCACAAGCCCTCATGGTCAGTTTCCTGTCACTGTCGCAAGACCCCTGTGCCTTGAGAGGAGTCAATGTGGTGTAGACATCTCATTTAGGGATGAGAAACTCATAATCTTTCTATTCTATGGATATTGACCAGGTATGTGTCTCTTTGTTAATCTCCATGTACAGTAAGAAAGAGCTTCTCTGATGAGGATTGAGATGTACTTATCTATGGGTTTAAAGATAAACTATTAGTAATCGGTGCTTCTTCCAGAACTATGAAAGCTAACCAATAGGGATGAAGTTACCAGATTAATACCAACATGATGTTGGATTCTCCATGTCCTATGTCTTCAGCAAATAGGTCTTGCCATCAAGTTCTGGAAAATAAAGAGAGCAATGGCAATAACCTGTAATTTGGAGACATTTATTGGACTCCCACTGACTAACAACTAGAAAAGAGGAGAGATGGCTCAGCTATTAAGCACTGGTTATTCTTCCAGAGGTCCTGAGTTCAATTCTCAGGCCACATGGTATTATCTCATAACCATCTATAATAGGATCTGATCTGATGCTCTCTTCTGGCATGCAGGTGTACATAATACAAATAGATCACTCACATACATAAATAAATAAGTCTTTAAAAACTTTGAGTGGAGAAAGTGATATAAGACCCTAGGAGAGCCTTAACTTAACCGCAGACCCTCTGAGTGAACACATAGAGTCGGGGATTGATGCAAAATGCAAGAGGAATTTATTAATTCAGCATGCTGAGGTCACTCTGCATACCAAGATGGGAGAGCAACCTGGTGGATCCTGTTCAGGGACCTTATATGGGATTTTAGAGCAGCTGCCATTAGGCACAATGTGATTGGCAGAACAGTGTGACTTTTAAACTGATTGGTCTTTAGGGAATGAGGTAGCAGGGGCTTAATCAGCCCCTCCCTTCCAGCCTACGTGCTCTCTAACCTGTTTCTTCCAGGAGGGGAGGTGTGCCCATGTGCTTGGAGGTGGGAGGGGACCCTGGTGGAATATCTCAAAGGTCCCGAGCTGACTCCTCAATGGACATCCTTGTTTTATTCTTGATTTTAGTAGAAATATTATGAGATTTCCTGGTTAGCATAGTTAGGTGGGAGCATGTTGTATATTTCCAGTATTATGTTGAGATATGTGTCCCATATCCCCAGATTCCTTAAGACTCATATCATGAGGTAATATTGGATTTTGTCAAATGCCTTTTCTGAATCTAATGACATGATTACATCATTCCTGTCTTTGAGTTTGTTTATCGGGTGAAATACATGTATTGATTTACAAAACTTGAGCAATCCCTGCATCTTGGAGTTGAAGCTAGCTTGAACCTTATGAATGATCTTTTTTCTTCACTCTTGAATTCAGTTTGCAACAATTTGTTTTACTTGCATGTGTATACATGTGCATGCCCATGGAGGCTAGAAGCTTTCAATTCTTCTGGAGCAGGAGTTACAGGTAGTTGTGAGCTGCCTGATGTGGGTGCTAAGAACCAAACTTAAGGACCTCTGCAGGGGCAGTTCTTGCTCTTAACCACTGAGCCATCTCTCCAGCTCCCTGGTCAGAAAGTGTTTTGTTGAGAATTTTTGTTTCTATATTTATTAGATAGATTGGTCTATTCTTTTCTTTCCTTGTTGGAACTTACCTGGTTTTAGAATTTTGGTAATGCATGCATTACAGAAGGGTTTGTAACAGTTCCTTCCTTTGGTTTTACTGAATAAGTTGAAGAGTGAGATACTAGTGCTTGGAAGGTCTGGAAGAATTCTGTGGTGAATCCGCTGGCCCTATAGCCTTTTTTAAGTTGAGGGATCTTTAAATTACTGTTTCTATCTTGTTGGTTATTATAAGTTTTTTAGAGATTATTTACTTCATCTTGACTTTGGTAGGTCATATACGCCTAGAAATTCATCCATTTCTTTTAGATCTTTTAGCTTAATGAAATATAGATTTTTAAAAGTATATGTTCTTATGGTTCTCTGAACTTCTCACTGTCTGTAGTAATGGCTCCTTTTTTCATCTCTCATTTTATTAATTTGGGTCTTCTCTCTTTCTTTTTAGGTTTTTTTTTTTTTTTTTTTTTTTTTTTTAGGTTTTTTCGAAACAGGGTTTCTCTGTGTAGCCCTGGCTGTCCTGGAACTCACTCTGTAGACCAGGCTGGCCTTGAACTCAGAAATCCACTTGCCTCTGCCTCCCAAGTGCTGGGTCTTTTTAGTATTTTGGATAAACATTTGTCAATTTTGTTAATCTTTTCAAAGAACTAAGTATTTGTGTTGCTTTTTTCACTTCTATTTCATTACTTTTGGGCCTTGTTTTGACTATCTTTTCCTGTCTCTTGTTTTGGGGTGTTGTTTGTTCCTGTTTTTGTTTTTGTTTTTAAGGCCTTCAAGTCATCATTAAATTATTAATTTGAGATCTCTGAAAAAATGTTAAAAAATTTTGAAAGATTTCATTTATTATTGTTTTATGTGTATCAGTATTTCGCCTGTATGTGTATAAGTATGTGTGCCACATGTGTGCCTGTATGTGTATACGTATGTGTGCTACATGTGTGCCTGGAGGCAGAGGCCAGAAAAGGGTATCATATTTCTTGTAACTGAAGTTACAGATGGTTATGAAAATCCATGTGGGAACTGGCAACCAATCATGGGTCCTCTACAAGATCAACAAGTACTCTTAATCAATGACATCTCTCGAGTCCATCAAACTGAAAAACATATTTTAAGTGTATTTGTTTTATTTTATGTATATGAATATTTGGCCTGCATATTTTAGGTGCACTGTGTGTGTGCAGTGCCCAAGGAAGTCAGAAGAGATCCTGGAACTGGAGTTTTGAGTGGTTATGAACCAGCACGTGGGTGCTGGGAACTGACACGGAGTCCACTGAAGGAGCAACAACCACTCTTAACCACTTAACCATCTCTTTGGCCCCACATCAAATCTCTTTATGCAGCCATTCAGTGCTGTAAACTTTCTTATTAGAATGCCTTGATTGTGTTCCACAGATTTGGGTATGTTGTATTTTTATTTTCATTTGATTAAATGAAATTTTAAATTTCCTTCTTGATTTCTTCCTTAACCCAATTATTGTGTGTTGCTTAGTTTCTAAGAGTTTGTGTACTTTCTGTAGTTTCTATTGCTGGTGATATCCATTTTATTTCATGAGGTCAGATAGAATGAAGGATGTTATTTTAACTTTCCCTTCTTTGAAACTTGCTTAAGCTCCACATGTGTGACTCATTTTGGAGGTAGCAGAGGAGAAGATCAACAAGGGATGTATTGACCCTTGGAAACTGTCTGTTCAGACAGGCAAACAATAGGAGATCAAAAACATTAGAGCTAGAAGCAGTTACTCTTACTATAAATTTTAGTTGCTCTATATTGAGTAAGCACTGATCAGCCCGAGGTTGGAGATAGCAGATGTTGGGAAGCTGGGTTTGTGGTCCAGAAGCCTATGAAAGATATCCAGTGGCCCTCAGGTGTCCAGACTCATGTCTGATGGGATGACCATGATTGTGGGGGAGTGAAAGCTCTGCAGTAGTCCTCAGGTGGCAGTAGCTGGGGTCAGCAGATGGATGGGTATATTAGTCAGAGTTCTCTAGAGTCACAGAACTTATGGATAGTCTCTATATAGTAAGGGAATTTATTGATGAGTTACAGTCTGTAGTCAAACTCCCCAACAATGGTCAGCAGCAGCTGCGACTGAAAGTCTGAGGATCTAGCAGTTGTTCAGTCCCACAAGGCACACAGGCAAAGAGTGAATCTTCCTTCTTCCAATGTCCTTAAGTAGGTCTCCAGCAGAAGGTGTGTCCCAGATTAAAGGTGTGCACCAGCACGCCTGGATCTTGGACTTGCTTTGTCCCAGACTGACCTTGAACTCAGAGATCTCCTTGCCTCAGTCTCCTGGGATTAAGGGCATGTACTATTTTGCCTGGGCCTAAGATTTTCATGGCCACTATGGCTCAAGATCTCCATGCCAAGATCCAGGTCAGAAACTTGTGTCTTCCAGCCCCAAGATCTGGATCATAGGTAAACCTTCTAATTCTGGATTGTAATTCTGTAACTCTAGATATAGTCAAGTTGACAATCAGGAATAGCCACTACACAAACACACACACACACACACACACACACACACACACACACACACGGTTGAAGCTGGGACCTGCATATGAGAAAGAATGCATATTACTTGTCTTTCTGAAACCGGGTCACTCTTTAATATATTGTTCACTTCTATCCATTTCTCCTGAAAAATGAAGTCATCACTCCAGCTGCATGATTCCATTGTGGTGTATATTCTATGTGCCATAGTTTGAACCAACCATCTGTACACTGATGAAAAGCTGATTCCATTTCCTTGCTATTGTAAAGAGCATTGATAAACATGGATGCACAATATTTATGTCACAGCCAGGCAGTGGTGTCGCATGCCTTTAATCCCAGCACTTGGGAGGCAGAGGCAGGCGGATTTCTGAGTTCAAGGCCAGCTTGGTCTACAGAGTGAGTTCCAGGACAGCCAGGGCTACACAGAGAAACCCTGTCTCGAAAAACAAACAAACAAACAAAAATATTTATGTCAGGCTATAGAACACTTTTAGTAAATGCCTAAGCATGTGAAAGCCGGATGATATGCTAGCCTTACCTTAGCTTTTTGAGAAAACTCCACATGATTTTTACAGTGGCTACACCAATTTGTACTCCTCCCAACAGTGAAGAATTTCCCTTCCCTCCACACCCTTGTCAGCATGTTCTATTTTTTTTTTTTTGGATGGCAACCATTGAAATGCAATGAATCACAAGTAGTTTTAATTATGGATTTTTTCTGGTGGCTAAGAATACTTGGCACTTAAAAAAAAATACTAACTGACAATTTGTATTTCTTCTTTTGAGGAATGTCTGTTTCGTTCACTGACCAATATACTGATTGGCTATGTGGGTTTTCTTGATGTTAAACTTTTGAGATCATCATGTATTCCAGACATAGCATCTTGGGACAGAATGGCCCTCATAGGTTCATACATTTGAGTGTTTACTTCCCAGTTGATGGACTGTTTAGAAAAGATTAGGCTTGTGGCCTTGGAGGAGGTGTGACAAACGTTCACACCAAACCCAGCCTCACACACTCTCTGTCTGCTTCTATAGTGTCAGTCAGATGTAAGTTCTCAGCTAATGCTCTACCTCCATGCCTGCCTATCACAATGCTCCCCGCCATGATGATCATCGACTAACCCTTTGAAATTGTAAGCAATTAATTAGATGCCCTAGTCAAAAGCCTTCTTTGAAGATAGCTGATTATACCCTTCGTTTAAAAACAATAAAAGTAAACATAAAGCCAATTTTAAGCTACTTCAAGTCTTAATGTTTCTCATGCTTAGATACATGCAAGGTGTGTGAGTGTGTGTGTGTGAGAGAGTGTGTGTGTGTGAGAGTGTGTGTGTGTGGTATGTCTGTATGTGTCTGTATGTGTGTGTGGTGTGTGTGTGTCTGTGTGTATGTATGTGGTGTATCTGTGTCTGAATGTGTGTGTGTTGTGTGTGGATGTGTGTCTGTGTGTTTGAGTGCATGTGTTTGTGTGTGTGCATGTGTATGTGTATATGTTGTACGTGTGCCTGTGTGTGTATGTATATGTGGTGTGTGTGTGTATGTGTGTGGTGTGTGAGTGTCAGTGTGTGTGTCTGTGTGTGTATCTGTGTATGTCTGTAAGTGTGTGTGGTGTCTCTGTGTGTGTTTGTGTGTTTGAGTGCATTGTTTGTGTG
The DNA here is from genome assembly GCA_019843965.1 of Rhynchomys soricoides. Taxonomy (NCBI): domain Eukaryota; kingdom Metazoa; phylum Chordata; class Mammalia; order Rodentia; family Muridae; genus Rhynchomys; species Rhynchomys soricoides. The sequence continues at coordinate 1,395,730 of JADRCH010000273.1, read as the reverse complement.
TGCATGTGTGTATGTATGTTCTATGTGTGCCTGTATGTGTGTGTGTGTTTGTGGTGTGTGTGTGTGTGTGTGTGTGTGTAGAGCACTGTTTACAGAAAAGAATACTGGATTTAGAGCCACTGCACTGCACCTTCTATCATTAGTTAAATGGCATTCAGCAAGTCAATTATTTGAGGACTTTTTGTGATTATAAAAAGAGGTATCAGTGATTTGGGACAAATAGAAAACGTTTCTTTCAGTATTTTGGACTTAATTAACAACCTCCTACGTATGGAATTCAGCCTTAGCAACAACATGTACTTGAACACCAAATACCTCTGAGTTTCCCTAGATGAACTACTGGCCCTATCAGGATCAAATAAGTTGTCTTGACAACTCAAAATGAGGCCTGAGGAATGTTTGTCAGGTGGCTGATCATTTGAACTAACAACACATAAACTTGGGCTATGTGTGACAGCATGGAGCCTGTGGAGAATCAGGGTCTGTATGGAAGAGTGGAGCAGTGCAGGCTACTTACTGTACTACTTGGGGTCACAGTTCTACAGCTCTCTGAAGATAATACTATCTCCTCTACCTTGGGAGCCAGAAAGCAGAGGCATTTGCTTTAAGGACACGTGGAAGCTGAATAGACTCAGGCAGTTGAACTGGAGTCTGCACTTTCATAAAGCATGTATCAAACACTATATAATAGCTGCTCCAGTTCCTGCTCTCCGTCCTTTGAGAAGTTAGGCTGCTTTTATCTTTGAATTGTTTGTCATAACTCATCCTTATAACGTAGTTTCACACCTTGGCTTTAGCAAAGTGGATTTCTACTGATTCAACAGCAAAGCCCGATACTGAGGTGGCTGTAAGTGAAGATGCAGATACAAACCACAGAGAAAGTAACTGGCCAAATCAAGAGGAGGGAAGAGTTATATAGACCTCCAATTATAAGGTGGGAATTTAGTGTATTGTGCAGGAGCTATCTTACCCAAAGTAGCTTAGAGCTCAGACTGTATACTAGCCAAGTACTTTTTAAGCTTTCAAATGTTTGGGTTACTACATACTAAGTTTCAAATGTACCTAGGAAAGATATACATTCTAAAGAAGGTTTCAAGATAGAAGTGGCGTGTATTAATCAGGGTTCTCTAGGGAAGCAGAACTGATAGAATGAATCTATATAACTAGAGAAGCTTACAAGCTGTGGTCTGGCTAGTCCAACAGCAGCTGTCTCCTGATAGAAAGTCCAAGAATACAAAATTACTTAGTCTGAGAAGCCGAATGTCTCTGCTGTTCTTCAGTATATGTTAGAATCCTGAAGTAGGCTCCAATACCAGTGTAGGATTGAACCTACAACCAGTGAGGGCAAGCAGGCTAAAAGCAAAAGCTTCTGTCTTCCCTGTCCTTTACACAGGCTGCCACCAGAAGGTGTAGCCCAGATTTAGGGTGGGTCTTTCTTCCACCTCAAATGATTCACACACACACACACACACACACACACACCCCTCATCAGTGTGCCCAGGTGCTTGGCTTTTAGTTGATTCTTTGATTCCACATGTAGTCAAGTTGAAAGCCAGGAATAGCCAACACATAGAGCAAATTGTCAGATTTGCTCCAAATTTGACCAATTAGACAGTTATCAGCTCTCTTTTGTGCCCATCACCTGTGGTCTGACAATGTAAGGACAGATAAATGAATAAATGGGCATGCAAAATTATAGCACAAGTTTTTGCCACACTTTTTCTAAATGTTGCCCTTTACAAATGAGCGCTCAAGTTAGGAAGGCTCCCCAAGGTGCCGCAGCTGAAAGGCACACCGCTTCCTCAGGCGCCTCCAAAACATCCTGCACAGTCCATCCCTGAGTCTGCCTCACAGAAATGTGATTCCTTCACTGTCTACCAGTGGCCACCAGGCCTGGAATGCACCATTGTGTATAAAGATCTCACTAGAGATCAAGCTGTCATGCCCACTGGTTCCCTTATTTGACTTTAGGCTAAAACAGAGAACAATGTGGACAGTGTGGAAGGATAGATTGCTAAGAAACAAAAGTCCAGATAAACTGACAGCTCACAGTGAAACCTGATCCACTGTGCTCTTCAGCATCAGCTAAACACAAATGGAATCTTCCTAAGAGAACACGAGCAGACAATGCCCACGCTAGAGTGCTTATGCACCAAGTCTACCTCCACTCCTGTGGATACATCCATCCTCCAGCATGGAAGATTCTTCACCAAGACAGAAGTGGGTACCTTTCCCCTAAATGAGGATGGGCAATGTCTTTTCTCAAGAGTAACCCTGGAAAAAACCTACAAAGGGGAGTCCAAATCAAGCTGTCTTGGTTTCTTTTCTCTTGCTGCAGTAAGACACCATGACCAAGGCAACTTACAGAAAAAAAGAGTTTATTGGGATTGATAGTCCCTGAGAGCTAGAATGGCCATCATGGCGAGGAGCATGGCAGCTGGCATGGCGCTGGAGCAGTAGCTGAGAGCTTCCATTCTTATCCAGAAGAATAAAGCAGAAAGAGCGCTAATATGGAATGGTGTCGGCTTCTGAAACCTCAAAGCCCACCCCAGTGACACATTCCCTCCTAAAAGGCCTCACCTCATAGCCCTTCCCAAATAATTCCAACAACTGGGGACCAATCGTTTAAATATTTGTCATTCAAACCACCACACAAACATAAGCAGATTTTCTAATAACTGGTTAGAAGTGACTCAATGAGCTCATGCCTTTGAAGATTCTAGCAGCCTGTTTGTACACCACTGAAAGACCCCCGAATTGGGGAGACCCTCACTCAAGCCACGGGAAGACACGACCCCCCAATGACTCATGAGAAACCGAACTTGCTGCAAGCGCATGAGGTTTATTCGGGGAAGCAGTGCACTGGGTCGAGCTCATAACCCACACAGGGGCAGAGGAGATCGACCCCAAGCAGCTGAAGTCAGGGATACTTAAAGGGCAAAACCACAAAGCAAAAGGGGGAGCAGGGGGAACATGCGTCATGGGAAAGAGCAGAGGGTCTCAAAACAGAGGTCATTGTAACATTTTTGGTTGATCAACAGGATAGGAGTCAAGTCAAAACTACTACTTTCCCAAAACAATTTTCAGAACAGAGTTCATCATGACATTTCATGGTGGGCCTGTTTTTGGAACAAGGTAAAAACAACCATTCTCAGAACTGTCTAAGGGGGGTGAGTTAAGCCCATCTCAGGCCCTGGGTGGCGTAGGGCTCTAGTGCTGAGTCTAGGGGCATTTTTCTTCCAGGGTCTTTCATTCCCCACTTCTTCTAGAGCATAGTTCTAATCCTAGAACTATAGTCTTGTTTATCATGAGCCAGTTCTCCCAAAGCCTGGTACTGTTGTCTTAACATCAGGATCTGTACAGAACTTACTAACAGAGAAGAGAGAATGAAGGACTCATCGCAGTCTTACAGTGGTCTCTATATTTTCCAGTGTGCCATCTACCATGAGAGAACAGCATGGTTTTTCCATCAGCCACTCAGCCATTGTCTTAGAAGTCTTGCAAAGTCCTTCAAGAATCCTGAGTCCTGCTGGGCAGTGGTAAAGCACACCTTTAATCCTGGCATTCAGGAGGTAGAGGCAGGCAGAACTGGGAGTTCAAGTTCAAGGCCAGACTGATCTACAGACAGGACAATCAGAATCTTGAGTTCTCAGGAGAATTGATCACCACAATGAAGAAAGCATCAGGTAAAGATGTGAAGGGCAGTGAGGTGGGAGTGAGTGGGTGGGTGTGGGAGCACCCTCATAGAAGCAGGGGAAGTGGAGATGGGATAGGGAGGTTCCAGAAGGGAAACCTGGAAAGGGGCTAACATTTAAAATGTATAATAAATAAAATATCCAATAAAAAAATAAAAGAATGTGAAGGCTCTGTTCTGAATTTGCGTTTGAGCTGATCATTGAGTCTCTCTGCTTTTGGGTTCCCTGCTCTGCAAAGTGGAGGTGGAAGATACAGGGGATTGAGCCCCTCACAACCCCAGAATATGATGGTCTCAGGTTCTAGCTGGTGACAAGATTCTCACCTGTCCAAACATGCCAGAGATAGAGGTCTAAGGTTACAAGTGGGCAATGCTGGGCCAAGGAGGAGATATTTGCTGACTCAGCACTCCTCATTGTCTTTGGCTTGGGAAACAGATATCATTTGTTCCCATTGTTACATTAATCTCTGGCCAGGAACACGGGTGACCTCAACCTTGTCTTGCCTATCTGGAGTAAATAATGAGCATGTAAAGTTTTGTTTGAAACCTCTGACACTGACAGTCTAATTTTAAAAGTCTGAATTGTGGTTTATGAATCAAGCAGATTTGTTACCCTGTGTGAATGTGTTAAAGCCAGCCTCTAAAGTAATGATCTTATTATATGTGAACTGCAATTTAATTTTTAAAAGTTGTTAAATGAATGAATTAATTAATTAATCAAGCATTTGGATTTTGGGATGGAAGTGAATTTATGTTACAATTAAAAATTCTGATTTCTTCAGTTTGGAGGACCCTCAGAAAAGTGAACATAATACTACCTGGCATAGGACCCAGCTATACCACTCCTGGGCATATACCCAGAAGACACTCCAGCATGTAATAAGGACGCATGCTCCACTATGTTCATAGCAGCCATATTTATAATAGCCAGAAGCTGGAAACAACCCAGATGTCCCTCCACAGAGGAATGGATACAGAAAATGTGGTACATTTACACAATGGAATACTACTCAGCAATTAAAAACAATGACTTCATGAAATTCGCAGGCAAATGGATGGAACTTGAAAATATCATCCTGAGAGAGTTAACTCAGTCACAAAAGAACAAACATGGTATGTACTCACTGATAAGTGGTTATTAGCCCAAAAATTCGGAATACCCAAGAGTCACTTCACAGCAACCGTTGGGCTGAGTGTGAGGTCCCAGATGGAGGAGTTGGAGAAGGGACTGAAGGAGCTGAGGGACTTTGCAACCCCATGGAGGGAGCAACAGTGGCAACTGGCCTGACCTCCTGATGTTCTTGGAGACTGGATCACCAACCAAAGAATATACATGGAGGGACTCATGGTGCTGGCCACATATGTGGCAGAGGAGGGTCTTGTTAGCCATCAGGGGCAGGAGAGGTCCTAGGGCCTGAGGGTGTTAGATGCCCCAGTATAGGGAAATGCCAAGGAGGGAAGCCGAGAGTGGGTGGGTGGGGGAATACCCTCATAGAGGGGGGAGGGGGATAGGGGGTTCCAAAGGGGAGATCTGGAAAGGGGGAAACATTTGAAATGTAAATTATATATATATATATATATATATATATATATATATATATATATATAAAAAAAAAAAAAAAAGAAAAAAAATACATGATCTCATAAAATAAAAAAATAAATTCTGATTTCTGATCAACTAAACCAACTACAATAACAGTAACAAAAAACACTTTTAAAAAAGAAAAAAACAAGCATGCAGGTGTACATGCAGATAGTGATGAACTTGGAAATTTCTGCCCCTCTCCCTCCAAAAGTTTGTTTGGCATTATTTAAATATTCTGAATAATATAACGTGATCCCCATTCTAAAGTTGTAAAATAAGGAATGTGAAAACCAGAAGCAGGAAAAGAGATATGTTTGGTTATTTGTGGCTCTTAGGAAAGTGAAGACTTTCCCCAGCCTCGGTTCTTTTTCCCACTAGCCTCCTGGGTGCAGATCTCAGAATGTCAGGTTCTCTGTGTGTTAACCTGCAAGTTTACACATCTCTAAGAAAGGAAATAGGGGAGAGAAAGACAGAAATTGGAGGTGTCATCTATGCTGTCTGTGCAATCATGGAAGAAAGAACAGACACAAGGCAGAGGTAACAAATTCATTTCCTATTTTGTTTTTATTTTATGATCTTTATATTTTCCTCACATTTCAGATTCCTGCATCTTTCACTCAGCCATACTTTAAAGCAAGTCACTGTAGTCACTTAACTGACCGCCTTACATAAATTCCAATGTCCCTGACTCCACTCTCTCTTTTTTCTGAGGTCTGGAATGAGATTTTCCAAACACTATTTTGAGCTTTCCACTTGAATTTTCTGCACCTTAGATTTGCTGTGTTTAAAAATAAACTCATTACCTTCTCTCAAAATCACTCCATCCAGTCTCCACTTCTTTTAAAAAACCTGCTGTATGCTAGAATCACACAAAGGGGATTACTGTAGCCATTGTGATTCACCCTGTGTCTAATCATTCCTTACTATTCTCTGAGGCAGGATCTGGCTACTTAGTCCTGGCTTCTTAGTTCTGGAACTCAATAAGTGACCAGACTGGCCTTCAACTCAGAAATCCTCCTGTCTCTGCCTCCCAAGTACTGGGACTAAAGGCCTGTATCAACCTGCCCAGTTCTAACTTCTGTAAGATGTAATCAGAATGTTTCTTAAAGCGGCCACCCTCCATGTTATTCAAGTTCCGTACACTCTTTTCTTTCTCTTCTTTTTCTATTACTTAATCCCTATGAGGAGACAAGGGATATTTTGTTGCTGTTGATCCTAAAAATAAACAGTTCTTAAAGAGATTTGCTTAGCTATGTTTAAAAACATAACAGGTTTGTTTGTTTGGTTGGTTTAGTTTTGGTTTTAAAGATATTCTGGGTAGAAAGGACACAAGAGTTGGTAGAACTCCCGCCCTGCTGGTTGAGGTGCATCTGTTTAACTCTCGTAAGGAATGGGGTGCTAACCACAATGTTTACCCATACCCACCTGGCTGACCTAGTTTGCTGAAGAAGACCTTTAACAGTGAACCCGTCTTCCTACCCATCCCCACCTCTCTTCCCGTATCGGTCTATCTGCTTGTCACTAGCTCCCCCTCCTCAGCAACGACCGGGCCAGTAAGAAAAGCTGCCTTCTTTGCTTAAACAACTGAAAATCTGTATGGAAACTGAGACTCAAACTTGGTATGGCTAATAGGATATTTCACAATTGATACCGACAGCTTTCCTTCTTCCTTGCAGCCTTCCTAGCCCCAGGCTTGAGGTTTATTGCACAAAGCCAGCAGAGGATTACTGCACAAAAGGAGCTACACCAAAAAGGACAGTGATTGTCTTTGAGACTCCGGGCTGACTTTCCTGACCCCAGTAGGAAGATAATTGTCTTGCAAACCTGGGGAGTGAAAAGGTTTCCCCCTCGTTTGTCTGCTTGCACTTAACATATCAAAAGCTAGGGCTGAACTTTCACACCAACACCCAGTTCACACGAATTCTTTACAGTCACTCTACACTCGGCAAGTTGTAGTTGAAACTCAAGTTTCACACACAAGAAAACGTTCACGGTTAGAAAGGTAGTTTGACATATTCTTATCATTTTTCCTAAATATACTATTCACGGTATACTAAGCTGTGAGTTTCTTTTAAAAAGCCTTAAGCTTTTCACTGAGGCAAAACAATAGAAGTTAATTCTGCCGCTTGAGGGAATTGGGGAGGGTGGGGGTGGGGCTTACAGAAACTACGAAGGAATTGGAGGTGCTCGAATTCTTGATATGGGGCAGAATTGATCAGAGGGCGAAATATCTTACATCGAAGCATAGAGTTGTATATTGATATTAGAAAACGCCGAAGACGAAAGTGACTGAATTAGGAGGAGAGCCTAAAGTCACCAAGGCACTGGGTGACAGATAGGAATGGGCTGGTCACAGAATGTTTGTATTGTGATGAATCACAAGCACAAAGTAGCCTCGCAAACCGTGTGAGATCAAAGTGGCTGTAACTTTCAGCAAGCAAGCCGATGGCCTGAGCTATGAAATGCTTCCTTCTGATAAGAAGAACAGGAAATACGGATGAAGTCACCGGTAACCAATGCTGGAGGGATCTAGAGGCCAGGTGTTATCACCCAGAGAAAAAGGCTACAGCAATTAATCGTGGGTGTCGAGTGAGGGCTGCAGGGATGCTGTTGAAGAAGATGCGTACACACAAAACAGTCAAGGCTGGGCTGCTGTAAAAAAGCATGCATTTCCAGAAGGCACTCCAGGACCCCAGTTACATCTGAACTAACTACCAAGGACCAAGGTTGTATTTGCAGACCGAGACTTTCCTGGGCTGCATTAAATATTAATTTTTCCTTCTTTGCCTCTCCAAGTGGGAGACACTCACAAAACAGAAGAGGGCAAATGGAGACACATCACTGTCACTGTACACGTTTGAGTACACGAGTAACCATGTGGTCTGTCTCCTGGGTTTCTCCAGCACTCTCAGCAGGCCTTCCCTAGCCACAGGACACATGCTAGCTCGTGCACTTTAGCTTTAGTGGATCACAAACCAGCATGTGGGAGATAGTGGTTTAACGAGCCTCGTGTGTCCAGTACCAGTAAGATTTTCCATTCCCATTAACCTATCTTTCTACCATGTTTTTGTTTTAGAGTGATTTTAAAGTAAATCCCAGGTGTTAGTGATATATATATTCATTCATTCTATGGGTGTATGGGAAATGTGGGGGAAGGGTGTGCCTCAGCAGGCCCACACTCAGGCATCCCTTCCCCCTGAGGAACCAGACACACGTGAAGGTATAGTATAGAATAGAGTTTATTCAAGGCATGGGGAGGGGAGTTAAGAGGGGAGTAGAGGCAGAGAGAGGGAGAGAGTAGAGAAATAGAGGCCGGCCATGAGCACGTGGAGAGAGGGGGGAGAGGAATGGGGAGAGGTAAGAGATAAGAGATGCAAGAGAAAGGAGGGGGTCAAGCAGCCCCTTCTATAGTGGGTCAAACACACCTGGCTGTTGCCAGGCAACTGTGGGGAGGTGCATACCTGGCTGTTGCCAGGTAATTGTGGAGTGGAGTTTAGACAGGATGCTAACAGTTAGGGCATCATCTTTCATGCTGGGGATTTGGTTTGTTTGTTTATTTAGTGTCTACCTTTCCTTACTAGAGATGGAATTCAACAGCAGCAGGTTTTTTTTTTTTTTTTTTTTTTTTTTATCTCTAATCATAGCACAGCATCTTTAAAAGGCCCTGGAATAGACCTAGCTAGAGAGATGGCTTAGCAGGTAAGAGCACTTGCTGGTCTTTCAGAGGACCTGGGTTCCATTCTCTAACCACACACAAGCATCTGTAACTCCTGCCCCAGGGAATCTAGCATCTTCTTCTGGCCTCCGGGCACTCAAATGACTTACGTACATACATGTAGGCAAACACTCAAACATATAAAATAAAAATAAATAGATCTTTTAAAGTGTCCTGACACCTAATATATGACTGACAAATATATTGAGCGTGTAAATGTAGAATGAAAATGGTGACATTTTTAGTTTCTTGCTAGTTAGTCACTTGCACATCCAAGGAAACCACAAGCCTCACGAAAAGGCAACTTAGAGAATTACCGAAGCCGTGAATTTGGTAGAGTCAGCTCTGAAATACATGAAGAATTTCTGCAATCAACGGCAAAAAAAATATACAACCCCTTCTTCCTCTGGAAAATGCCGACCAGTGAAACTGGTGTGGCTAGACAGCCTGGGTTTTAGCAAAAATCTATGAGGAATGACTGCTACAATGATTAGAGATAAGGATTGCCTGTGGTACACAGGGAGGCAAGTTCAAAGACAGACTCTCATCCTTGGTGCAGATTTGTTCTCCTCCCTGCCCATTCAGGAGTCAGAGATGATAGAATTTTCTTCCTGGAAGCAAACCTCAGAATGAGGTTTAAAAGATGGTGTAGAAGCAGACACACCAACCAGGAGACCTGGGTCAAGGCGTCTGTTGTCGTTGGAGACTGTGGTCCTGCTAGTCTGGGTACTACTTAGTACTCTAAGGAGGTAGCTATAGCCATCGGAGCAGCAATCATCTTGGCTAAGCTCTACACTGTGTGTAGAGAAGTCACCAGGGAAACAGGATTATTGAAGCCCTATAGTATTCCATGCAAGGTGACAGGCTGCTGATATGCCTGATCCCAACTCCAGAGGGATGGGTATCTCTTACTTCTATGCCCCCAAAGCTACTGCTTTTGTTAGATACCTGCTATGCTTCAGCCATGTGGGGGCTCTTCAGAAAAATGTAAAGGTTAGAATTACTCTATGACCCTGCAATATCACTTCTGGATATTTATCCAGAAGAGTGGAAATAATTTAAGTGTTCCTCTGTTCACTTGGGTTGCATTCAAAATAACCAAGACAGGGAAAGTGATGTGTAATTGAGTGGTGGACAAAGTAATGAATCAGGGAAAGATTTTATAGGCTAAGCTATTTAAGGGGCAGTACAGAAGGGGGGAGGGGAGGGAAGGGGAGAGGAGGGGGGAGGGGAGGGGAGAGGAGAGGAGAGGAGAAGAGAGGAGAAGGCAGTTTTACCAGGAGGGTTTTATAGAGACAGGTTGAAAAGGAAACAAGGCAGGCACAGGTGAAGACAGAGAGTGAGAAGGAGGCAGAAGATTTGAACAGATTGCCAAAATTAGTTTGAGGTCCATCAGAGCAACAAGTCAAAGGCCAAGAAAAGCCAGTTTGAATCAGTCAGCTTGGAGAGGAGTTTGAGCCAGAACAGCTGAGTTGAATCAGCCAGCCAGAGCTCAGAAAGAATTGGAAAGAATGAGCTTATTCAACAGTAAGTCTCAGAGGTTGAAAACAGTCCTAGAAAAGACTGTACAGAGGTTAGGGGCTTCCGGTATTAGGCCTAGGATAGTACATAAAGGCAGTATGAGTCTAAGACAACAATTAAAACAGGAGAATAACGGCAAAATTTACAGACATGCTTCTGGTTGGTTTTGGTGAAACCTCCCTTGTGGCAAACAGTAGAACAGTAGTGAGAATCCTGGGAGAGGGAGAGATCTTACAGCAAGACAGGAACAAGGAGAGGAGACGCTTGATATTTTTTTCAGCAATGTTTTGTGTCAAGAGAATCCTTCTAACTGTAGTAACTCCTGAGTAAGGCTTTCTCCAGTATGCTGAGAGCAATATAAAATACACAGAAGGCTCTGTCAAACAGGATGGCTTATGGACTACATGGGAAGCAGATGGCTTTCCACACTTTGTAATTATCTGACCTGGGAGAAATGTGAAGCTATCCTGTAAGGTTCTGTAGGGAATTTCATTGAATGAACCAAATGTTAAGTATCTTTCTATATTACCCATGTTCATTTGTGCTTTCCTTTTCTTCTCTATATCAGAGTGATGCCTTGTTCTGTATCTAAGACCTACATCTTCAGTGTACAGTAAAAGCAGTTCCTGGTACACTGGAATGCCACAACTCAGCCTCAGATCCAAAAGTTGTCACTGAATGTATGTCAGCTATTCCTTAGATCTTTCATAGAAAGAGACAGAGCCAGGACTGGCAGGAGAGACCTAATTCAGATATACTATTTGTCTGTCTCAAATCTATATTTAACTCATCTAATACACACAGAGAGCCCAGTGGTGCACAAAATATCCTCACCTGTGTCCTTTCTGTGCTTGCCTTCTTCCTATATTTGATTCCAAATTCTTGGAGATTCCTCCAACTTATCATCTCGCTTCATCAAGCAAAGATTTTCTCATCATCATTATGAAGAACACATTTAATGAAGATTAGCAAATATTGCCAATATGGTTGATATTAAAATGAATGCTTTCATTCATCAAAAGATAGAGTTGAAAGAGTAGAAAGTAATGTATAAGAAAAGTCATTTAAAAGTGAAGCACATTTCCAAGAAGCCTTATAAGTTAGTAATGATAGATCATAACAGAAACATTGACAACACTAAGGGGGGACCTCATCAAATATCAACTGATCAATCCACATATGAAAAGGAACGCAATGTCATAGTCAACAAGGAAAGATTAAAACTATAAGGACTTAACATTACTCAGCAATAAGAAAGGTAAAGTGGGTCAGTATAAGGGTAAGTGCTGGCTTGAGAAACACATGGATCTCTGTTAGTTAGAGGCAACCCTGGTCTATTTAGTGAGTTCCAGGTTAACCAGAGCTACATACACATTGAGACCCTGTCTTAAAAAAATAAAAATAATGGTGTGTGTGTGTGTGTGTGTGTGTTATGGAATTTATTGGAATGATGTTCAGGCAGCAAGCCAGGGCTCAGAAAAATGCTTCTGCAAGAGTTGGGGTTTAACAGTAATTGGAAATGGTTCTCTAGCATTTCATCAATGGAAGATGTAGGAGTTAGTTTGTGAATGAACGGACAGTTGGGAAAATGCCATTAGGGAAAAGAAAGCAACTTGAGCTAAAAAGCGTGGAACATTATAGCAACTGTTTAACAGGGACGGGTGTTTCAGGTGTTAAAATCTTGGATGTTGTTCACTGGGAGGAAGACTATCAGAATTTATTTTTATGTTTACAAAAATGTTTAGTGTGTAACTTCATTTGGAAGTGATATTAGTTCCCAGAACATTTGCTAGTTATAGTCTGATGTAAATTGTCTTATGAGTTTCCACTGCCATTTGGAAAGGCCCATAAACAAATACAAATTCTGATCAATGGAATATAACACATGGGGAGGATGTCCTCAAACATGCCTGGGAACTGCAGAAAAAAGGGTGGAGTGGTAATCAGGAAGCTAGTGACCATACCATATGGGTTGTTATGATGAATTTTTAATAAGCTTGGTCTTTAATAATAAAACATAGATCAGATTAGGTGATTTCAAAGTTTTATTTTTTGAGACAAGATAGCCTAGACTGGCCTCTGACTCACCATATTCTTCCTTCGGTCCCCTGAATACCAACATCTCAGGTACACACCCAACAAGCCTGGCTTTGATTTCTTTCATTCTTAAGTTCAGAATGTCTTTTAAGTGTCAAGAAAATACAAATCTTTTATTAAAACTGTCCCTTGGTGGGAGAGCACCAAATTAAAATTTAAGAAGATAAAGGAAAAAAAAAAACAAAACAAAAAACCAACTGTCCCTCGAGGAGGCTTTTTGGAAGAAGGGCACCAGTGAAGGAGAGGAGGAGGGGAGAAAGGAAAGAGTGTCGTGTTGTGTGGGAAAGTGACTAAAATTCTTTACGTACAAGTGTGACTGTGAAGCAGACACCGACAACAACCCATCAGTGCCTCAAGCCTTGTCTCATCTGTGATGCAGAATTAAGATCTTTCTTATAAGACTCCTTAAAGTCTAGACCACATTCTCAAGAGAGACTTCCAGAGTCCTTCTCGGATACCACCCAGTGTCTTCTCCTGGCCCTTCAGTAGAGTACAGAACCTTCTGGTATATTCCCAGCAGAAGCATAGCTGGGTGATCTGATAGATCTATATTTGGCTTTTTGAGAAATCTTCAGGCTTATACCCATAGTGGCTGCCCCTACCAACAGCACATGGAGTTCCCTCTCATAAATTATCATGCCAGCGTCTCTCAGCTTTAACAGAAGTGTTTCCCCAATAATAGCGCATTTCTTCATTTAAGAAATTCCACATTAGTTCCCAAGTTAATTTTTAAAAAGCTATTTGTGTACCTTTACATATGTAGACGGTTTTAAATTAAAACAACTGAATATGAGGGGTAGAATGATTGCCCCTCCAACACAGCACACATTCTTTGCCAGAGGGCCCACGTCAAGTTTCCAGCACCCAGTTTTCAGTAACTACAGCTCCAAGGAACATGGCACTTTCTTCTGACCCCTGTGCTCCCCCACCCCCCCATGGCATATATTTACACGCACGCACATAAAACTTTAAAAAATAGCAACAGTGATGGTGAGCATTTCTCTGGCAATTTTGATGGCTGTTACTTTTTTTGTTCACCAGAATAGTTTGTTTGAAGGTGTTTGCTCTGTCCATTGTTCGCAGTTTCTTAAAAGGCACCTCGGGAAATCTCTACATATCTCACACAAGGCATATTTCTTTCTCTTTTTCCCTTTAAGCATGTGTCCAAACCATTTTAAAAGCGATCTCATTTTATATACAAATTATTTCTAAACGTGTCTTTTTAAAGTCACTGGGTTACAGGACAGATGGTCTCATATGCCCAGTGACAAGGCAACAGCAAATATTTGTTTATAAATGGATGGATGGATGGATGGATGGATGATAGATAGATAGAAGAATGGCTGGCTGGCTGGCTGGTTGGATGGATGGATGGATGGATGAGTAAACAGCAGTCACTGTTTAGAATTAAAAGACTAGGGATAAAGTTGTAGTCCAATAGTAGAGCAACTGCCTTGCTTTCAACCTCCCACTACAAAAAAAGGAAAGAAAAAGAAAAGGAGAAAAGAAAGGAAGAAGAATAGTTCTCAACTGTCTTATTTATATCGCTAGAGTACATGACCAATTATTTATTTTAAAAAGCCATCTTAAAATTGTTCTATGATTTTCTTTCTTTGTAAGTGATGTCAGTAAATAGAACATTGTGGGAGTCAGGCAGTGATGGCAGACATATACAAATTGTTAATCCGCCAGGCAGTGGTGGTGCACGCCTTTAATCCCAGCACTTGGGAGGCAGAGACAGGTGGATTTCTGAGTTCGAGGCCAGCCTGATCTACAGAGTGAGTTCCAGGACAGCCAGGGCTACACAGAGAAACCCTGTCTCGAAAACAAACAAACAAACAAACAAAGAAAAACCAAAAAAAAAAACATTGTGGGAAATTCTACATAAAATTTGCAATAATCATAGTGCTGTTAGAAGTTATATTGAGTCTGAGACTAAGGATTACATTAATTTATTCCATAAGAAACTGTGAAAAAATGACAGACTTGAAGAAAGACTGGAAAGCATAGCAATAACATATCCAAGAAGTTTAATCCCATACTTACAAGATCAAGGAAACCTAGTAATTAGCTCAACAGCGCTAGGTGCGTTACAACCAAGATGTCTGCAGAAGGGAAGACTACAAAGAAATAAGTGGGGTTTTTCAGGATTTGTCAGCAAGGTAAGGAAGGTGCTGAAGCAGGGCTCTAAAGCTGTACACGGAGTAATTCAACTTCCCTCCAGCCTCTCTTTACCCCAACCAGGCCTATAGGCTAACTCTATGGATGTTAACTAATTAGACGGCTCTAGAATTGGGGACACCGGGCCAGCAGAAGGTTATGAAATAGGTTAAGTTCAGATTCCAAAGGTGGTGTCCCTTAGCTCATTTGTTCTTTTTCCAAAATGACAGTGGTCAGCATGTGTCCCACTAAACAAAAGACAAAGTTATTTTTCCCTTTTGGATCTTCGAGCTGAAAAGTCTGGAGTGGAAATTTCTGGTTTCTTTAGAGATTCAGTTGTGTCATGTGATATTTTTCTGGAAACTGTCTTATGAGAGAATGTTTTGCTGAGGCAGGCACATGGGAGGATGTTTTGTTGAGAACAGACACATGGTGGTTTTTTTGGGAAGCTGCCTGGAAAAAGGGCATGTGATGTTTAGCTAGAGTGGATGACTGAGAGAACACGTGAGGTTTGGAAAGGGTATACATATGAGCCAGCAGACAATGGGCAGTGCTGTGTGGTATTGGTACTTCTTACCATTCTTTGCTGGTCACCGTTGGGCTTTGCTGATGCTGGTCTTCGCTGAGGACGTTGTATGGTATTGGTTCGCGTTACCATTCTTTGCTGGTCATCATTTGTCATCTCTTCTTAGAGAAAAATGTACCAAAGAACTTCTGGTGGTGTTCCAACAGATTCTTGCCACTTCTGCTATTGACCCAGGCTGACTGGCAGAGCCTTGGGGCTTCTGGATCGAATTGCTGATTCATAAATGATGTTTGCGAATGAACTGAGCTACCGCTTCTGATCCATTTAAACTGCACTGCTGATATCCTGACAATGCAGCTTAGATTTGCTCCAAAAACCTGTTTCTAAACAGGTCCATATCTTCCTCTGCCTTATTAACTTTTTATTTCAATCACCTCTGGTAGGTGGTGGGCATTTTGGAAAAGTAGGTTTTTAAAAATATCAGCCAACAGGTTATGAGAGAGGCTAAGTTCAGATTCCAAAGGTGGAGTGGTGGAGTCCATCAGCTCATTTTATCTTTTTCCAAAATGCCAGGTCAGGCATATGCCCTGCTAAACAGAAGACCAAGTTATTTTTCCCATGGAAAAATAAGTAGCTTTTGGATCTTCCAGACACAAAATCTTCTTACTCGGACAATCTAGTAATTAGATTAGCCAATAAACCATAGCCAATAGGTTTTATACTGCTTTAAGCTGAAAATAAATGATTAGCCATGCCTTCCCAGAAACTGAAAATGACCCTTTGATGTGAGTGACACAGGTTTAATCAACCTACGACAGAAAAAAGAATCCAGGGGCTATAGAGAGAACACAAAGAAAAAAACCCTTAAAGATCAATAATTAATATCTTTAGGAAATCAAAGTTGTTGTTTCATTATTGAAATGAAACAGTGCTACCTTGTGAGAACAATAAATTTATTTCCTTTTTGTTTGTTTGTTTGTTTTTTCGAGACAGGGTTTCTCTGTGTAGCCCTGGCTGGCCAGGAACTCACTCTGCAGACCAGGTTGGCCTCGAACTCAGAAATCTACCTGCCTCTGCCTCCTGAGTGCTGGGATTAAAGGCGTGCACCACCACTGCCTTGCAATAAATTTATTTTCTAAAATAATAATTTCAAAACCCTTCTACAGAAAATGACCCCATTAAAAATAATGACAAATAAAAGTTACAAAAAAGTAGACAACAAAAGTAAACAACAAAGTAAAAGTAATCAGCAACAAAACAAATGAAGTCTGACTTCTCACTAATAAGATTTAAAAAACCCTAACCAACTGGACAGTAGGAAATTACAGAAGACAAAGTTTAAAGGCCATTTTCCAGAATGAAGAAACATGAATTTACATGTTTAATATAACACATTTCCATAGGACAAGAAAGCACACTGCTGTGAAGTTTCAAAATGCTAGAAACAAGGGTAAAACCTTTCAACTATTAAGAGGTCTCTTCTTTTTTAAGCATTTTTAAAAAGCTTTTAATTTTGCAGTTCTTTTTTTTTCATATTTATTTATTTATGATGTATACAGTGTTCTGTTGGCATGTATTCAGACATGCCAGAAGAGGGCACCAGATCTTATTACAGATGGTTGTGAGCCACCATGTGGTCACTGGGAATTGATCTCAGGACCTCTGGAAGAGCAGCTAGAGCCCTTAACCTCTGAGCCATCTCTCCAGCCCTACAATTATTATTTTTTCAAATTAGTTTTTTAAATATTTTTGAGTCTCATATATGAGTGCTATGTTTATATTATTTCTACTTCTCTTCCTCTTCCAATTCCTCCCTTTCAAATTCATGATCTTTCTGTGTATGCATATATGACCTCATTCAGGTAGAACTACCTACCCTCAACCCCAACTCCCAAATAGAGGACCAAATGAAATCATGGACTTAGCCCATTGTAGTGGCTAGTCCTGATTGTCAACTTGACTATATCTAGAATGGACTAGAATCCAGAATTAGAAGGCTCACCTGTGATCTAGATCTTGAGTCTGAAGACACAAGTGTTTGACCTGGATCTTGGCATGGAGATCTTGAGGCATAGTGGTCATGAAAAGCTTAGGCCCAAGCAAAGTAGTACACACTCTTAATCCCAGGAGACTGAGGCAAGGAGATCTCTGAGTTCAAGGTCAGCCTGGGACAAAGCAAGTCCCAGATCCAGGCGTGCTGGTGCACACCTTTAATCTGGGACACACCTTCTGCTGGAGACCTACTTAAGGACATTGGAAGAAGGAAGATTCTCCTTCACCTGTGTGCCTTGTGGGACTGAGCAACTGCTAGATCCTCAGACTTTCAGTCGCAGCTGCTGCTGACCGTGGTTGGGGAGTTGGACTACAGACTGTAAGTCATCAACAAATTCCCTTACTGTATAGAGACTACCCATAAGTTCTGTGACTCTTGAGAACCCTGACTAATAGAGTGTGTATTTGTGTGTGGTTTCGTGGGTGGTAGAGGGTGTGAAACTAGGACCACATAAGTGTGGAAGCAGGAGCTTTTAAGGAAACGGGATGATGGGACTCATGCAGTATGAAGTGGGAAGGGGAATTCTAATGGGGCAGGGAGATGGGGAGAAGTGGAAATGGGGAGCAGGAGCAACCACAACTATGTAAGAAAATGCCATTAGGAAACCTGTTTTTTTTGAACATTGATTTAAAAAATATGAGATTTAAAACCTTGATGATGATGATGACGGTGACGATGGTGATGATGATGACGACAATGCTTTGTATGTCTGCATAAGAGCCATGGTGTGTGTGGTGGTCAGAAGGTAACTTTAGAGAGTCAATTCTCTCCCTCCATCTTCACAGAGGTCCCAGGGATGGAACTCTGGTTGTCAAGCTTGCACAGCAAGTACCTTTACCATTTACCTGAGGAACCATTTCATGAGTCCAATAAAATACATATTTTTAGAAATAAATAAAATATAGAACAGAACACATATAGTAAAATTTACAGATGTGTAGTTGAAATGTGCAGCCTGATAATCCCATGCATTCCCCTCTCAGAGCAAGACACAGAGCATTTTCTTCAGTGGTCATGTGTCCTAGAAAGTCCACACCACCCCTAGAGAGGTAACTCTTATCTTGATCTTATCATCCTATTTCAGTTCTTGGATTTTGCATGAGTCAAATTATGAAACATGGTTTCTTTTGAGTCTGCTTCACTCAGAACAATGCCTTGAGACATTTACATTAGTTACTGTGGGAGTGGGCTCTTTGTTGCTTGGTGATTTTCCATTTTGTCTTTATTTACTTGAATTTAAGGCTGTTTATACAAGTCTCTTATTGACTACATGCATTTGTTTTGTTGGCCATACGGGCTAGGAATGAAACCGTTGGATTAAAAGGATGGCTCTAAATGAAGGCACAACCAGCAAATGTCTTCTAAACATTTTATGTATTAGTATGGGACTAGAGAGCTCATGGAAACTCTTACCAGTTAAGTGATCACCTGTATGGTTACTTTTTTTTTTTTTTTTTTTTTTTGGTTTTTCGAGACAGGGTTTCTCTGTGTAGCCGTGGCTGTCCTGGAACTCATCTGTAGACCAGGCTGGCCTCGAACTCAGAAATCCGCCTGCCTCTGCCTCCCAAGTGCTGGGATTAAAGGCGTGCACCACCACAGCCCTGGCGCTTATAGCTAATTATCCAACTCTTCTCTCATAGAGTCAACCTCATCTTAAAAGATTATTACCTCCAGAAGTAGGAATGTTTGTACACACCTGTAATCCCAGCACTCAGTAGGCTAAGACATGAGATCATGAGTTTGAGGCCAGCCTGGCTTATAGGGTGAAAAACAATGCTATTCAAAGGAACGATGCCCGGAGAGAGAGCTCAGTGGTTAAATGTACTTACTGCTCTTCTAGAGGACCTGAGTTTGTTTCTCAGCACCTGTGTCTGGCTGCTCACAACTGCAAAACTACAAAACTACAAAACGACAGACTACAGTTTGTCAGACTACTGACAAAAACTACAGGTCTGATGTCTTGGGCCTCCAGGTCTCTAATTAATAGCTATATTTACACACATATTCCCACACATAAACAGGCATATACATACACAATAGACATAATAAAAAATAAAAGTAAAATTTCTAAATAGAAGGGAGAGAGAGAGAGAGTCCTGCTTTCATTTCTGTGGTCACAGTGTCATCCTGACAGGCAACTCAGGGTCCAAATTACAACCCATTACTGCTGGGAAGTTGAGGTGGTAGGAATGTGTACTGCAGTCAAGTGCAGAGGGAGAATGAATGGATGCATGCTCCTTGGCCTTCATGCTTCTGCTCAGCTGAATCTCTCCACCCTTTCATGGTTCAGGACCTCCTACTGGGAATGGTGCCACCACCCACGGTGGGATGAGTCATCACACATCAGTTACCATAAGATAGTCCTGTCTCTTACCTCATGACCATAGGCCAACCCAATGTAGACAATCCCTCAGTGAGGCCCTATCCTAGGCTGTGTCAAGTTGACAATTGAAATTAACTATCACAGGGAGGGAAAAACAGAGGGTAAGGAAGAGTTTAGTGCCAGGTATACTAGTTGTCTCAGTACTCATACTGTAGTAACAGAAGGATAGCCTGTATGATACTACCAAACTCAGGGTATACTGTAAGACCATGTCTTATCCCCCACTCTCCGTGTGTGTGTGTGTGTGTGTGTGTGTGTGTGTGTGTGTGTGTGTGTGTGTCTGCTTTTGGAACACCTTAAGTCTTTTATCAAAGCAAATAAATCAAAATCCTCAAAGACAAAGATACATTCCAGGTTGAAGGGTTGGCTCAGTGGCTAAAAGCTCTCACTGCTTTTGTAGATAGAAGTTCAGTTGCCAGCACTCATGTCATATGGCTTGCAGCTCCAAGGTTCACAACTGCAGTTCCTGAGTTCCGCAGCCATGTATATATGCCCATGTGCAGACACATACACATATTTAAAATAACAAAAATATGATATATTCCCTCCCAATTAAAAGTCAAAAGCTGTGAAGAGTTTAGATTCACTCCATTTATTTTTTATCACATTCCATTTCAGTTTAGCTTATGGCCACATTACTCAACAAACCAGTTCTTGTTGTGGTAACTGATGACCATCACGTCACCAAAGGCAGTGCACATGTTCCAGGCCTTGTTTTACATGACTTCACAATGGCACTTGACATTATGTATTCACCACCCCTTCCTTGAAGTGCTTAGTCATTTGTCTTTAAGCACACAACACCTTCTGAGAACTCCACCTTGTCTAGCTTGTCTTCCTCTACTTAGGCCCTAAGCTATTGTAAAGTCAGCCGCAAGTGTATTCAGGAATTTAATCTTTCTGGATAGATGTACCAGGTTTTCTGTTTTTACACGTGATGTAATGGCTCTCAAGCTCTTGCTGCTGTGACATCCCAGCAGTGATAGACTGTAACCTGGAATGTTGAACCAATATAAATTCTTTCCCCTGAGGAGCTTCTTCCCAGTCCGTACAGGTTCATACTTCTATTTAGAAGCTGCTTGGATGATTCAAAGCCATCAGAAATTCAGTAGCTACTAAACCAAATGATCTCCTAACCTCCCTATCTACCTCCAAATACATTACCATTCAAGTGACTGCCTCTACCACTCCACTGTAACTACACAAATAACCTCTTCCTCATGCTCGGTCCGACTCCAGGAAGTACATTTTGCTGTTTCCCAGCCCTTTCTATTTCTATTTCACTAACCTGCTCCAACATGCCCTTTCTACCTCGTTTCACTTACAAAAGCCTCTAACTAATTCCGAAGCATTTTATCTAATTTGATACATCTTAATCTCTGTTGGGATTTATATCTAGAGTACAGTTTTCAACTGACCAATCCTTTTAAGTCATCATCAACCTAAACCCCTTCGATGGTTTCCTATTTTCCTGCACAATCTACTTGGTCCCTGAAGAGCCTTGCCTGTGTAGACCCCCTTGTTCAATTGCTGTTCCTCTCTCAGGACTCTGTTTGTTTGGTTTTTTTTTGGTTTTCGAGACAGGGTTTCTCTGTATAGCCCTGGCTGTCCTGGAACTCAGAAATCCACCTGCCTCTGCCTCCCAAGTGCTGGGATTAAAGGCGTGCGCCACCACTGCCGGGCAGGACTCTGTATTCTATATCCCTTATTGGGATGGCCAATTGTCACTATCAGTTTGACTAAATTTAGGGTCACCAGGGAAACACACTTTTTTGTTCCTATCTATAATACATTCAGAAAGGTTTTATTCAGGAAAGAGGAGTGAATGTGGGCAGAGCATTAACGGACTAAATGGAAAGAAGAAAGCAAGCTAAGCAGGGGGGTTCACCTCTCTTTTCTTTCTGACCACACAGTATGACCAGCTGCCTCATCAGCTGCTGTCTTCCCCACCAGGATAGATAATACATGCAAATTATAAGCCAGAATAAACTTTTCCTTCTTGAAACTTTATTTGTTAGGTGTTTTGCCATAATAACTGTCTTAGTCACTGTTTCACTGCTCTGAAGAGACACCATGACCAAGGCAACTCTTAAAAAAGGAGGCATTTAATTGGGGATTTGCTTACAGTTTCAGAGGGTTAGTCCATTAGCATCATGGCAGGGGCGTGCTCGGAGCATGATGTTATTCACGGTGCTGGAGCAATAACTGAGAGTCACATCCGGATCTGCAGAGTGTCTCTGACTGGGTCTGACGAGGGCTTTTGAAACCTTCATTTCCCTCCCAGTGACATGCCTCCTCCAAGGACCCACAAGGATTAATCCTTGTAATCCTTTTAAACAGCTCCATTCCTTGGTGACCAAGCATTCAAATCTATGAGCCTACGGAGGTCAAGCCACCACAGCAACAGAAAGTTAACGAATACATTTACAGATGCTCATCGATCTATCACTGAAACTTTTCTCAAATACCCTTAAAAGAAACCTTTTAAGTAAACAAGGCCTGTTCTTGGCAAATGAGTAAGTGTGAGAATTTCTCTGGCCCAAGAATTTTTTTCTCACATTTCTTTTATCTACAAAGAGTGTCTTCAGGGACCTTGTTTGTGTAATTCCTATTAATTTCTGAGTTTTCAGATAGCCACACTTTCTTTAGGGAGATTGTTTTTCTAACTAGCATTTATTATTCTCATAGGATTATATGTCTCCCTATAGTTATACTTCTCAGTTTTGAAATCAGTGTGGTTATTTCCTGTCTGGTTTTGCTTTATGACAATTCCCTATCCCTTAGCAGAGTGTCTGAGGTGAAGTCAGTTTACAGAATGACTTAATAATAATGCAGTGTGGACAGTCTCTACATTCAGGGCTCTCACAATGTAGCATAGAAGCAGAGTGTGGTGGTTGGAATGCAAATAGCTCCCATTGGCTCACGGAATGGCAATATTGGGAAGAGTGGCCTTGCTGCAGAAGTGCGGGGCGGGTGTAGGATAGGCTTTGAGAAGTCTAAGTCAGGCCAAGTGTCTCTCTTCCTCCTGCCTGCCAATCAGGATGTAGAACTCAGTTACCTCTCCAGCACCGTGTCTGCCTGAATGCTGTCATGCTTCCTGCCACAATAATGGACTAAACCTCATAACTATAAGTCAGCTCCAACTAAATGTAAATTCCTCCATAAGAGTTGCTGTGGTCATGGTGTCTTTTCACAGCAATAAAACCCTAAGACATGGAGCAAATACCATGTGACAATGCAGTGACTTACTGAACTGACAGAACACCCATGTATGCCATAAGAAGAAGACAAGAAATTGAACAGGTCTATGGTCTGTCTGTACAGTTCCAGTAGTCCTTGGATATTTACTTAATCCGGAGAGTGATCTTTAAAAGAGATAGATGAACCATAACTATTTACAATAAAAAATACCATTCCAATGCCTTGAAGAAATGTGTGTATAGAGTCTACCAGGAATGGTAGGAGGCAATGATAAACTAAATATGTGAAAAATATACATATTTTTGCATATATAACTATATGAGTTATGCATTTTGCATATATAACTGCAGAAGTGCATTCATACAATTCACTTATGTAATCAAACACCCACTCCTCTCTCTCTCTATCTATATATATATGTATATATATAAAACCTAAAAGGTATGCTGGGAAGGTAGAGAAAATAGGCTTCTAAATTATTAGTAGGGATTAAGAAGGATAAATACAAAATATCTGATATGAAATGGTTGGCACATGAACGACAGATTTTAAAAGAAGCTGAAAGAAGGCACAGTAACACTGGTGAACTAATCTGATAGAGGTTAGCCATTGAAGAATCTGTTTTTCTTTTACTGCATATACATGTATACATTAAGTTTTGGAAGCAAAAGATACACTTTTGTATTTACACAATGCCTATGAGATATTATACATACTAGCCTCTTAGAATCATCTTTAAGAACTCCATTTGAAATTTCATTGGCATTAAGGGACTTATTTAAAAAGGTAGAATCATGCAAGCCCATAGTTCCAAGTCTCAGGGGACAGAAGCAGGAGGGTCACCCGAGCACAGGAATCAAAGCCATGATAGTTACTATAGAGAGACTGTAGTCTCTCTATATAGAGTATCCATGTCTTAAAAAGAAAAGGATTGATCAGCTAGCAAATTGGCTTAGTTGGTAGGGGCAGTTGTTGCAAAGTTTGATCACCTGAATTTGATCTTAAGCACCCAAATAATGAAAAAGACTCCTTTAGGTTGTTCTCTGACCTCCACATACCCGTGGGTTATAGCATATGCCTGCACATGCCACACACACAATAAATGTCAAAAGGCAAAAAAACCCACAACAACAAAACACTTCAAAGAAAATAATTTCATCAGTCAAAATCATCAAATAATGAAGATGTTTGGATATCAGAATAGTGAGATGGATATCAGAATGAACTAGGAAATCTTTCCAAACACTACATAGGTTGGAAATCATGCATGGTGGGAGAGGTGGAATGCTGAGCCGGGCATCTGTCCTGGGGAAAACGTTTTGCCTAACACTGGAAACAGTAACTCTTACAAAATTATGATTAGCAAAGCGGAAAATGTGTCATATTTACGATGACTTAAAATTTCACAAGCCTACCTACCTATCAAAGAACTTTGTGGATTTACACATGATATTTGGTAACTTCTCCCAGTTTCGCAAGGCACTGGGGTTGACGTCACAGCCTAAAACTGAAGCCAAAGTCCATATAACACAGGAGTCATACAGAATACAATAACTCAGTAACACTGGATACTTGAGTTTTGTTTTTTTTTTTTTTTTGGTTTTTCGAGACAGGGTTTCTCTGTGTAGCCCTGGCTGTCCTGGAACTCACTCTGTAGACCAGGCTGGCCTCGGACTCAGAAATCTGCCTGTCTCTGCCTCCAGAGTGCTGGGATTAAAGGCGTGCGCTACCACTGCCCAGCTGGATACTTGAGTTTGTGTTGTCTACCGGATGTTCACTTGTCTGACTGGGAATTTATGGGCAAGCACTGTGTCTTATAGGGCATTTCTTTAGCCCAGAAAAAGTTGTTCCTACAGAATGTATGTCCATATGACCATAAAATCAAAAACGACTAACTGGAGCAATCTTAGGTCAGATTGTTTCTATGTTAATATTAAGTAGGAGAAAGAATATATTTCTCCCAATATTAGCATTCACCAAGTTAAAGCAGAAAGAGCTACCATTTTCTTTGTGAAACATATTTTACCATTCTGGAAGTGTTTCTCAGTATATCTGTATAAGAATATTGTGTGTGTGTGTGTGTGTGTGTGTGTGTGATTTTCATATCACTGTGATCAGGTCCCTGAGAAAAATCAACTTATAGGAAGAAAGGTTTCTTTTGGCTAACAGTTTTGGGACCAGAGCTATATTCAACCCCAAGTGATTCACTTCTTCCACTGAGGCTCTACCTACCAAACCTCCAAAACATCAAAATTCGAATCCATGCAAGGAAGAGTTGGAGGCCTAATCCTTTCATTTTCTCTGAAAACAGACACATCCAGTTATTTATTTTACATATCTCCTATATATTTCTCAATCCTATCAAGCTGACAACAAAGATTAACCATCACAGACATCCACTGGCAATCGCCGCTTACAGAACCTTTCAGAGTTAATGCTTCACAAAGTAATGTGTTAGATCCTGTGAATGTCATAGTCTCCCAAAGGAGTAGGAAGTGTTCCAGATGGAGGTTGCCCAGTAGCAAAATAAACAAAATTCCCTCCTAGTTGATCCTAACTTTCTGGAATTTCTGCTATTTACACGTTTATAACCACTCCTAGTCTGTTGTTTGATATACTAAGAAGAGATGCAAATGGGCCAGAGGAACGGTTCAGTGTGGAAGGATACCTGCCACCAAGCCTTAAGATCTGAGTTCCAGCCCTTGGATTCACATGGTGGAAGGGGAGAATCAAGTCTTGCAAGCTGTTCTCACTGCCACATCTACGCTGTGGCACACCTGCAAACACTAACAAGAAATGAAATTTAGCCGGGCAGTGGTGGCGCACGCCTTTAATCCTAGCACTTGGGAGGCAGAGGCAGGCAGATTTCTGAGTTCGAGGCCAGCCTGGTCCAGAGTGAGTTCCAGGACAGCCAGGGCTATACAGAGAAACCCTGTCTCGAAAAACCATAAAAAAAAAAAAAAAAAAAAGATAGAGAGTTTAATTACTCAGCTGACAAGTATTTCTGCATTACTTTTAAGACCTGAACAGGAAGCCGAACACCTTTAGTCCCACCCAGCACTCGACAGGCAGAGGCAGGCGGATCTTTTGAGTTCGAGGCCAGCCTGGTCTACAGAGTAAGTTCCAGGACCCTGGAAACTCTGTCTAGAGAAACAAACAACCCACAAATCTATACTGAGAACCTTGTCTCGAACGGAAAAGAAAAAAAAAAAAAAGAATTGAACAGGCAAGATTGTTGCAATTTTTTATACATTGTATTTCTCTACATTCTTAAGTCGTTCTAAAATTTTACAGCGCAGTGAAGTATATTATGATTTTACTCAAAACATAAAGCTTTAAAGTTTAAATTTTTATTAGAAATTTCCCAAATAGCTTACGAAAAATTTAGAGAATATTGTGGCAGTCAAACTCAAAATTTGACTTCGAAGGAGGAGCCTCTATTGCAAATGTATCTTCAAATAATAAGTTAAAAAGTTTTAAACAGTTAGCCTCACAAAGTGGGTACACCGGCAATCCCATCACCACCACTCCGGAGGCTGAGGTAGGTAGATGGAGAAGACCAGCCTGGCTTTGTATACTGTCTTTAAAAAAGTATTTTTATTTGCAGGCCAGAAAATGAAATCAGAAAGAATTTTCATTTAAAAACAAGTAAGCAAACAAAATTCCAAACCCTTTCAAAAACAGTCAGCCTTGTGGTGGTGGCACATGCCTGCCTGTAATGCCAAAACTTCCAAGGATCACCCTGAGGCCACCCTGGGCTACATAATAAAACGCTCATTCAAAACCAAAAAGCATAATAAAAAAAAATTGAAAACCGTACATAGATTGCTACATCACCATGCTTGAAGAGATCCTGCTTCCGACATACTGAGGCCCGCGGATACAGTAATGACAGAAACTGTCAACTAAGCTGCAGCACCTTAGATCCAGTTACCAACGCCCCTCCAGTAGCCTTTCTTGTTCCAGTCCGGCACGGCACCCTTCCACCCGCCCTCCAGGGAGGGACCTAGGCAGGCACTGTTGTAAAAGTTCTTTTATGAACCAGGCATGGGCCACCCACACACGAATCAAGTAGCGTCACGGGATGGCACCGGCTGGAACTCTATTTTCTCTCTTTCACTAGAGCCCCGCCCGGGAGGAGGCTTAGCCGCAGGTCGCCCAGGCAAGGATTGCAGCGGGAGGCGACAAGGTTGCCCAATAGTTCCCTAGCTGCCCGGGTGACGCAGCAGCTCTGGCCGACTCTGGACACCCGGCGCGCGCCGCCGGCCCCCACCGCAGGCAGTCCTCGGCCTTCGCTCCGGATCCCTGCGCATCCGTGCCGTGACCGGAGAGCCCATCTCCGGGAGCCCCAGGCGAACGCCAGGGGTAGCGCGCGTTTAGAAGCGCAAAGGCCAAGCCTCCGTCGGACCGAGTGGCTTCCCCGGGGGGCGTGCGCCTCCGCCCCGCCCCGCTCCGCCCCGCGCTCGCGCGTCGGCGGAAAGGCCGGGCGTGCGCGCCGCCGCCGCGCGCCGGGAAGGGGAGTGAGCCGAGGCGGTGACGTCGCTCGGGAGGCGGAGGCGACAGCGACCTCGGCGGCGCCGCGCGGCGGAGACGGTTGCGCTCGATCGCGGTCTTGGCGTCATGGCGGCTGCCGGCGGCCGATAAGCAGCGGGGCGGGAGCGCGGACGGAGGAGGCGCCCTCGGTACTTCCCGCTCGGCCTCGGCGCCCGGAGATGAACTGATCGTAGGACCCGCTCCTCAGCCCCGCGCGTCTCCGCCCGCGGCCTCCCCTCCCCCTCTGCCGTCCGCGGCGCGGGTCCCGCGGCCTGGGCGTCCAGGATCGCGGGCCCCGCGCGGGGCATCCTCCGCCCGAGGCGCCGGCCCGCGCCACCCTTCGCCCCGTGCCCGCCGGTAAGGACGGGTTTAGCGAGGCCGAGGAGGCCGGGAGCCGGCGGGGCCCGCGAGGCCCGGCGCGGCGCCGGGGGCGTGGGAGAGGGGCCCGGCGCATCCTCAGCGGCCTGGCGGCTCTGCCCGGCGCGCGGAGGGGACCAGCACGTGGGAGCGCGGGGGGGAGGGGGCGGCGGCCGGGCGAGCCCGGGAGGGCGCGCGGCGGGGCTGCGGGAGCGGGAGGCGGGAAGGAGGCCGCGGCGCCCGGCTGCGGGGAGAAGGTGCAGCGGCCCCGCGCGGCGCCGCCCGGCAAACTTAGCCGAAGCCCGGCAACTGCCAGGCGGGGAAGGAGGCTGCAGAGGGAGCCCTGGCCACTTCGGGGGCTCTTATTGTTGAGACGCGGGAGCGTCCGGAGTCCGGACGCTCGGAGCAGAACTTAGGGCAGAACGGAGAAAGGAGGCGAGGCTGGAAAGGAAGTCCAGCGGACGGGGAAAGCCATCTTGAGGGGCGAGAGGAAGGTGAAAGGGAAAGCGCCCAGGCGAGTGAACTTTCTCAGCGTAGACTTTGCGGAGAGAAGGAGGTAGAGGACTTCGACACGGTTTCACCGGGGCTGGAATTAATAGTTAACGTTAGGAATTGTTGTTGAGTGCTGTTGATCTTAGGTGACCTGTTCTCGCAGAGATATGGTGCCCGAGCTCTGCAGGTTCGAAATCCCGATCCAGGTGCAGAGTCGTCCCCCGGCTGAGGTGGCAGCAGCCTGTTTGGCCCCTCTGTTCTTTGGAGGGGAAATAATCAAAGTTAAGTCTGCTGGAGTCGGAGGACAACTCTGCTCCGTTCCGAGTGTGTCTTGGTGGTACTTTCTGGCTGGGGAAGGATCTGACGTCTCCTTCCCCCGCTTCTTCCTCTCCCTCCCCTGCCAGAGATCTCCTTTGTTTATTCGTGGTTGGCTTGTAGGTGACTCTAGTGCTCTGGCGGAAATCTTGAGAGGTGGAAATATTGTGTCTTGGTTCCCCCCGCCCCCATGGTT
Organism: Rhynchomys soricoides; assembly: GCA_019843965.1. Classification (NCBI taxonomy): domain Eukaryota; kingdom Metazoa; phylum Chordata; class Mammalia; order Rodentia; family Muridae; genus Rhynchomys; species Rhynchomys soricoides. Next base: position 1,366,902 of record JADRCH010000273.1, on the reverse strand, counting down.
TGCCTTGAAAATAAGATACAGTGCGTATTGGCTTTTTATGTTTTTTCAAGGCGTTTTAAGTACCTTACTGGGTAAATTTTTTTTTTTTCTTCCACTGATATAAAAACCGTCTGTTTTGACGTTTGCATTTTCTGCTAAGATCATACTGCCTTTTATTACACTCTTTTCCTGAGAGCATTTTAAAACTTTCCTTAGCTGGAATATGAAGTTCTTGGTAATAGGAGTTAGAGCTTCATTAAACAGAACTCTTAAACTCGCTTCATTTGTTTGGCAAAGTTACCAAGTAGCATTTTCCACTCTTTGCGAGTATGTATATTTGTTACATGGTACCACTGCTACACAGTAGCAATTAGTCTCGAAAAGTTTGTTGTCCTTCTGTTAAAACAGCACTAGCAGTGGCAGGCTAAATTCTATTAAGAAGGTAAGAATGTACTTGATAGGTCTTGTAAGTGAAAGGCTTCCAGGTCTTCCTAGCCACCTCTAGTCTAATGGCCTAGGTTCATCTCTGTGAGTTCTAAGTCGGGCTTACATCTTTCCCTACAGCAAATATTCTTAACTGCTTATATATTTCCCCCAGGTGACACAGAAAGGGCCTCAGGAAACCTGTGAATATTGAAGAAAATTCATCTTTGAACTTTTGATATTCGAGGAAATCGGCATTCATACGCATCTTATTAATTTGAGAAGATTTGTGTTTTACTTAAAACTTGAGATTTACAATGAATGGACACAGTGATGAAGAAAGTGTTAGAAATGGCAGCGGAGAATCAAGGTAAGCAAGCACTTGAAACCAGCTGGTTACCTGAGACCTGAAACGCTGAATGTTTTTTTATCAAATTTTCTTAGCTTGGAAAAGGCTAAAAGATCCTAATAGCAGTTTTGTTAACATGCATATTTGTGTGTGTGTGTGTGTGTGTGTAAAGATAACAAGATAGCAGGGAACAACTATAGAAGACTTTGATCTATTTAAATCTATTGGAGGTTTATATTTTGAATTAATGAAGCAGGAACAGTAAAGAGACAGTAAAATTGATTTGGCCATTATGAACTGTCCAAATAAAGGCGGTAAGAATTTCTACACTCCTCTTTTTCTGGAGTTTTATGTCCTACACCTGTTTTGTCCACTGTGGAGCTTAGCTACTAGCCACATGAAACAGTTTAGATTACAAAATATTCAAAATTCTGTAAGTTACACCAGACATTTCAAGTAGTATGTAAATGACATATGACACATGACCACTATTTTGGACAGCATTAATGGGAAATATTTCTACCATTGTAGAAAACTTTAGACAAAATTGATGTGAATTCAGTCTATGTTTATTTTTATGTTGGAGTTTTAGAGTTCTTACTTGGACCATATTGTTTCTTAGAAATAAAGTTCATGGGAATAAAATGAGCTGTTTTATGTGTAAGACAATGCTTTTGCTCTCTTTTTTTTCCCTTCAAGGCAGGGTCTGTGGTATAGCTCAGGCTGCTCTCCACAGTACTTCTCACCCCAAACCTAGTGGAGCACTGAGATTATAGGCATATGTCACTGTCTGGTCTAACACCATTAAATTCTTTTATATTTTGAATAGTCTCCACATTACTGTTACAGTCCATTATTTACATATACTTACACACAGAAATTAGCAAAGTAAGTGTTGGAGTCTGACTGTACAGTTAATCCTGACTTTACCAGTCACTCACTGTGATTGAGGTAAATTATTCCACTGTTCTGATGTTTAGTCTTGTAAAATGGGAATTAAATTATTTTACAAAAGAGTAAGACATGTGAGATACTGGTATGTTGGGGCTTAAAATGTTTTCTGGGACAGTTGTCATTGATGTTTGTGTCATGTAGGGTACCAAACTGACTTACAGTGGTGGACAAGTGGGAGGTGCAAGAAGCAGGGAAGGAGCTGGGATAGTTTACAAAAACAGAATACCGATCAGAGAATAGAACTCTTTAGTTACGTAAGTATGGATCTAGAAGTTAATTATTAAACACCTGGGTTGAGCCCGGGATAGTGCTGCACACTTTCAATCCCAGTGTTTGGGAGGCAGAGGCAGGTGGTTCTCTCTGAGCTGGAGGCTAGCCTGGTCTACATAAGAGTTTTAGGATAGTCAGTAGTACATAGAGAGACCCTGCCTCAAAGACCTAAAGGGGTGGGGGAAGGTTGTACAGGTGCATATGGACATATGTACAGGTGCATATGGTAGAGTTTATAGAATCAATGGAGTTGAAGGATTTATGTGCGCGCACATGTGTGTGTGTGTGTGTGTGTGTGTGAAAGAGAGGGAGAGAGAGAGGAAGAGAGAGAGAGAGAGAGAGAGAGAGAGAATTGATTTTTATTTTATTTTGGGACAGAGTTTCATGATGTAGCCCTAGCTCACCTAATTCTCATTTTTTAGACCAGGCTAGCTGTGAATTCCCTGAGATCCACTTGGCTTTGGCTGGTCCACTTAGGAGGATGTTTACAGTTCACTTTTGAATCATATCTCTGTAGATACATTATAATAAGTGAATAGAAGAGTTACATTGTTTAAGGTCCCATTCATTAGGAGTAAAGAAATATATTTACAGAGAACCCTAGGAGCCAGGGTACCCACAAAATCTGAGGTCAGAGTCTTGACCACCAAATAGCTACTTGCTTAGGTCAGGGGATTACCTGCTTGGTATATTCTCAAAACTTAACCAATTGTGAGGTTTCCTGCCATATCTAAAGCCAGGAGGAGAAGTAAAGCCAGTTTGATAATGAACTTGGGGGTGTGTGTGTGAAATTAGATTTTTTTTCCAACTTGGTATGGTTGGATTATTCCTGTAATTCATATATTATTTCTATAATCCCAGGAAGGGAGGAGGAGGTAAGAGGAACAGAATACTGAGTTACATATTTTTTTATCAATTTGTACCCATTTTAAGTGATTGCAAGCATATAATTGTAATATTCTGAGTTAGTAATTCTGCCACCAGACACTGGTGCTTCTGAGTATCACTATTGAGGACTCTGACTACATGTGCTTTGGAATTTATTGGTTTCTGCTTTTTCTTGCCTCACCTTTTTTTTTTTTTGGTTTTTCCGAGACAGGGTTTCTCTGTGTAGCCCTGGCTGTCCTGGAACTCACTCTGTAGACCAGGCTAACCTCGAACTCAGAAATCCACATGCCTCTGCCTCCCAAGTGCTGGGATTAAAGGCGTGGACCACCTCTGCCGGCTTGCCTCACCTTCTTGCTGTTTTGTTCTTTTCTTTTCTCTTCACCCTTTGTCATTGGTACTTCCTATGCTTTCTCGAAAATGCTTTCGTTGTAAGGTTGTGCAAAGAAAAGGAATAGTTGACTGAGGAGTTGAACCCTGCAGATAGGATTTCTTACCAAAATACCAAAAGGCATCACAACTGAAAATATTTGTAATGGAGAAATGAGAAACAGTCCACCTATGAAGTTAGTAACATTGTAACAGTTAAGCTCACCTATGAAGTTAGTAACATTGTAACAGTTAAGCCCACCTACGAAGTTAGTAACATTGTAACAGTTAAGCAAGTTTGATTGTGTTGGCCAAGAAACGTACAATGTGTTTTGCTACAGAATTTCATTTTTATTTTGTGGAAGCTTCTGAAATGAGGTTACCATTTGGTATTTTGGGTTGGGTTTAGCTTTTTACAGAAAAAGAAACAAGGAGGCGAAGGGTTGATTCCTTCTCTATAGCACAGTTGCTATTGATGAAAAGAAAGAATTCTTGAGAAGTAGATCCTTTGGTTATAACTGGGAGCTTTGGAACCTTGCTTAGAAAAGTGGGTTAGGGCTGAGATGGGGACGTGGACACAGGCTTCTGCTCCCAACTAAGAAACTATTTGCTATTTGGTGGCAAAGGAATGGTTAGTTGATTCCAGTGGAGTCTCGCTTGGTATTAACTATATTTCTGGGTAGGCCTCATGCCCAGGAATAGTTGGCCAACACAAAAGTAACTCAGTGGTAGTTTTGTAGATTTTTTTTTTTTTGAAAACCATTTTGCTTTGTTTGTGCATTTTTTTTCTTACTGGTCTTTGGCTTGTATATTATGGTTTCTGATTTGTGTTTTAGTGGGGCTTCTTCCTTCCTTCTCCCTCCCTCCCTCCCTACCTCCCTCCCTCCCTCTCTCCTTAAGCGAGGGCATGGAGTTGGGTAAGCAGGAAAGATCTGGGAGGAGGGGAGTTTGCACCAGACAGGCTGTATGGAGATATTATTTTTCATTGTCCATGTCCTATGATCCTAGCACGCAGAAGGTTGCATCTGGATTCAAGGCCAGCCTGGCCTATATAGGGAGTCCCAGGCTAGCCGGTAGAAAAAGAAACCCAGTAAATAAAAAATAAAGGCAAAATTATCATATATTTGTGTTTCTAGAGTAAGTCTTTAGTTTATTAAGTGCAGCCCAGGACATATCTGTACACGGTTCAGTTGAACACAGTTAATGTGACTGAAGTCAAGTTCTCTGACCACAGTGCTGGGAGGTTCCAGCCATCAGGTGCCCTGGGCTTGGGGTGTGCGCAGGTTCTTCAAACCCTGCTTAAATTAAACCTTTTAAAACGTTACATTCACACATTCTTTTTGTATTCCTACACACGAAGCCCAAGGGCTCACGTGTTAGACAGTTCTACACCTGAGCTACATCTCTATCCCACACATTTTCATCCTGAGGGTATTTCAAAGAATTATTGAGTTCAGTAATAGATTTAAGGGCAAATATTTGAAACAAGTCATATTTTATTTTTTGGATAATTGATAGATGCTTGTTAGGTTCAACTTTTAACGACTTTGTCATGTAAGGCTTATATATTTGATACTTTAGTCTTTAAATCAGCGGTTCTCAACCTTCCAAATGCTGTGTTCATCCGCTTTATACAGTTCCTTCTGTTTTTGCTGACCCTCAGCCATACAGTTATTTTTGTTTCTCCTTCATAACTGTAATTTTGGTAGCTATGAATCACAGTGTAAACAACTGGTAGGCAGGGTGTCTGATATGTGCCCCTGTGAAAGGGTTGTTAGGCCCTGAGGTTGAGAACCCCTTCTCTAACTATATGTTATGTCCTTGAATAATTCTTAAAGAATGGGAAATGTTGGTAATATGCTTTAATAGTCTCACGTGGTCTGGAGTTGAGTTCAGTTGACCTGATTCTTAGAATAAAATCTTTTGTGTGTGTTTATGCAAGGACACAGTCCATAGAACCTAGAACCTTGTGTCTACTAGACGAGTGTTCTACACTAAATTAGACCCCAACCTAAAGTCTTTATTTTTAAGCAGTGTTAATGATGATAATTGTGTGGGTTATGCTGAGTCTCCATCCTTTGCCACTTTAATTAAAGGATTATATAAATGTGCATACACATAAAAGTTGTTTTGTTTATTTGTTTGTTTGTTTTGGTCAGATGGTAAGAGGCAGAGGCAGGTGGATCTCTGAGTTCAAGACCAGTCTGTCTACAGAGCAAAGTTCCAGGATAGTCAGGGCTACACAGAGAAACCCTGTTTCAAAAACCACCACAACAACACAAAACAAAAAACTTGGTTTATCTTTTACTTTAGATTTGAATACTTTTTAGAAGACATTGTAAAAAATGGTGTTTCTTGCTCTTTGTTTTACAATCACTTTTTAAAAAGTCAGTTGAGAAAGTTTGTGAAGTAATGCTAACCGTGAAATAATGACAAGAAGAGTTTTCAGGAAGAGAGCAAACTAGGAAATGCTGGAGTCGGGATGGCCAAAGGTGACCCAGCTCAGAAATCTGGCTGTGACAGTTTCTGGCAATGTCACTCGTGAGGTGCGAGAGAGAGTAACTCTTGTGTTTATTTCATTTCTCACAGTCTACATTTTGCTCAGTGTTATTTTCTTTGTCTTTATTTTTTCTTACATCCTCTGCGTGCTTCTGAAGCTAAGATTTCTATTGGGAAAACTCAATCTGCTGCATGCTAGCAGCCTTAGCAGTTGGTTATTCTCTGAGTAGAATTAACCAAGTTATAATTCTCATAGAGCTTCCTGAGATTGTGGTAAGTATAAGTTACTAAAATTAGTGTTACTTTTAGCTGGTGAATTTAAGAGAATTATGTGATTTTTCTAGAGCAGTACTGTCCTATATATAAAGGTCAGATAATGTACAGGCAGTGATAATACAAGTTGCCTCTTTATTTGTGCTTAACTGGACCATACCTGTTATAGTTAAAAAATGTGTTTATTCTGTAAAGGGTTGTTTGGAAGGGTACCCTTTCTTTAATTTTTTTATTTTTTAATTTATTTTGTGTATGTGACAAGGTCCCAGTGTAGCCCAGGCTGGCTTGGAGCTATTGGAGCTCTGTCTCCCAAGTGTTGAGATTTGGGAGGAATGTTGGGTTAAAGGTGTGTAACTGTGCCTGGAAGTAACTGCTTTCATTTTTAAAACGGGAAAGTGTTAAAATGCACAGGAAGAGAAGTGCCTGTTGGGGATGTAGAACTGGGTTTCACACTAGAGTCTTTGCATTGTACCAGATTCCTGAGTGATCTGTGTATGTGTTAAAGTCATAGTATAAATGCATAAATAAAATGTACCTGTCTGCCTAAGTAGTTTAGCCACTTGTTCCTACAGTTGTTGTTACTGGTGTTTTACTTAAATAAGGTTCTATTTTCTGTGAATTCCTGAGGAATATTGTGATGAGCCATGCCAGAGAGAAACACGTAAAGTGGCAAAGTATAATTGTTGATTTTCTGACTGAACCAAGCAAGGTGCACTCAGGGCACTGTTTGTCTGTCACAAGAAATTTCAAAACACATCCCCACAAAACCCCATTGCAATCTACAGTGTTACATCTTTGCTTTCTGGGTAGGAAAATAAGGTTTATAAACAGTTTAAAATTTTATTTTTGTGCATGTGTTTGTGTGCCATATTTGTTTGCATGACTGAGGAGACCATAGTCAGGGTGTTGATGTGTTGGAGCTGGAGTGACAGACTGTTGTATGCTACATAACATGGTGCTAGGAACTGAACGTGGGTCCTGTGCAAGAGCAGCAGGTCCTTTTAGCCATTTAACCATCTCTTCAGCTCCTCCTGTGACAGTTTTAAAACTCATTCTTTTAAAGCCATGAAGATGAGGCCTGGGAGCTGACTGGATGGGTAAAGGCTTGCCTGGTCTACAACATGCGGATTTGAGTTTGGGTGCACGGGGGCATTCAGCTGTAATCCCAACACTGGCAGCTGGAGACATAGGACCCCAGAGACCTGCCCAGTGCATGAGTTCCAGGTTCAGTGAGAGGTCCTGACTCAAAACATGAGGTGGAGGACTGGAAAGATGGCTGAGCAGCTGCAGGGACCAAGCTGATCAGCAAAGTTTGGTTTTAATTGAGGCCTCTCAGCAGATAAAGCAGATGGAACTAGGAAATGTGTGTGTGCAAAAACTGTACATAACCTCGCCCTGTAGACCAAACTGGCCTAGAACGTAGAGGTCACTGTTAACTGTTTCCTGAGTGCTGGGGTTAAAGGTGTGGGCCACCACTACCTGGCTCCATAGGGTTCATTCTGACCCCACTCTTGTGCTCTTATGACTTCTACATCCTACAGTGGGAAAACTGGCTCAGGTTAGCCATGTACTCACATAGAAGAAACTTAGAATATGTGAAAAATAGGTTCAGAATGTTTAGGCTTTAATCCCCGGAGAAACCAACTTGAATACAGTGAATACGCAGTGTGTACATACATTTAGCTTCGCATTGTCTGTCCACTCAACTCGGTATTTTCCAAAGTTAACAAGTGCCTCACTTTTCCCTGCAGGGTTTCCAGATCTGTAATACGTTAGGTGCATTTGGTAGCCCCGTCATGCTTGAAATCCATCATGCTTGTTCATTTTAACAACTGCACCGGAGTTTGGAGTCCTGACAGATGCAGAGAGCCAAAACCTCTGCAGAGCAATTAGCTTGCCTGGAAAGTGTCCTGGGGTAGCGCAGATTTCCTGGATCATAGCTTCCATTTTAATAGAGTTTTGGAATAGTTGCATTCGTATCAAGATTCATACATGTATGAAGCTATTCACATGGAATTGTAGCATGTTTTAAAATAATAAATGAGTTTTAGGAAGATTATTCTGAGTTAGAGGTAACAATAGATAAGTGTATATATATACACTCTTAGTCACGCAGGCACCTGTGGGCCATATAGTCGTGCAGATGGGGTAAGGTGAGGAGAGGCAGGTTGGTAAGTGCTAGAACCATGCAATGAGCTATACGGAAGATTTCCACTGAACTTTTACAATCTGGGTAACAATTGATGCAGTTTTCAAAGAAAGAAGATATGATACTTTTACTAGGAAATGAAAGTTTTTACAAATATCGTATCCCCCAGTAAAGAAGAGCTGCTCTCTCTAATAGAGATACTAGATGTAAAGTCGTTACCCTGAGATTGATCCCTTGTTATGCTGAAGTTTTTGTGTGGTGTAGTTGGAATGGGGGAATGAAGGAAACTTTAAAAAGAAGCTGCAGAGTATACAATGGGAAGGTAGACAGAGAGGCAGACCCACGGGCTCCTCAGACCCACAGAGTAGACAGTGGGAAGGTAGACAGAGAGGCAGACCCACGGGCTCCTCAGACCCACAAGTTTTAAGGGAGACAGTACTGCACTGGAACTTCCTGTAACTTAGTGACTGAGAACTGCTCTTCATAATCGAAGCTATGTTGTTATCTGCAACTGGTCATGAGGTGTGACTGCTAACTCAAAAGCTAACATTTAACTACATGCTAAGCCGCAGACAAGTGTTTCTTTGGTTGGGCAGATTAGGTAAGATTTAAGTTGCTATTGAATAAAAAACCAGGAAGGTTAAAAGACGTTCCTGGTAGTCAGTGTCTACACTCTTTCTCAGAGCTGAAGCACAGGAGAAAACTTTCTGGGCCCTCTGTTAGTGAGCCCGGCTGCTGCCTTTCAGCCACTTTCTCCCTTTCAGAGACACAGTTTTCACTGGAATGGAATGCAGGGTAATTTTGTTTTTTATTTTATTTTTATTTTTTTTAAAGAGGGATCATTTAGAACCTCAGTAAACTTAAATGTTTTTATATATTAGAAATCCTTTGTTGCTGTACGTTTTATGAGGTATATTTGGACAGGTTTTGTGAAAAGGCAGAATAGCTGGGGATTGGTGTGGTCCTTTTCTAGCATGTGCAAGACCCAGGCTCAGGGGAACCAGAACACAGTGGGGCATGTTACTGGATGGCAGTGCTCTCAGAAGTCTAATGGAGCTGTGAGAGCAGCGGCGAGGTGGACAGAGCGGTCTCCGTCTCCTGACCTCACTCGTATGATGGTGGGCAGTGTGGTCTCCATCTCCTGACCTCACTCGTATGATGGTGGACAGAGCGG